>JARQOC010000001.1:543599563-543925729 GCA_033576535.1 Allobates femoralis
ACATCAGTGAGCTGTATGTGTTTTTTCACAAACCCATAGACTTGTATTGGCCCTTATCATTGGTGACAACAGAAAAATATGGACATTTTTACAAGGGTTTTGCATGGACACATGGTCTGTGTAAAAAAGAAGATATGTGACTGCCGCAGTCTCCATCAGCTTTGCAGGGCCCGGGTAATCGGAGCTCAATCCTGTCACGGTGACTCCGATGGCTCCGGCAATACTCAGGTTAGAAGGCAAATGTAAAAAGGAGGAAGTTAACTAGGTGGATCGCGGGGGCTGAGTTCCTAGTCCAGCTATAGAGGTGGTTGTAGTCTCATAAGAAACACAGACTCCATAGGGTTCTTGAAGAATTAAGAACTTTTATCCATATTAAATGCAAAGTCAACAGTGAACATTTAATTAACTCTACCTCTTCTTCAACTGAGGGTTTCTTAGCAGCAGGGATCTTTACTTCACTTTGCTTTGGTTAGTTTTTCAGGTTTTGTTATGTACAATCCCATTGAGGCTTGGGAAGCACACTGTAGCCTTAACTCTGCCATTTTCTAGAAAGATCTTAGTATAAAGTGCGGTCTTTCTATTTGTTACTGCTCATAATTGCTAGAGGACAGGAGCCAACAGGTGATATTGTTTCTCCAAAAAGAGGATGAATGACAATTGCACACTCACAGATTCTTTTGCAAAAAATAAGAGTCTTTTTATTGAGGAGCAACGAGAAACCAACGTTTCGGTTCACACTGGGCCTTGATCACGGTAGTTGCCTTTGTTTACATGGACTCCTGTTTGGGCGCAGTTGCCCTATTCGTTTTCTCAACTATGCGGTAGAAGGATATGAGGGATCCTTGGAACCTGTTTTGGGAGCCTTATTTCAGTTAGTTTCCGACCCGGTTTCGAGTATTTTCCACCAAAACCGGGTCGGAACCTAACTGAAATAAGGCAGCCCAAAACAGGGTCCAAGGATCCCTCATATCCTTCTACCACAAAGTTGAGAAAACGAATAGGGCAACTGCGCCCAAACCCACACTGGAGTCCATGTAAATAGAGGCAACTACCATGATCAAGGTCCAGTGTGGACCAAAACATTGGTTTCTTGTTGCTCCTCAATAAAAAGACTCTAATTTTTTGCAAAAGAATCTGTGAGTGTGCAATTGTCATTCATCCTAATGTACGACGTGGGTTTAACAGACCCCTCAATTGGCACCTCCACCTGTGAAATAGGTCTCAGAGTGCTCACCCTCTTCTATTGTATGAGTTTCTCCTAAATGCACGGTTCTCGAATCGTTACATTGCGTCCTCATACCCATGTCTCCAGCAGCTACACTCTACTGATGGAAAACACCTGTTGTTAAGAGACCTTTAACCATATAAGAAAATTGTAGTTTAGAGAAAGGCCAAGAGAGGGCAGTGTGGGATTAGACATGCTATATCTCTCAGAGCTAAAGTGTAGAAGTTACAATACACAACATTATAAAACATCACATGGCATTCTCTATGTCACTACACGACTAGCACTGTAGATTATAATGAGTGTTGTGTTCGTGAAGAAAACAGATACAACAAACACATGAAACATGTATGTCAACAACATCTAAATGAATTGATTCATTGCAAATCAAATTGTTTGGAAAAAATGGCAAATTTGAATTTTAAAAGACTCGCTCATAGCTAGTAAAGATTGTAAAAGACAATTTCAATAATAGAAGATAAGAAATTCATATACTCATATACACAGCTCATTATCTGGCATAATGTATCACACTATTGTGTTATCTGTGCTTTGTTATAGCACTAAAGGGTACAAAAAAAGAAGATATATCACATATTTCATTCTACCACATCTGAATATTCAATAATACACTGTAATATGTAGGAATAAATTAAGTGGCAACTTCCTATTAAATGAAAAGTCTAGGTCGTTGCTATGGGTAGCATAATATTTGTGCCACATATTGATTAATTCATACTTTTATGTTAATTTTATGCCAATGCAATTACATAAACCAGGAAATGTGATTATTTTTTTCAGAAACCTTTTCTACAAAAACAATTTTTTGCTAACATACATAAAAAGTCATGAAAAAAAAGTACATTGTAAGGAAAAAAAAAATCTTGTCTAGTTTAGATCTCCCCGGGGAAAGAAATCTTGGCTGAGTAATAGAAATGATTTTATAAATAAATCATCTTAAAGAGCGATGCTGGTTCCATTGACCACAATCTTGGCCTCGGTCCCCATGTCAAAAGAATTGGCTGCTTGCCCAAATTATTCGACAGCGTTTGACTGAGGCTTTCTGTTTTACATACATTGTTTCGGAGCAGGCATTTCTGAATTCCTGCACATTACCATCATCTGTATGGGGGTCTAAGCTTTGGCTTTCTTTCTTTTAACTCATATTTTACTTCTTTTGGTCGGGGAGGGGACTGTCTTACTATACTTTATGGAATGGGTTACCTTTAATCCACACCATTTAGCATACTAATATTCCAATTAGATGTAATTTACAGATAGTATATAAGAAAATGAAAAACGGAAACAATTCAAAGATATAATATATGTACAACAAAAGTTCGAGACTTATTAATAAGAAGTCTCCAAAACCATATTTCGCTCCAAAGAGATATAGTAACGCTACATTAGAGAAGAAACACACGCAGAGGGTTCACTCTTTTTTTGGCAAACGCGACATGTTCAATAAAGAGTCAGCAGTACAAAACAGACAGTCTGTCTGCCTTCTGTTCAGCTCTAAAAAGCCCACAATGAAACTAATACACAAAAGGCATACCAGATGAAAAACACTGAAAAAAACCTAATACTCCGCTCACATTAACAATTTATGGACGTGTACAAGGAAGACATTCGTTTTAATTTATGTCGGAAAGTTAGTTCATGTTATATTAAAAAAAAAATGACTCCAGCGGTTGTTGTCTATGGAGCCATGGTTGGTATTCCCCAGCTCAGCCCATGCAGAGCCTAATCCACATTTCCTAGCCAAAAATGTCATTGGCATTGTACCCGGTAAGCATAGACTCCTGTCTTTTGGCAATCATACCGTGACTTGCAAACTTTTGTATCCCGTGCCCATGTGTGGGAGTGACCCCGGGACGGAATCCAGAAGCAGACTAGAAAGTGTTAAGACCTGAGATGAAATCCTCTTTCGTTGGGATTGCTTTGTATATCCTGTTTCCAATCCTTCGCACCAAATATGAGGCTCGTATGAAGTGTGCTCCAGCTCAGAACATAAGGGCACGTCAACCGTGCCAAATGTATCAAAGGCAAGATATTGGAGCAGTGGGATTGGTAACAATGGTGTGAAATGCTTCAGCGCAGATCAAATTAAATGTGTAATGAATTGTGTTGGATTGTACGTGTAATAGGAGCTAGAGTTTGGTGCATGGTCAAGACTAAACTAAGATATTAACCCTTTGGGATCAAAATGGGCTGCATCATCGGAAGATAAAGCAGTAGACTGCACTGCGTTCCACAAAAAATAAAAAATATACAGTATATATATATATATATATATATATATAATAAATTGAATGGCAGCAGTCCCAAATTGCATCAAAAATAGTGAACTTTTATTCACCCATAAGGTTTGATGGGGACGTCTCTGCTTCTGTGCAGCCTTTCTCAAGCCGTCACTGTCACACCATATGGACAAATGAAGGTTCACTAATTTTTATCTCATTTAGGACTGCTGCCATTCAATTTCTTGCTCCTATATTGTTTATACCATCGGATTTGTGGTTTTTGGAGACCTTGCATCCAATGATAAATCTTGTGTATAAAGATGCCGTTCCTTTTTATTCTAACTTACATAAATATAATCGGAGGATGTTCATTCAGTTGTTTAATGTGGTAGAAAAAAAGCAGATCACACACATGGCACAAAACTAAAGTCATTTCAAATGGCAACTTTATGGCTTTAAGAAACACTAAAAGAAATCAAGATAAAAAATGTGGTAGTCAGTAAGGGTATCTTTTTTTCAGACCAAGCAGAGGGAAAAAATTATGGAATCACTCAAATATGAGGAAAAAATTATGGAATCATGAAAAACAAACAAACAAAATACCACTCAAATACATTACTAGTATTTTATTGCCCCACCTCTGGCTTTTATAACAGCTTACTGTCTCTGAGGCATGGACTTAATGAGTGACAAACAATACTCATCATCAATCTGGCTCCAACTTTTTCTGGTTACTATTGCCAGCTAAGCTTTGCAGGTTGGAGCCTTGTCATGGACCATTTTCTTCAACTTCCACCAAAGATTTTCAATTGGATTGAGATCTGGACTATTTGCAGGCCATAACATTGACCTTATGTGTCTTCTTTCAAGGAATGTTTTCACAGTTTTTGCTCTATGGCAGGATGCATTATCATCTTGATAAATGATTTCATCATCCCCAAACATCCTTTCAATTGATGGGATAAGAAAAGTGTCCAAAATATCAATGTAAATTTGGGCATTTATTGAAGATGTAATGACAGCCATCTCCCCAGTGCCTTTACCTGACATGCAGCCACATATCATCAATGACTGTGGAGATTTGCATGTTCTCTTCAGGCAGTCATCTTTATAAATCTCATTGGAACGGCACCAAACAAAAGTTCCAGCATCATCACCTTGCCCAATGCAGATTCGCGACTCATTACTGAATATAACTTTCATCCAGTCATCCACAGTCCACGATTGCTTTTCCTTAGCCCATTGTAACCTTGTTTTTTTCTGTTTAGGTGTTAATGATGATATATGTTTAGCTTTTCTGTATGTAAATCCCATTTCCTTTAGGTGGCTTCTTACAGTTCGGTCATATACATTGACTCCAGTTTCCTCCCATTCATTCCTCATTTGTTTTGTTGTGCATTTCCTGTTTTGGAGACATATTGCTTTAAGTTTTCGGTCTTGACACTTTGATGTCTTCCTTGGTCTTCCAGTATGATTGCCTTTCACAACCTTCCCATATTGTTTGTATTTGGTCCAGATTTTAGACACAGCTGACTGTAAACAACCAACATCTTTTGCAACATTGCGTTATGATTAACCTTCTTTTAAGAGTTTGATAATCCTCTCCTCTGTTTCAATTGGCATCTCTCGTGTTGGAGCCATGATTCATGTCAGTCCACTTGGTGCAACAGCTCTCCAAGGTGTGATCACTCCTTTTTAGATGCAGACTAATGAGCAGATCTAATTTAATACAGGTGTTAGTTATGGGAATGAGAATTTACAGGGTGATTCCATAATTGTTTCCTCAGAATTGTGTGATTTCATAATTTTTTCCCTCTGCTTGGTCTGAAAAAAAGGTAGCCTTACTGACTACTACATTTTTTTATCTTGATTTCTTTTGGTGTTTCTTAAAACCATAAAGTTGCCATTTGAAATGACTTTAGTTTTGTGCCATGTCTGTGATCTGCATTTTTTCAGCAACATTAAACAACTGAATGGACATCCTCAGAGCCAGGTGATTCCATCAATTTTGCCAGGGGTTGTATATACGTGCATCTCAACAAGTAAGAATATCATCAAAAAGTTAATTTATTTCTGTAATTCGATAAAGAAGATGAAATGCATATATTATATATAGTTATTACACACAGAATGATCTATTTAAAGTGTTTTTTTTTTTTAATGTTGATGATTATGGCTTACAGCCAATGAAGACACAAAATTCATTATCTCAGAAAATTTGAATAATTAACACAAAACACCTGCCAAGGCTTACTAAGGGCCATATCACACTAGGTGACGTCGCCGGAGATGTCGGCGGCGACTGGTGGGGGCGCGCACGTTTTTGGCTCCCCGCCAGCTTCGCCTCCCCCCGTTTACATGGGGCGACACCTCCGGCGACGTCCCGGTGATCTGACAGGCAGCATCGCCACTGGGGTGTCTCAAAACCCCAGCGGCGATGCAGTACAATGGGAGCCTATGGCTCCCATCGCCTGTCAGGTCTCCATTGGCTGTTTACATGGGGCGATGTGTACAGATCGCCCCACATCGTCCACCTGGTTTCACAGCGCTGCTGTGAAACCAGACGACCAGTCAAATGTGTCGCCCTTGCCTAGTTACATTAGGCGACGCATTGGCGACGTCGGCGGCGATAGGCCACGTCCCAGCATCGCCTAAAAGATCGCCGCCGACATTGCCAGGTGTGATGTGGCCCTTAGTGTTTGTAATGTTCTCTTAGTCTGGTTCAGTAGGTTTCACAATCTTGGGGAAGACTGCTGACATCACAGGTGTCCAGAAGGCAGTCACTGACACACACCACAAGGACGGTAAGCCACAAAAGGTACACTACCATTCAAACGTTTGGGGTCATTTAGAAGTTGCCTTAGTTTTGAAAGAAAAGCACTTTTTTCAATGAAGCTAACATTAAATGAATCAGAAATACACTGTATTGTTAATGTGGTAAATGACTATTTTAGCTGCAAACATCTGGTTTTTAATGGAATATCTACATACTGTAGGTGTATATAGACCCATTTCCAACAACCACCACTCCAGTATTTTAATTGTACATTGTGTTTGCTAAATGTGTAAGAAGGCTAATGGATGTTTAGAAAACCCTGGAAAACCCTTGCACAAGTATGTTAGAACAGCTGAAAATGGTTTGGCTGATTAGAGAAGCTATAAAATTGACCTTCCTTTGAGCTACTGTAGTTGAGAATCTGGAGCATTACATTTGTTTGTTCTATGAAACTCTCAAACAGAGAACTTTCACGTGAAACTCGCCAGTCTATTCTTGTTCTTAGAAATGTAGGCTATTCCATGCGAGCAATTGCCAAGAAACTGAAGATTTCCTACAATGGTGTGTACTACTCCCTTTAGAGGAGAGCACAAACAGGCTCTAACTAGAGTAGAAAGAGAAATGGGAGGCCCCGCTGCACAACTGAGCAACAAGACAAGTTCATTACAGTCTCTAGTTTGAGAAATCGACACCTCACAGCTCCTCATCTGACAGCTTCATTAAATAGTACCCACCTAAGGTCTGCAATGCTGTAATTGCTGCTAAAGGAGGATTCTTTGATGAAAGCAAAGTTTGAAGGATAAAACAATTATTTGAAGTAAAAAACATTATTTCTTACCTTGTCAATGTCTGGACTATATTTTCTATTCATTTTGCAACTCATTTGATAAATAACAGAATGAGTTTTCATGGATAACACAAAATTCTCTGGGTGACCCCAAACCTTTGAACGGTAGTGTAATGTGAAGTCAAGGTCCCAGAGTCTAAAGGAAGAGTAGAGAGTCACACAATCCAAGGTGCTTGAGGTCTACATTAGTGTAAGGTTTCCACAATCAGTGATGGTTTGTGAAGCCATGTCATCTGCTGGTGTAGGTCTACTGAGACTTATCAAGTCTAAAGTCAACGCTGCCATCTACCGGGAAATTGTACAGCACTTCATGCTTCCCTCCTGCTGACAAGCTTTTTGGAGATGGAGATTTCATTTTCCAGCGCGAATTGGCACCATCCACACTGCCAAATGTACCAACACCTGGTTTAATAACCACAGTATAACTGTGCTTGATTGGCCAGCAAACTCACCTAACCTAATCCCCAAAGAGAATCTATGGGGTATTGTCAGGAGGAAGATGAGAGACATCAGACCCAACAATGCAGATGAGCTAAAGGCTGCTATCAAAGCAACCTCAGCTTCCCTAACACCTTAGCAGTGCCATAGGCTGATCGCCTCCATGCCTTGCCGCATTGATGCAGTAATTCATACAAAAGAAACCCCGATCAAGTATTGAGTACATTTACTGTACATACTTTTCATTAGGCCAACATTTATTAGTTAAGAATCATTTCTTCAGTTGTCTTATATAATATTCTAATTTTCTGAGATAATTACCTTTGGGCTTTCATTGTGAAAACATAACGAAGAGATCGCTCGTCTGTGAAAATACCTGGTAGTCAAGTGGGGCAATTTGTAAGGTGGTTTGCTAACCTTGTAGGGTTGTGCAGCCTGTGTAGAAGAGCCTTGACACCGTGGGTTCAGCCGCAGTGTCTGCAGCTCCGCTCTTGTGCGGCATTCTTACGATCCCCGTTCCGGCCACGTGATCATGGGCTCGGTCACATGGGCGGGTATGACATCACAGGTCCTTAAGCATTACAAAATGTTCTGCTGTCCTGCCGCTCTGAGCCACAATCCGACAAGGGGATGTAAACAATAGGAATAAAAGATTTGTGGTCAGCCTCGGGCATTGGGGGCTTAGGACAGCAAGGGGGGCAATTTAAAGGTAAAAAACCTCTTTATTCTGAAGATAACACCACAATGCATCACTGCAGTGGTCTACTGCCTTCATCAGGTATTTTAGAAAAAATTCCTTTAAATTGCTCCCCTTCGTGTTTTTAGCCCCCAATGCCCGAGGCTGACCACAAATCTTTTATTCCTTTGGGTTTTCATTGGCTGTAAGCCATAATCATCAACATTAACATAAACAAACACTTAAAAAAGATCACTCTGTTTGTAATATTATATGTGTTTCACTTTTTGTATTGAATTACTGAAATAAATGATCTTTTCAATGATATTCTAATTTATTGAGATCCACCTGTTTATATATATAAACACACAATGGGATATTCCACAAATCACAGATAATTTTGATCATAGCAACTGCTACCATCCATAACAGACAATCTCCGATGGTGTGGAGAAGATTAATGCAAACATCTGTGGAAAGTCTATATAAGTCTATCAATATTTCCTGTTACTGCCATGTGCGATCCAAATACAAGCCAGTCAGCTTGACCTGATGTGTAGGAGACTGGACTATAAAAAGGATATTACACTGATGTTACTACATTGCAGGTAAATCACAATGGACAGAAAAATTTAATTAAACCAATCAATTTTTATTATTAATGGTAGTGAATTTTTACTTAAATTAATTTTGACCACCATAATGATATATTGTGTCTATTTAATAAACTTGTATTTATAAAATGCCAAAAGGACGAAACCCTGCGTTGGTGAGTCGTGCTTTATTTTGGACCTTTAAATTATTTTAACACTCTTTAGTCTAGGTAACATTCATTGGATCTAATAAATACATCCTTACTGGCGTACACTACAGATGGATGTTTGTTTTCCCTTTAAGGCCACTTCACATGCTAGGATCTCGTTAACAATATCGTTGAAACGTCACGGATTTGTGAACGTTCTAACAATATCGTTTGTGCGTCGTTGCGTGTGAATGAACGATGTAGGAAGGAAAAATTGTTGGAACGTTCATCCAAAATTTGAGATCCGGACCTCAAATTATCATTCATCGTTCAATTAACGTCCTGGGAAGCAGCAACATCGTTCAGTGTGACACCTTTTTGAACGATGTCGTTCATAATTCTCTTATTCCTGCCGCTTTGTAAAATCTTTCAAACATTCTTCTCCAAATAGCTGGAGCGTTGCCAAATTTAAGATCGTTAACGATATCCTTGCGTGTGACAACACACTCGTGATGTTGGAAGGATCGCGGTCACGTGACATAGCTAACGATATCATTCATCTATATCCCAGCGTGTGAAGCGGCCTTTAGAAGTGGCCCCGGAGGATTATTCCCCTGGATGCTGTGTATTGTGGAGAAGCAGATGCCAATCCGTGGTGGTGTAAATGCAGAGATCTATCTTAGGCTGTTGAGCATTTAGTGCATCTTTGAAGGTGCAGATTTTCTGACATACAGTATGCCTGCACATCTTACATAAGGGCTTGACCAGGGGCGTAACCACAATAGGTGCAGGGATTGCAATCGCACCCGGGCCTTGAAGACTAGGGTCCCCTAAAGTCTCTTTGGCCTATAGAAAAAGACTAATGCTATTAGATTTGCAATAATTGGGTCCCCACTTTATCTTTCACATCAGGGCCCATGAGCTTCAAGTTACGCCACTGGGCTTGATCACACATTATGTTTTTGCTGTATTTAATGGAAAACAACATTGCATTTTTGTTCCCCTATTGGGATGGTCCTACACTTTAATATGAACATCTCACCCTGTGTCAGACAAACTGTTTAATATAGATATAGAACCTCTTGATGACATTTAATAGTATTTGATTCTGGCTAAACTAGAAAGCAGGAAGGATCTGCTTCATTCCAAACTTGGAACATAGCTTTTTCTAGTCATAAAATCCAATCACAAAACTTTGAGTAGTTCCCATTTAGTGATGACTGCTAGGATGAAAAATGGCTAAATTGATGGGCATTAGAGGTGGAATAGTAACAAACAAAATCTGAAAAGATTTGTACAACAAGAAGAATTTGTACCTCATTAGTATTTTTCAAGCATTACTGGTTTTGGTTTGCACATAAGACAAATAATAATAATAATAATAAAACCTTGCAGTTGAAGCAATAAGCTGTGTCTGAGAGAGTGATGTGTGTTTCGTGGGCAGATCTCTGTGTTCCCTGCTCCGCTTGCTGCGTTCTATCACTGTCAATTCACATTGAGAGGGCGCTCTCTTCCCGAGACATCGCTTCTCTTTAGAGCCAGCAACAGGGCTCAATGTTATTGAGTTGGACTTGACAACCAACACATGCTCAGTAGAGCTGAACTAGCCTAAAGACTGAAACGGATTTGTTTCGGGGCGACAGCTGCTTTAGCAGTGACCACAGCCCCGGTCTTCTACTGATGTTCCATTTGAATATCCCAACATGCCCTGGGGATTCTCAAACAAAAAAAAGTAGACAGGAAGTTAGAGTGTCGGGGAACAGTAGGAACATGGTTAGAAAAGTGACTGCATTATCAAATTAAATAGACATTTAGTATGACATTCACCTTAGACCTCGGCTTTAAATTAGTCCTTGATAAATACATAAGAGTGTCACAGTTAAATGTAATTAAAAGTGATTGATTTTGTGTCAAGTAGGTCTTAAAGAGAAACTGTGACATGTGTACCTTAATAAATATTTGTATTTTCCATAAAATTACAATTCTAGAGAACCTCGCTAAACATCGTGCCGCTCTTCTGATATTTCTGCTAGAAATTAATACATTTTCTGAGAGTTACTAGGCAATATTAGCAATGATTGGACAGTACCAGACCCCCCCTCCGACTGGTAACACCCAGTTGGAAAGTTATGCATAACTTTCAAACAGGAATAGAGAGAAATTTCACAAAAGAGATGTTAGAATATTTGTCAGGTTCTCTTTAAGAAACAGGGCTCATTCAGACGTCTGATTTTTCCAATATTCAAAACACTGACCAGTTTTCATCAGTATTTGGTCAGAGTGACCATTTTTACCATTAGAGTCTCATACGTTTTTCGCAAATGCAAAAAATCAACTGATGGCGGTTCCTCAAACTTCTATTATTGATTCAATGAGAAATAAAAATCGATAGGATGTCATCTAAGGACTGCCTGATTTTTTTGCATCAGCAAGTTTAATCAGTGATCAAAATTGTACATGTCTACATGTTGTGGGGCAAACCACTTGTGTGTGAGCAGCCCCATAGACAAAAGAGGTATCAGTTTTATTTCGATTAAACACAGATAGAATTTGTAGATGAAACACTAACATCTAAACAAAGCTTTATACCTGTCTAATAAAGTTACAGAAGAAACATTTGGTCATCGTAGGACCACTATAAAAATATCAAGCATTGGTTGTTCCATTAGTAGTTTAGGTCAACAATTATGAGTAGTTTTAATGATAGTTTATTACTGGTTCACATGGAACAAGTGTGGATTCTTGGCACGGCATAGCTACAACGCTTTATATAATAATTCCATTAATGTGCTGGGTCTGTGGGACAAGATAAGTTAAAAAAAAGTATCTTAGATACCGAAGAAGAAGCGAATTCCCACAACTGGCTGGATGATGCCGTAAGATTTGGCTGGAGCCTGGAGTAACACAGTCATCACATGTTCACATGGAAGAATTAGACTCTGATTCATCCTCTGTAATGCACTCGAGTGCCAGTCAGGAATGAGAACATTTTGTGAGAAAGTTTAACTTGTTCAGAATATCTTATCAAGACCGTGCCAGTTGCCAGACTCTGGCTCGTTAGATATTGATTTCTCAGAGAAGGAGTTCATAAAATTTATGAGGGTGATTTCTAAAATATTGCCATAGATGTAAATTCACTTGTTGCTGCCAGCATGAGGACTTCTTTTGGTCCTGTCATCCTAACAGTCCTACTCCATGGTTCATGTATTAAACCAATTGTTCCTACACTACATTTCCTTCGCTTTATCTTCCTGTCAATCAATAACCTTGGATTGTTGACTTGTATGTATAGAGACTTTTTGAAGGCTGTGGGCACACTGCTCAGATGTCATAGAAGCAAAAGAGACCATGAGGGTGAAAAGCACTGAAGGAGGTGATAACAATAATGTATCTTTATGGCCGCCAAAGTCTGATTAGTACATGTTTTATGGTGAACTCCCAAGCAGTAAATTTATTGTATAAGGTCTTGCACTTAAAACCAGTTTACAAACAGATGAATGAGGTAGACACATAATTCTATGTAATCTGCCATGTGTAAATTCACGCACACTTATACCATGGACAATGTTATATACATGGAAAGTCATTCCAATCAGTAATTAGAAAGAAATCCTGCCACTTAGGGAAAAATAATATCAGTTGGTTCTACCAATGGCCTATAAAAGATGTTTCATTACCAAGGTGCCACACAAGAAACATCTCATGATGGGCAAAATCAGTGAGCTGTCTCAAGACCTTTGCAACTTTATTGTTGCAAAACATACTGAGGGCATTGGTTACAGAGACATTTCCAAACTACTGAAGAATCTAAAGAGCACTGTTGAGGCCATAATCTGAAAGTGGAAAAAACACAATTTGTGGTAACATCATGGCATGGGGTTGTTTTTCAGCATAGGGCACTGGCAAACTTTAAGTTGAAGGAAGGATGAATGGACAAATGTACCAAGACATTCTTCATAACAATCTGCTGGCATCTACCACGATAATGAATATGAAACGAGGGTCGACATTTGAACAAGACAATGATTACAAACACACAGCCAGGGAAATTCACAACTGGTTTCAGAGAAAGAAAATAAAGCTGTAAGAATTTCCAAGCCAATCCCCTGACCTGAATCCAATAGAAAAATGTATGGAATGAACCAAAGCTCAGAGTTCATAGAAGGAGCCCATGAGACCTTCCGGATTTAAAAAGTATTTGTGTGGGAGAATGGCCCAAAATCACACCTGAGCAATGCAGGTGACTTATTTATCCACACATAAGGTGTCTTGAAGCTGTCATCACTAACAAAGGCTTTTGTGTGAAGTTTCAAATATATTTCTGTAAGCATGTTTAATACATTTCCCGGTGTCATTTCTCATTATTACACATCACTGAAGTTATGGAAATCTATCATTATTATTATCATTATTATTATTTATTTATTTATTTATATAGCGCCATCTATGGTTTGATTTCTTTGCCTGTGTGGATTGGGTGGGTTGTTACTGGCATCTAGTGAAACATTGTTGGCAATAGCACTTTTAGAAATATATTTACTTAGAAAATTGGTGAGGTGTTCACTATTTATTCCACCTGCTGTAGACGGAGTTAAGAGGATAGATAGATAGATAGATAGATAGATAGATAGATAGATAGATAGATAGATAGATAGATAGATAGATAGATAGGCCATGTTCACACACATGCGTTTTTTTGACCATCTCTGCGTTTTTGGGCTGTTAAAAAAAACGCAGGTGCGTTAACGCAGGGTACATTTGAGTGTAGCTGCGTTTTTCAGCTCCATTTGCGTTTTTTACCCCTAGTCCAAAAAACGCTGCATGCAGCGTTTTTGGGTGCTGTAAAAAAACGCATGTGCGTTTTTCCAAAAACGCATGCGTTTTTTTAACATGGGGCCCTATGGGAAACGCATGCAAAAACGCATGGTACATTAGTACCTTTTAGTGCCATTCAAAAACACATGCGTTTCCCATAGGGGCCCATGTTGAAAAAACGCACATGCGTTTTTTTAACATGGGGGCCCTATGGGAAACACATGCGTTTTTAAAAGGCACATTTATGCACCCTGCGTTAACGCTTGCGTTTCTGCCTGCGTTTTTGGTGAAAAAATGACTAAGTCCAAAAACATGGCAAATCCTTTCAGACACACAAGGGACATTTTTTAGCACTCTTAAAATAACGCAAGTGCTTTTAAGAGTGCTAAAAAAAACGCAAATTGTGTGTGAACATAGCCACCGATAGAAAAAAGAAGAAAAAAAAAAAAAAAAAATAGAAAAAAAGCATTTGTACGTCATTGGTAGTAGCTGAGTGCTGCAGAAAACTTTTTCTAGTTATTTGACCCAGCATCCCTGCTGGCACCAGTTCACATTTAGTGCTGTGCAGTTTTTTTTCTTTTTTGTATCTTATGGAGTTGCTGGCTCCTTGCTGCAATTAGCACCCTCATTGCCTGCTGGTGATCTAGGGTCGAGATGGAGTCTGCCCACTGAGAAGTGGGAGGGTGGACAAGGAGGATAGGGATATCAGCGTAGGACTCATCGGACCTGAAGTCACTTTGTCGCAGTCGATGAGCAAACAGACATTGGCCAATGTGTGTACTAAGAACTTCAGAAATAAAAAAAATAAGATTTTTGAGTTTTTTGGAAAAAACGTAAGTTTTTAAACTTTTTCTCATATACATATAGCTTGTTAGCATTTGTACGTCATTGGTAGTAGCTGAGTGCTGCAGAGAACTTTTTCTAGTTATTTGACTCAGCGTCCCTGCTGGCACCAGTTCACATTTAGTCTGTGAGTGCTGTGCAGTTTTTTTCTTTTTTGTATCTTATGGAGTTGCTGGATCCTTGCTGCAATTAGCACCCTCATTGACTACAGGTGGTCTAGGGTCGAGATGGAGTCTGCCCACTGAGAAGTGGGGGTGTGGACAAGGAGGATAAGGATATCAGCGTAGAACTCATCGGACCTGAAGTCACTTTGTCGCAGTCGATGAGCAAACAGACATTGGCCAATGTGTGTACCAAGAACTTCAGAATGAAAAAAATAAGATTTTTGAGTTTTTTGGAAAAAACGTACGTTTTTAAACTTTTTTCTCATATATATATATATATAGCTTGCTAGCATTTGTACGTCATTGGTAGTAGCTGAGTGCTGCAGAGAACTTTTTCTAGATAGATAGATAGATAGATAGATAGATAGATAGATAGGGGAAATAATTATTTGTTCCCTTGCTGGTTTTGTAAGTTTGCCCACTGACAAAGACCTGAACAGTCTATATTTTAAGGGTAGGTTAATTTTAATAGTGAGAGATAATATATCAAGAATAAAATCCAGAAAATCACGTTGTCCAAATTATATAAATGTATTTGCATTTTGTAGAGAAAAATAAGTATTTGATCCCCTACCAACTATTATGGTGGGTTTACACACACCAATTTCTGTGTCCAATATCTGAACAGATCTCTGGTTGCAGTGAAATCATGGATACATTGCTCCATGTTGTACACAGCCACAAAATGGAACTATGTGTCCATGATTTCACTGCAACCAGAGATCTGTTCAGATATTGGACACAGAAATTGGTGTGTGTAAACACACCATTAGGAGTTCTGGCTCCTACAGACTAGTTAGACGCTCTTAATCAGCTCGTTACCGGCATTAAAGATAGCAGTCTTAAGGCTGGGTTCACAATGCGGCAGCGTCCGGTCCGGGGCTGTCAGGAGTGACAGCCTGGACCGGAGTTTTGCTGCATAGAATACTATCGGGCTGCACGGAGCTGGATCGCGCCGGGTGGCAAATATCTGCCATCCGGCTGCTAGCTCGCCGGATGTATCCTGCAGAAGTGGGGAATTGTCTGCCGATTCCAAAAACGTTGCATGCAACGTTTTTGGAGTCGGCAGACAAATCCCCACTTCTGCAGGATTCATCCGGCGAGCTAGCAGCCGGATGGCAGATAATTGTCACCCATCGCGATCCAGCTCCGTGCAGCCCGATAGTATTCTATGCAGCAAAACTCCGGTCCAGGCTGTCACTCCTGACAGCCCCGGACCGGACGCTGCCGCAGTGTGAAGGCACCCTAACTTGTCACCTGGTTAAAAGACTCCTGTCCACACACTCAATTATTCATTCAGACTGTAACCTCTACAACATGGGCAAGACCAAAGAGCTTTCTAAGGCTGGGGTCACACACACAGATATCTGGGCAGATATTGTTCACAGATCTCTGGTTGAAGTGAAATCATGGATAAATTGATCCATTTTGTGGCCATATACAAATAGACCAATCTGTCCATGATTTCACTGCAACCAGAGATCTGTGAACAATATCTGCACAAATATCTGTGTGTGTGACCCCAGCCTAAGGATGTCAGGGAAAAGATCCTAGACCTGCACAAGGCTGGAATGGACTACAAAACTATAAGTAAGACGCTGGATGAGAAGAAGACAACTGTTGGTGCAATAGTGAGAAAATGGAAGAAATATGAAACGAGTGATGATAGACATCGATCTAGGGGTTCATGCTAAATCTAACCTCATGGGCCATCCAGGATCATAAGGAAAGTGAAAGATCAGCCTGAAACTACATGGTGGAACTTGTTAATGATCTCAAGGCTCCCGGGACCACTGTCACCAGGAAAACCATTGGTAACGCCATAGTGGATTAAACTCCTGCAGTGCCCCCAAAGTTACCGGACATCAGTAAAAAGGTACCGAAACAAAGAAAATTGTGTGTGTGTGTGCCTGCTTCCCCGCCGCTTGCAGCGTTCACAGTAGAACTGCTACTACTACTCCCCTCATCCACCCCACTGCCCTGAGTTAAATCTCCACCTGTAGAGAGCTGTACTACTCTAAGCTGCACCTTCATCACCTCAGCGGCAGGCTGCAGCGCTGGTATCCATGTTACCAGGTACCACAGGTGGCGTCACGTTACCATTTTTCCCCCCATCCATCATCATCATCCCCCACCATCCCTTCAATTGAGGGTCCAGGGCACGGAACCGGGAAAATAAGATAAGATAAGATAAACTTTATTGATCCCGGAGGAAACAACCAGCCGTGATCCCTAATCAAAGTGACCATCCATCCCGATATCCGAGTACCCCCTACCCTGTGGACTAACTCTTCAACACACATGTAATTAATAAAAACTTAATGGGAGTGCTTCTTTAAAATGCATGGTTCATATCTTACATTATACTTTGTAAGTTGCATGTAACCTTTGTAAGGTTGCTTCCCTCTCTGAAGATAGCATTAGCCAGTGTAAAGCTAATGTAGTACTGTATTGCTTTTTATGCAAGTAAGGTGAGCATACTTTAATTGAAAATTGTCACCAGGTTTTTGCTAGCCCATCTGAGGCTGCCTTCACATTTGCGTATGGGAACGCAGCGTCTGCTGCGTTCCCATAAGCATTCAAACGCATGCGCACTGCGGTTCCTATGTTTAACATAGGAACGCATAGTGCCTGCGTTTGCTGCGTTCGGGTGCGGATGCGGACGATATCTGCTCCTTCCGGTGTCCAGCATCCGCACCCGGGACGCAGCTTGCAGCATTTTTTTGTGCGTTTGGGGATCTTGGAACATCAGCAAGCGTCCCCAAGCGCACGAAAAATGCATTGCCGTCAATGGGTCCGCAGTGTTCAGCGCTTGACAGCGCGGGAGAACGCTGCGGACCCATTGAAAAATCTCCTGGTGGCCGCCGGTGATGTCACAGGAGCTCACCGACGGCCACCGGGAGATCAGCTGACCCTCTGCTGTCCTCCTTCTCCCCGCCGCCTGTAATCTCCTAGCGATGTCGGCGGGGAGTACAGCTGATTTGACAGCTGTTTGAATCTTCCCGCGCCGACATCTCCTCACAGTGTCGGCGCGGGAAGATTCAAACAACTGTCACATCAGCTGTTCTCCCCGCCGACAGTCCCGGAGCTTACCGCGGCCGGGGGGCGGAGATCTCCGGCGCTGATCTCCGCCCCCGGCCCGCCCCCGGACAGCGCCGATTGGCTGCCGGGCTCCATAGTGATGTGTCCGCAGGCGGACATTATCCGCTGCGGACACATCATTTGGACCCTGCTTCTGACAGCGTTTGTGTCTGCATGCCATCAGCATGCAGACACAAACGCTAATGTGAAGCCAGCCTGAGAGCAGCATAAAGTAGGGACAACGACTCTGACTTCAACAATGTATAATGACTGGGCTGCTTGCTGTTCTTCATAAAATACTTGTTTTATCTGCTGTAAATCTACCAGTTCTGAATGCTGAGCTCTGTATAATTCCACCCACACCACTGATTGGCAGTTTTATGTGTCCACTGTGCATAGGCAGAAAGATGCCGATGAAGTGTTTGTTTGATTACACTGTGCTCATGAACTGTGCTCGCAGAGGACTACATGGCAGCAGGTTTGCTATTTTTCTAGGAATAATCCCCTGATATTAAAACAGCAATTTTATCAAAGCTACAGCAAACAACCCAATAAATGACACCTCACTGGAATCAGGAACTCAGGCCCCTTTCACATCTATGCGTCTGCTGCGTTTTGCTTAATTTGCGTTTTCATGCGTTTTTACCGCAAAAACGCATCAAAACGCACGCGTTTTTGTCCCCATTGACTTTAATGGAAACGCATCAAAAAAACGCATGCAAACGCATGTAAAAACGCATGTGCGTTTGCAAAAACTCAAACCGCATGCGTTTTTGTAAACGCAGCCCAAAATGTTTGCCACGTTTTGAGCTGCGTTTGCAAAAACGCATGCGTTTTGCGTTTTTGCAAACGCACATGCGTTTTTTGATGTGTTCCCATTAAAGTCAATGGGGACAAAAACGCATGTGTCTTGATGCGTTTTTGCGGTAAAAACGCATGAAAACGCAAATTAAGCAAAATGCAGCAGACGCATAGATGTGAAAGGGGCCTCAGTGTCTACGTCATGCTACCCTCAGATTAGGTGGCAGAAACCTAGTGATAGATTAGATTCCCTTTCAGGAAGCAATACGCCTTTCTAGTAAGAATAAGGATAGATATTGTGTCAACCACTCTGTGGTCTGGGACTGATCGCCTGTTGCGCAGGATTTATGTGACATTCATGTTAGTATGCTTTCATCTGGTTTAAAGTAAATTCATTGAGCTGCATTACATGAGGCAGCTGGGGCGGTCGCACAGATACCCCTAGCCCCAATGAAGGACTGCTCAAAAATGAAGGTTAATGTAAACTTTGCAACTAATAAATACTAAAGGATATCAAGTGTGTTTTGTAACCACAAAGCTTGTTGTGTCAGTCCGTGAAGTTGTAACTATCAAGTATTGTGGCACTTTTGTGAAGGATATAAATGATTGGTTCAACCATTACATTTTTCAAGCACTCCAAGTTATATTTTGTGTTAAATGTGTGTATATGTACATGTACTGTAGTGTGAGTACTAATATACTCCCCTACCGCCGCTCTCTCTGGTATCCAGCATTGTTCTTCTCTTCTTCTTAATGATGTCACCACTCTTCAGACTATCCAGATCACTCTATGCTCTATGTGTGAACAGGAAGTCTGTTTTACATTGTAAGTCTATGGCACCTTGTGTTGACGCTCCATAGACTTACATTGTAAAGGCCACTTTCTTGTCATGCAGAGCGCAGTGTGACCTGAAGAATCATCAGAGTGGTGATGTCACTGAGAAGAGGAGCATAACGACACTGGACACCGGAGACAGCAGCGGAAGGTTAGTAAGGCTGGGGTCACACTTGGCATGAGTTTTTTTAGTGATTTAAAAAAACTCATGCGTTTTTACATGCATTTTTACATGTCCGCATGCGTTTTTCAAGGTGTGTGATGGCACCCTGCGTTTTTGGCTGCGTTTTTAAATCCGCACCAAAAAATAGTGCATGCACTATTTTTTGGTGCATTTTGAAAAACACATGTGTTTTTGTAGAAAACGCATGCGTTTTTTAACATGGGCCCCTATGGAAAACGCATGCAAAAACGCATGGTACATTAGTACCTTTCAGTGCCATCCAAAAACGCATGCAATTTCGATAGGGGCCCATGTTAAAAAAACGCATGCATTTTTTTAACATGGGCTCCTATGGAAAACGCATGCGTTTTTGGATGGTACTAATGTACCATGCGTTTTTTGCATGCGCTTTCCATAGGGGCCCATGTTAAAAAACGCATGCGTTTTTGGAAATGCACCAAAAACGCATGGTACTGTCACACATGCTTTTTTGCTATTAGGGCATGCGTTTTTTAACATGGGGGCCTATGGGTGCGTTTTTACATGCGTTTTTGAAAACGCAGGTCTCCAAAAACGCTTGTAAACAATGCAAGTGTGACCCTAGCTATATACACATATGTAATAAAAAATATGAGAGTGGTTCTTTAAACTGCATGCTAAACGAACCCACGTACACCAGGAACCAGTATACCATTTTTACTAAACTAATTGGAAATACATGTGAAACTGTTTTTTGCAACGTGCGGATTGTCATTTAAGAAGGACGAGATAAAGCAAATCACTCAATAAATAATTTTTTCCCTTCAGGGTGCTGCTGTAATAGATCATCCCGTTTTCCCACATCTGACATCATTGAAAGTCTATATTATATTACTGTTAACCCTTTGTAATGATATGTTCATGCAAGAAAAATGGTAATTTAGTAAGATGATAGTTTTAGAAAATAAATTCCTGAACGAACACTACTTATCTACATAAATTACATAACTACTACTGTAACATTTGGTGAACAGGCTTAGTCTGTGAGAAAAACAAGTATAATATTAATGATAATAAGGGAAGATGCACACGATTGTCCTCTCTCAACCCAAAAAATAAAGGGAGTTTGATCAGAGCCGATCCGAGTGGGATCTGTTCTTCTCTAAGATGGAGGATAAAACGTTTCTCCACCATCTCCAGTCAATGAGTCCATGAAAATTAGACCACACTCGGATATCATCTGAGTATGGACCGATGTTTACCATAGACCCCTAGACTTGCATTGCCGGCTTTGATCCAAATGTCAGATTAAAATTGGACATGCCACCGATATTTTCCTTGGACCACTTAAGGCCCCGTTACATGCTGCGATGTCCCAGCGATCCTATCAACGATCGCTGGTACATCACTATCTGATCGCTGGTGAGCTGTCACACAGGCAGACTCCCAGCGATCAACAAGAATGCTGGTAACCATGGTAAACATCAGGTAAGTAAGCATAGCGCTGCGCTTAGTTACCCAATGTTTAACCTGGTTACCAGCGTGTCTGTGCAGTGCTGGGCATTGGCCGGGAGGTCGTTGATCATTGGTCTCCCGCTGTCGCACACGCCAATGCTGGCCGCCCAGAGGGAGACCAACGATCAAAAAATGGTCCTGGCCATTTACCAACAATCAGCGATCTACGAGCTGATCGCTGGCCGTTGATACATGTCACACACAGCGTCATCGCTACGAGCTCGCTGCAACGTCACAAAACCAGTGACATTGCAACGATATCGTTAGCGATATCGTTTCATGTAACGAGGCCTTTAGTCTGAGAAAAAAATTGGACATGTGCATAACCCCATAGAAAACATGAATACGAGTGCTATCCATCAAAACCACGGAGAGCACTCATCTAATTTAGACAATTGTGTGCCCAAGCTCTTATGATATTTATATCTTTCAACAATGTTGCTAATGGCTTGTGCCCACGATAAATTAAAATCAGACAAGTGCTATCCATGGATTTGACAAATGGCACTTCTACCCATGTTGTCCAATGTGGCTGTGCACATATGTGATGTCTTCCTTTAACCAAGTGGTCCAAGGAGAAAAAAAGTTGATGACTTGTCCGATTTTAATCCTACACTCAGATCACAATCAGTAATGTATGTCTATGGACCTATGGAAAACAGTGCTTATATCCCTAGCAAATGCAAAAGGAGAGACTTGAGAAGTGGAATCTTTATCCGTGGTTTTTATTTGCAGTTGTGAAGACAAACAATCAATGTTTCAACCCTACATTGCGTCTTCTTCAAAATTGGTCTATTGAAAGGTATTTACAAAAACTTAAAATCAAAACATACAATAAAGAATTCATGTCATTCTGGTGGTCTAAATGTGTGATGTGATGTGCGTGACACGCCGTGTGTTACAGTGAGGTGTTGAGTTAGTGCAATGGGGGTCCCCTTAAGGCCGCTTTACACATCACGATATCGCAACGCAACTACGATAAAAAGTCACGTGGTAGGGGCGTTGCAGTTGATATCGTTCGTGCGTTGTGTCGTGTAAATGGGCAACGCAACTCAAAAAAACGATGCAACTACGATATCATTTGTGAATTGCTCTTCAACCGTGCAATATTGGCTTGACGATCTGGGAGGATCAGGTTGGGTAACAGTGCAACTATGATTTGGAGCGCAACTTCCCCTATTCACTCCAATGTTAATTGGTCGTTCCCTGAGTTGCTCAGAAACAGTGTGAAAAAGGGGTGTACAACATCTTAGTTGCGTTGCCTGCCGATATCTCCCTGTATAACATCTATACGATTTTGCACGAGTGCCAAAAACGTGCGCGCTCCCGTGAAATCGTATGCAATATCGGAACGATATTGTGACGTGTAAAGCGGCCTTTAGAGTCTGGGTGTGATTAGTTGCTGGTTTTTTTGTGTGAAAGTAGGGAAATGGGAACCTATGTGAAATTCAGACGGTGCGTAAATATACGCAGCGCTTTTATGGGAGAAAGAGCAGGCGTAAAAAAAATTGACATGTCAATTCTTTACGCAGCAGCGCCCGCCCGTTATGTTCAAAAACATAACTTAGTCTATATAGCCACCTGAAGTGGTAGATATTGGGTGTCTTGTTGGGTGTGAGGGAGGGTTTGTTATTTGTATTCTCACCAGTTATCCTGAATCACTAGTTCACACTGGATTTTAAATATACCATTAAAACTATATTCGTTTATGAGGTTTGTTCTGTTATTTTTGTTATTTTTGACCGCAAGCGACGGATTTGCCGGATCGCGTGTGACATAACTAGGCCTCTTTTTATCCCTCTGTCTTGATGTGCTCTCCTGGTATCTGACCTGAATGATTGACTATTCTACTTCTTGCCCATGTGGTGACTAGCGTCACACTAATGCAGCACACCGTGTGGATAGGAGGGGTATGATAAGTGTATTTCCCAGAAATGAAATCACATTTTTCTCTCCAGACTCACCATAAAGGTAGGAATGATTGATTGTGGGAACAAAGCAGTAATATCCTCACTGAATAAGTTTTTATAAGGTGCAATAACGTCTACTGGACCCCATGTAAACCCAAATAGTTTTGAAAACACCTTTAAATGTGGTTAATGCCGTTAAGAGTTTTAGATAATTATGACTGATTGCTCTTCATTCTATCAGGTTCTACTGCAGTAAGGAATTCTATGTCATGATTAAGGGCCACTCCCAAATTGATTAGGATGGTGTTGAAACATGTCAGTTCATAGGATATTTAACATAATATTTTGATAGCTGTTACATGCTGAGTGTTATCATATTAATAATAATACATAACATACCTCACTGCAACATAATCAGTAAATGCCTCTATAAACTTGAAGATCACTGACAACTGAATTTCTGAACCTCTGCTACTAATACAACCTTCTGTTTCTCTAGAACATGGCTGCTGGATATTTATGTGAGACAAGATGTTTTGTAATGAGATTCACCTTTTTTTTGCTGAAACACAAAGCTCTGTTTCATCACAGAGTGGACGTCAGAAAATTAGCATAAAACACTTCGAAAAGCCGCAAATGTTCTGCATGGCGCCATGATGCTCAAACATTTATTTTACACTTTTGGAGCTTTCAGGCCTGTTTTGGTGAACTTCACCAAAATGAGCAAAGGTGGCTAGGAGCGTGGTTGGGAGCGGAAGTGGTTATACACACCCATCAAGTTCTTTAAAAGAGGTGGTATCATAACAGATTCCAATGCATGGAATATAAATATACATTGGTACATTCACTGTTCCACAATAATCCAAGCAAAGTACTAGCTGCCACCCTCAATTGTTTATACAGGTAGATTGCACACCCGTTACATGTAGTCCCTATAGCATCGGAAGGATGATGATGTAACGATGGGAACTGCTTCATGAGACAGTGGAGTAGTGTGTGTGAATGTGATAATAACATGATGGGGCGAGCTCTGTGATGCGGGGGGCGACCTTGCTCAGTGGTGGCGTCCTTGTTGACGTCACGATGGGGGTGTGCTCTGTGGCAATGGGGGCGGGGTTGTGTGGTGGTGGCATCATTTATTTGGAGACCGGTGGGGTGAGGATGGGGAACAGGCTCTGGGGTGGGCTCGTGACTGATGCTACCATCATGTTTGTCCACCCTGTCATGCACAGTAGCAGACCAGGTGTATAAACATGGCAGGCACATGTGCATTTAGAAGGGTCTGATAATGTGATGGGGACAGGCTCTGAGGCGGCAGCCAAGCAACACTGGCAGCAGTGGAGGAGGACCTGGAGGACAGCAACAGCATGTGGTGCTGCTGGCGGTACTGCCCAGTGTGCCCCATCCACTGTGCAGTCCCTCCAGCAACCTTCATCTTGGCACAACCATCACTTGAGTGTACCAATAAGGCAGCCGCGAGGTCTTTTTCCACTTTAGTTGGCCAATCAAGTGCCGTTTTATCGGGGATATCCGGAGGCCAAGGCAATTATGTAAGTAGATTATACACCCATTACATGTAGTGTCTGGCTTCCGAGATGCGATTTTCACAAAGGACAAAGATTGAAGGAAAATTTGCCACAGGAAAGATTTTGACATTTTCTGTATACATATTGAAATATTATAGGTGTAGGCTATTTAGAACACATTTTACATTCTTACTGTACATATCAAAGATAATACATATTTAAGATAGGGTAATTTTTATGTGAAATCACAGTTTATAAAAAATATATAATTTTATCAAAATGAAAAGCTGTGGGGTGAGGGTATGTAGTTCCATTTTCTGGAGGGAGGAGCGTGGGTTTGTCTAAGTTGATAAACTTTTTTTCTTCATTTCTTTTGAAAATCCTCAGTACGATGTGTGCCTTGCACTAGAAGAAGAGCTTAAATTCTCATTTTTTGAGATTTACCTAGAGTCTGCTTTCTGTATTTGGTGAACACTCCCACCCTTCTGTGAGGCTTAGCAACTTATGTCCAATGATCCCGGAAATCGACCTATGTATAACTCTAGAGGACTTTGTGCCAAGAAACTAAGTATGTAATATTTTATTTGTAAACGAGTTCCTTATTAATAAATTAAATAGAAAGAAAATACAAGTTCACCAAATTCTGCAGATTATTAGTCTATTTATTTAGTCTATTGGTAATAATAATCTGCAACAATTTACATATTGCAAGTACATTAATATAACTTTATACAAAAAGTTTACATCCTCTAACATCTAGGCTTATGGACTCTGATGGTAGGCTCACTAGCTTAACTGGCTCATAAAGTCCAAAATAACCACCAGTTGTTGACACAATACTGGAATCAGGGTCTCTTTTTCTGCTGCTCGCTGACTGGCAAAAATTCTTCTTACAGATTCCCTTTACTAATATGTGTCACTTGAATTTATTACTGACCATATAAAAATAATTTTAAATATTAATTCACATATTTCTAGTATATTTTTCTCTATAATAATTATAAAAGGAAAATACGTCTCGCATCCGCCCCTACGCATCTCAGTTGATGTCATCAGCTGAGATGTGAATCTAACAGCGCCAACTAGATCCACGATCTCATTGCCACTCTTAACCCTTTGGATCGTGCTTTCAGTATCTGACAGTGTGACCCAAAGCACCAGGGGAAGATCGCACAGTTCCTCGCCAACATAGCAGGTCCCGTGGAGCAATCATGGGACCTGTATGCTGTTACCTGGACAGCCCAGGGTCTTGTGATGACCATGGCTGTCCTTATTCACTTCCTGCCTGTGATGTCCCAGTGACATCATAGGCTAGGGTCACACTTTAATACAGAATTGCGTTCACCGCATCCAGATCCGGATGCGGTGTACGCAATTGTCTTCCGATATTCAGCAATCCGGGAACCGGATTGCTGAAGCCGCAATCCGGAAACCGGATTGCTCAGGATGTGTAATCCTGAGCAATCCGGTTACCAGATAGTTTGCTGCCGCAGGGATGAGCAAACTGTTCTGTGCATTATGCAAACTATATATTTAATTAATAAATGTTTGTATACAGTCTCTAGGGGGTGCTCTGTACAGCAGCTGCCTCCTGACAGCTGCTGTACAGAGGTCATAATAGCATCATGTGCCCACCTGAGTGGGTGTAAGGTCTCTAGGAGGAGTGGGAACCCCTAGAGACTGTATACAAACATTTATTAATTAAATATATAGTTTGCACCATGCACAGAACAGTTTGCTTATCCCGGCGGCAGCCGGGATAAGCAAAGTATATGCGGGAACCGCATTGCTCAGGATTACACATCCTGAGCAATCCGGTTCCCGCATTGTGGATGCTAAAACCGCTCCGAAAACTGCAGCCTGCATAATTTTTACCGCAGGCTGCAGAGCCCGAGATGGAAACCGGATTGCTTGTGAAGCAATCCGGTTTTTAGCATTGGCTCCTATGGGGAGCGTTTCTTGATCCAGTTTTGAGCTGATCAGGTTTAAAAAAAAAACGTAGATGTGACCCTAGCCATAGGCAGGAGTAATCATTTCCCCTGTCTTTAGATGTATTGTAGCCCATTTGAAGATAAGAAAAGCGATCACAGTGTGCAGCACTGAGACCCTCTAGGAGAAAGTGTAAAATAATGAAAAGAATAAAAAAGAAAGTTTTTAAAAGTATGAAAAAATACATAGAAGTTCAAATCACCCCCCTTTTTGCATAATTGAAAATAAAACTAAAACATTTTTTAAAAATACACACATTTGATATTGTCGCTTTGAGAAATGCCCAATCTATCAAAATATAAAATCAATTAATCTGATCTGTAAACTGAGTAACGGAAAAAAGTCCAAACGCCAAAATTGTTTTTTGGTCACCGCAATATTGAATAATCACACAGCCCCGGATCCCGAAAAATGAGCTCACTACGGGTCACAGAAAATGGCCCCAAAAGAGCAATACTTCAAAAATTCTGAATATTTTTCATCACTTAGATAACAGTGAAAGTATACATGTTTGGTATCTACGAACATGTACGGACCCTAGGGATCATATCGACACATCAGTTTTACCATATAGTGAACATGGTGAATAACCAAAGAACTAATGTGTACTTGCCTTTTTTTGCAATTCCACCGCACTTGGAATTTTTTTCCCATTTTCCTGTACACTATATGATAAAATAACTGGTTTTATCTGAAAGTACAACTCTTCCTGCAGAAAACAAGCCCTCATATGTCTATATTGACAGAAAAGTATAAAAGTTATGGCTCTTGGAAGAAGGGAGGGAAAAATGAAAAACGGAAAATCACTGGGGGGTGAAGGGGTTAATTTCAAATACCCGTAGCTAGGATTTAGCCATGAGGTTGGGAGAATATTGGTTGCTAAAAATCCTTCTTACATCACAGGAAAGAGAAATATGTATTTGGTACAGTCATTGCTCAGTCATTCATTAATAATTACTTTTATTACAGGTGGTGGGAGGAAGGGAAGCCATGAGTCATGATGATATGTTATGGTATGTATTGTATGGTGAACTCTTACCACTCATGATCTCAATATCTAACGACAATGGCATCATTTGTCAATTTCCATGTCTGTTAAGTTTATGTTAGATAGTGAAATTATCGGTGGAAAGGGAAAATCCTCTATCTTTGTTATTATTTATTTTTATAGTACCATTAATTTCATGGTATTGTACATATGAAGAGAGATTTCATACATATATATTATATACAGTAAACCAGTAAACTACACTAAACAATCAGTCTTACAAAAAAAGACAGTGTAAAAAACGTCCAAAAATATATCTCTGCTATATAAATAAAAAGCAAGTGCAAAATTGTGTCAACAGCAGGGTTCTTAGTTAGTACGTTTTTTGTAAAAAAAGGTACGGAAGCCGTTCTACCACTCCACGGTGACCCCTATCAGAACGGTCCCTAGACTAACGTATTTAAAACCTGATCTAGTGTGAACATACCTCATAGATGCAGGATGCAGCAGGGCCAGATTCATTATGGGCACACAAGGTAGAAGCAGCAATTTATGTGTCCAGACTCAGTGAGAAGGAGTGGGGCACTTCTCAGCTTGCAGGACAAGAAACTAATGAAAAATTGATACTGAGCCGGATCACAATGTGAACAGGGCTGTAAACCATGTTCACACACTGAGCCGGATCACAATGTGAACAGGGCTGTAAACCATGTTCACACACTGAGCCGGATCACAATGTGAACAGGGCTGTAAACCATGTTCACACATGGTAAACAATCAGTGACTGCTTCAGAGGAAGAGGACCCTCGCCGGCTTACATTCTGCACGATATTAGGAAAGGAGACAATAATTGTTTGCAGATACTTCTGAGACACTTTGAAGGGAATGTCCTTTTTAGGGAATCCCTTTTGGCTAGAGGGGCCCCTTAACATTAGTTGGTTGTCCAGTTTCTGGGACACACAGCAAATAACTGTACCCTGTGGGGATCCAGGCAACAACTATTCAAATCCCCTAAAGCATCACCACAATAATAATAATAATAATAATTTTATTTGTAAAGCGACAACATATTCCACAGCACTTTACAATTCAGAGGGTATATGATACAATACAATACAACACAAAACAATACAATATAATAATACAATACAATACAATATTATAATAGAATAAAATACAGACAATATGAGACAAAAGAAAAAAAATTCTGAAACCATGAGAAGTGAGGACCATAGGTCAAGTGCAGCATTACACAGCATTAATTAGGACAATGTAGGCCAATGCACTACCTATAATTCATCATTAAAGGGGAATTCCAGTGAGAAAAACATTTTAGTACAGTCCCTGCCCTCCTACATGATGAAGCAGAGCCGTACACTGCAGTTCTAGGATCTATAGATCACTTCTAAATCACCCAAAAAATTGATCATCAAGTTGACAGGAAACTGACTGGATGGAAGGCTTATGACAGGGGGTGGGCATATTGGTCAATTATACAAAGTTTAAGTGTCAGAAATGTATTTCTGTATAGGTTTGGTTGTTTCCTTATTATGCTCATTTTAAAAGATGAACATAAACAATTGAAATGGGGAAAATGTACATACCGTATTTTTCGCATTATAAGACGCACTTTTGTTTCCCCAACTTTTGGGGGAAAGTGGGGGGTGCGTCTTATAATGGGAATATACGGTTCTTTAGTGCTGGGGAGGCTGAGTGCAGTTGTGCAGTGGTGTCCGGAGCCGGGGCGGGCTGGCTGCGGTCCTCAGGAGGCAGCGGGAGGTCACATGCTCCCGCTCATTAACCTCCTCCAATATGCACTGCACTGCCGCTGTCCATCACCTTGGTGCTGAAACCAGCACCAAGATCTGGACAGGGGTGCAGCGCATATCAGGTGTGCCTGCACTCACTTCCCTGTGCAGGCACAACTTGCCCCCATCACTGTTTAAAGCTCCCCTGCTGGCGTGCACATAATAAAAATAAAAAATCATTACTTCACCTTCCGACGATCGCGCTCCCTTCTGCCAGCTGTTTGGTGACTTCCTGCTTTGGTCTCGGCATCGGGAGTGCATAGTGATGTCATCCGATCACATGATGCACTCTGGTCACATGACCCGATGCCGAGACCAAAGCAGGAAGTCACCGATCAGCTGGCAGAAGGGAGCGCGATCGTCGGAAGGTGAAGTAATGATTTTTTATTTTTATTCTGTGCACACCAGCAGGGGAGCTTTAAACAGTGATGGGGGCAATTTGTGCCGGCACAGGGAAGTGAGTGCAGGCACAGGGGTAAATGTGCCTGCAGTGGGGGCTGAGTGCAGGCACAGGGGCAAGTGTGCCTGCACTGGGGGCTGAGTGCAGGCACAGGGGCAAGTGTGCCTGCACTTGGGGCTGAGTGCAGGCACAGGGGCAAGTGTGCCTGCACTGGGGGATGAGTGCAGGCACAGGGGCAAGTGTGCCTGCACTGGGGGATGAGTGCAGGCACAGGGGCAAGTGTGCCTGTACTGGGGGATGAGTGCAGGCACAGGGGCAAGTGTGCCTGGAGTGGGAGATGAGTGCAGGCACAGGGGCAAGTGTGCCTGCAGTGGGGGATGAGTGCAGGCACAGGGGCAAGTGTGCCTGCAGTGGGGGATGAGTGCAGGCACAGGGGAAAGTGTGCCTGCACTTGGGGGTGGTGCAGGCACAGGGGCAATTCCGCCTGCACTAGGGCAAGTGTGCCAGCACAGAGGGTTGAGTGCAGGCACAGGGGCAATTCTGCCTGCACTGGGGCAAGTGTGCCAGCACAGGGGGGTGAGTGCAGGCACTGGGGAAAGTGTGCCAGCACTGGGGGAGGTGTGCCATCAATAGGGGATGTGTGCCATCACTGGGGGACGTGAGGCAGCACAAGGGGGTTATATCCCAGGATGAGGAACAATGTATCAAGATGAGGGTGCTATGAGGGACATGTGTCCTATATGATTTGTAAGACGGACACTTGCATTATAACACGGACCCTATTTAACATTAAAAAATATTTTTTTCTCTTTTTCTTCACCAAATTTGGGGGTGCGTCTTATAATCAGGTGCGTCTTATAAAGCGAAAAATATGGTATTTCTTTTAAGTACATAATAATTTTGCCGACTATAATGTCTCAATAATTGTGCACACATAGATATTCTCCTAAGAAAGACAATACATCACTTTTATTTTCTTATATATTCAGGTTTCGGGTTCACTATCCTTTTGGATTGACCGACACTTTAGTTGTTTGATAATAAAATTAATCATCGAAAACTCAAATTGTGTAATAATTGTGCACACAGTGTAGTCCATGGCATAACTTGAAGCTCATGGGCTCAGAATGCAAAAGCTTCAATGAGGCTCCCAGTTGTTGCAAATCTTTAATAGCACTAGTCTTCTTCTATAGCCCAAAGGGACTTTTGGGGGCCCCCCCAGGCTCCAGGGCCCAGGTGCAACACCTCTGGTGTAGGCCCCATCAGAGGACTAATCTTTTAAGCAGGAGTCAAACTGGACACCTTAAAAGTCTATGAAAGTAATGGAGTGAGGCAGAAACGTAGCGCTAATATACTTTTTCAGGGAATAAACATCCACCCAAACCCCAATATCTAACACTCTCCTCATTGCATTTTGGCATCTTTTTGCATCTTCTGACCCCCACCACCTAGAAAATAGACCCAGAGTAGGACATTCATGGAATGATAAAATTGAGCAATAAGCCTAACAAATGATCAAAAGAATATTTAAAAATAACTTAAAACTTATAACTTTCTACAGGTAACGTTTGATAAGTTGCATCCTGTGGGATGAGTGATAATTATGATATAGGTATATTATGATTGATCTGTTAGACAAGACAAACTAATGCAGCTATACTCAGGAGCAAACTAATAGCTCACACCTTAGGCAACTGTTTTTGCTCTATAAGACAGGGTTGATCCTACATGTAGTCATCCTCTGTGTAGGTAGAAACACTCAACAAGTTGGAATGCAGCCGAGGTGACATCATTGGAGGAGTAAAATCTGTTGACTTCACCCAACGTCTCCCTTGCCTCAGATATAATTTCTCATTCTGGCTCATTAGAGATATGAATTCATGGCGAAGACATGGCCTCCTCATGTACCTGTTCATGTTTCGGGGATTATTTTTTGACCAAAATAGAGACACTCGAGGAATGTAAGACAACGATCTATGGTCGTGAACCTTATCTGGATGAAACGGGAAGCACTTACTAAAGTTTATAAGAAAAATGTGAGTGCAGGAAGTTGACTAGTCCATTTTATCTATGTAGAAAATTAGAAGCAAACAGTTTGGAGTGCTTATTGGAGTGGCAGAAGGCAGATAAATATATAAAAGTGAGATCAAACAGATTCTTTGTGGGTGGAATCATTATCCTCTGTGAAACCGAGATTACCATTACCTTTCAAAAGGTTGAGCTTAGAGTATCTAGAAGCAAATGGCAGATTTACACAAACATAAAAGGGCCTTGCTATGAGACATTTTGTAAGCGCAGACTGGATTCCACACTTTAGAAAGGGAAATTGTGCGTTCTCAAGGGAGGTTTCATCAGGATTAGTTTTATACAATGCCTATTCTATTCAAAGAGAACTGCCATGTGAAGAATAACCTGGCATTTAAGGCTTGTCTATCTGTTCCTATCGACGAAAAGAGAATCCTGTCATAATGGGCTTTTATGTGTATGTTATCGCAAATGGGAATTATCATAACTACTGTATAAACTTTTAAATACCCATTTGGACTTAAAGTGGACTTACAATTAAAATGTGGAAATACAAGTTATTCCATTTATTATATTCAATAGACTAAATATACAGTCGAATTTCTTAAATATGATATGCGATAATGTAGAAAATCTGATATTCTGACATCTGCTCCCAGCTCTAAGTTTTAAAGAACCAGAGGTTGGAAACTGCAGAAATAACCAGTCTCTTGTAGATTGCAGATTATGGGCTAGAATTTTATTTTGGGTTATCTAGAAGGTTTGGGAAAAAAGCTATGAAGGATTTATCTAAAATAGAAACTCACATCGGTTTTAAAGACAGATTTTAAAAATTCCAACTAAAGTCAGAACAATCAGTCTTTATTAAACGGAAACAATCAGTAGGATCAACCGTCTGTAAGTGATCCGATGTCTTATTCCAGAGAAATCCAAGTTTTTTTTAATATGTAAGATCTCCCTGAGAATCTCCCTTCAGAGCTTATTTTTAATAAAAGAGAGTGTTGCCAATGTGAGACACGTAATGACTGACAGTCCACTCTCATGCTTTACGCTTACGCTGACATATAGCTTTGCAGTGAGATCAGAGCTGACATTGTAATGAGACAAAGTTCACTTCATGTTGTACTAACATACGTTAATGGAAGCTGTTTTCTCATAGTGCGTTAACTTCCATCTCACAGGCAGACAGTATGGGGGAAAGTCAGTACAGCAGAGCCGACATCAATGCAAATCGTGTTTGCAATGAGATGACAAGGTTCAACTCTGCTGTGCTGTGTTAGTTATAATTAGGCACAGATCTGTAGCAGAGCTCTCAGCAGAGGACCGGCATTGCTGCAAATGTGTGTAATGAGACAAAGTTCCTTTCTGCTGTACTGTGTTCGTTCTGATCTCACTGCAGTGCAGTGTGTGAGAGCAGACTGTCAGTCATTACATGTCTCACACGGATAGTGCTCCCTTTCATTTACAATAATTTCTGGAGGTAGATTCTCAGGGAGATGTATGTCTGATCCATAATCTGGAACAGCTCATTTACATATAAGGAAAGGAAAATGTATATTTCTATGGAATAAAACCATCGGATCACAGTTATCAAGGTGTCAATTTATTCAGCTTTCTATGACCTACATGTCCATATTGACAACTAAAAAGGCTGATCCTACTGACATGTTGCCTTTAAGATCTTAAACTCCTGGATTTAGCCAGTTACCATATTAAAATGAAAAATAAAGCTATTAAGAAAGCTCTAGTAGCAAAATAGAATTAAAGGGAACCTGACTCCACAAACTGACCCCCCCGCATCTTTAGACCTGTCCCTGCACCCCCTCTTATCATTTCTAGCCATCCCTTTTGCAGAAAAAAATCGATTTTGTAAAGTAGAGAAAAGTTTATATTCACCTCGTCCTGTGTGAGTTCTCTGTTTCTGAATTAGTCTCAATAGGCAGGCCTGTCTGCTGCTGCCTTGTAAGTATGCACGCCCCTCTCAGCTTGCTGCCTTGCATAGAGCCTGGCCGCGTCATTAAAGGGCAGGGCTAAACGCGTCATACCGGTAGCCCCGCCCCCTTTTGTGACATGGCCAGGCTCTTAGCAAGGCAGCAAGCTAAGAGGGGCATGCATAATTACAAGGGAGCAGCAGACAGGCACGTCTATTGAGACTAATTCAGAAACAGAGAACTCACACAGGACGAGGTAAATATAACCTCTTCTCTACTTTACAAAATCCATTTTTTCTGCAAAAGGGATGGCTAGAAATGATAAGAGGGGGTGCAGGGACAGGAATAAAGATGCAGGGGGGTCGGTTTGTGGGGTCAGGTTCCCTTTAAAAATACTGGTATACAAACTAATTATTGGATTGAGCACAATGTTTTGCATATATGTATTAAATAGGTCTTACTCAAACACAGTCATGTGATATAGCACCATTGGCCCCCCTGTCTTATATTGCATTACATTGAAAACACCAAATTTAATTCAGTGGTAACCCAATGTTTGCATTATTATACTTCCCATATATATATATATATATAATATATATATATCTATTATATAATCACGAATGGGATTTTTGCCCCTTTTGAGACCACTCTCGCTGCGAGTCAGCGTGGTCATGTGGATACGAACGAAGCATTGGCCGCGCAGCGGCCATTGCGAGCAGCTCTAAGGCGACTCGCTATGCCCGCGCAGCGGGCATGGCGAGTCGCCTTAGCAGCGCGAAGCATTGGCCGCGAAGCGGCCATTGCGAGTCAGAGACTCGCTCTGCTAGAATCCCGATGCATTGTGCATCGGGCACCCATCTAGTATTATATAATTGCGAATGGGTTTTTTGCCTTTTCTGAGTCCACTCTCACTGCGAGTCAGCGTGGTCATGTGGATACGCCCGAAGCATTGGCCGCGCAGTGGCCATTGCGAGCAGTTCTAAGGCGACTCGCTATGCCCGCGCAGCGGGCATGGCGAGTCGCCTTAGCAGCGCGAAGCATTGGCCGCGAAGCGGCCATTGCGAGTCAGAGACTCGCTCTTCTAGAATCCCGATGCATGTGCATCGGGCACCCAGCTAGTATATATATAATTATATATACACACATTAACAATATCCATTCTTCTACATTCAGCAGCGATATTTATGTAAATCAAATTTCCCCTCAGCTCCTTAGAAGTCTTTAGCCTACTTTCCTCTGACAAAGTGTAGCTATAAAAGGTAGTTTCTAGTTTACTATTTAACTAGTTTTCCCAGCAGGGTCATTGCTTTAGCTGCAGATTTATCTAATTAGGTACTACAAGTTTAGAGCATTTTGAAAGTATTCAAACCCAATTTTAAAAGTCAACAGATTTGTCTAGATGGGAACCGACAAATTGTACACACAAAGCAACGCGCATAAATTACTCGCGAAAGCTCTTCATTGATGACTGGACTCTATTTATAGGAGCAGTTTATTGAGTGCAGCGTTTGATTCTGCTTTTTGTGTATCCTCTGGGACGGTCTCTCTTTGATGATGGGGGAACCCTGTTGTATGATAGACATTACTATACTAACTTTTCCTCATGTATTTTTCTGTTTATATTGGAGCTTGGTAAAGTTTGGCCCTTTTCACATCTATGCAGCCCCTGCGCTTACCTGCCCTGCTTGCCCTGCGCTAGCGCAAATGCAAGTGCAGGTGAATTTATAGGCAAGTGCAGGCAAGCACATGGGCACATAGATGCACTGCTCTTGCGCTAGTCTGAACTCGGTGCCCCTATTACCTGCTATGGCCGAGCACAGGAGATGAAAACCCAGAAACACGAGTGAGAATTTGCTGATGTTACCGCGCATGCGCTTGGACAGACACATTCGGAAACGTGTAATGCAACGTTTCTGGGTGCGTTTGGAGAAGCGCATGCGCGGTGACGTCAGCTCATTTCCACTCGCGTGTCCGGTTTTCGGCTCCTGCGCTCGGCTATGCTTGGCCATAGCAGGTAATAGGGGCACCGAGTGCAGACGAGCGCAAGGGCAGTGCATCTATGAGCCTATGCGCTTGCCTGCACCTGTTTGTAAATGCACCTGTGCTTGCATTTGCGCTAGTGCGGGGCAGGCAGGGCAGGGGCTGCATAGATGTGAACTAGGCCTTTCTGTTTTCTAATGATGACAACAATGTTGGATAATTTAAAAATGTACACCTTAGTATCAACTCTGATATAAACTATTGAAGTAAATGGGCAGAAATGATTTTACTAAGTATTTTGAAAAATACAAATATTGAAACGCAAAAATTAGCTCCTAAAAGTGTGCTATGCTCAGTGCTTTTTTTGCGGCGGTACGCGCCGGTATGGCGTACCAGAAAATCTGACTGGCGTACCGGAAAATCTGACTGGCGTACCGGAAAATGTCACATCTGAGATGTGAATGGCGTCTGCGTGCCGCTGTCCTCCGGTGTGGCTCCCCGCTGTCCCCCGGTGTGTCCAGGCTCCTGCAGTGTCCTGCAGTGTCCTCTGTGTCCCCCAGGTGCAGCCACGCTGGAGCAGATGGGGTTAATCACAGCCTAACTTGCTGTGTGCCCCTGCTCAACTCCGCCCAGCCTGACGTCACAGCAGCCCAGCTTGAGCTCTGATTGGCTCCTAGGAACCAGCGGGCGCGACCAGATGACGTTGTGACCTCTGATTGGCTCGTCATCTGGCCGAGCCTGCTGGTTTCTGGGAGCCAATCAGAGCTCGAGCCGGGCTGCTGTGACGTCAGGCTGGGCGGAGTTGAGCAAGGGCACACAGCATGTTAGGCTGTGATTAACCCCTTCTGCTTCAGCGCGGCTGCACCTGGGGGACACAGAGGACACTGGAGGAGGCCGGACACACCGGAGGACAGCGAGCACAGCGGGGAGCCACACTGATGGCCGGGGGAGCTGGTAAGAAGCGGATTGTGTGTGTGTGTATGTGTGTGTATGTGTGTGTATGTGTGTGTGTGTGTACGTGTGTGTATGTGTGTGTTTGTATGTTCGCATGTGTAAGGAAAACGTGTAGGAGATCTTAATTCTCGGCCGCCGGCGCCTGACAGCCCCCCCCCCGCTCCTGCTCCTCACCTTGCGCAGCGGCAAATATTTTTTTACAAAGAAAGCACTGGCTATGCTCATACAAAATTGTATACGTACCAACTTAGAATAGCTCTTTACCTGAACAATGCATGTCTAATGGATGGTTACCACAACTGGTGCCCTCCTCTATGTTGCCACTGCTTACATTGTGGCCTTTCTCTTCTTGACAAAAGCAGTAGTGCTACAAGGAGCACTGTGCTGGTCTGAACCACACAACCTTTACCCTTCCTCTGCAATGGGGTTGACTAGAGCAGATGATATCTGGGATGTGTTCATCCTATGACAAATTTAATTTGGTGTATGGAGGGTTGCTTTAAGGGGACAGTCCAGGCCCGACCGCGGAGCCTTACTACACGAAGCCAAGTGGAAGGTCGCTTCAGGAAAAACAGACAGATCTTACACTCACCCTCTACCCCATTCCCTGTTGTGCGGTGCACAACAGTTCCAGGTGAGTGTATCTCTGATTAACCCTTATTCAAAGTGTGGGATCAGCGTGGCGCAACTTGTTGTTTTTTCCTTCCAAAAAATGCTACATGGCCTTATTGCAATATTCATGCATATTGCACGTTTGCACACAAAAAAATATTATTTATATAACTGTAAACTATAACTAATAGCATCAAACTGTATGTAAATATTTTTTTTATATATAAAGTGGTAAATAAGGTTCACGGTGCTATATTTACTTTTTACATATGTCACAAGTATAATTTACATGTCTTTTGCATAAGTACTTTGCACAACTGCAACATATCACATTTGTTTTCGGCATCAAGCACCGCATTGCGCTTGCGGTGCTTGAAGCAGGACAGAGCGGCGTAGGTGTACTGACGTCACTTGACAGGAAATCACGCGATTCACATCATTACAGCCCAGGCAGCACCGTGGAAAGCAGACAGGGCCTGCATAGAACACGAAGAAAAGATCACGCCCATTAGGGCATGATCTTATGACAAGGAGGCACCAAACAAACACGCCCTGAGGGCTAAAGAATATAGCCCCTACTAATTATCATGGCTAATAAGTGAGCATAAAAAAGTTTTTATGAACTTTTACAGAAAGCATTTTGGAGACAAAAGGAGTGGGAGAATGCTCATTGGATGCTGCAGGGACATGATTTTGAAGCTTAGGTGCCTTTTTGGAGGTGACAGGATCCCTTTACCAACTGAATTGAACTGTTTCTATATGAACAGCAGGGTAAGTAAGATGTAGTGAAAACATTTTGCATATAACTATACTGGAAGCGAATCCATTTGCAGTATCATAATTTGAAAATGTATGTATGTGTAAATCTGCACAAGCCAAAAGGAAATTGATAAATAGTAGTAAATGCAATATATTGTCCAAAATGAGAATATAACTTCTTTAGTTTACTCAAAAAATGGCTGGAGATTAAAAGGCTATCAGTCCTTTTTGACCGAACAGTGCAAGTGTAAAAAAAAATGTGGAGCAAAAAGTAAACAAAAAAATGACCCATAGAAAGAACCCCTCAAATGAGGAAAAGTCAATTAACCTCAAGTTCAGAACCACCTAATGAATATTTAGTAGAGATGGGCGAATACTAAATTACTCGGACTCGCTAGACTCTAACGAGTAGGATCCCGATACTCGCTTCTCGTTGCTAGTCTAGAGAGTCCAATGTAAATGAATGGGGAAGCGAGTATTGCAGCGGTTCCTCTGCTGCTGGACCCCATAAAGGGGTCTGGCAGCAGAGGAAAAAACTGCAATTCCCCATTTTATTCTTTAAAAGCCAGCAGCAAAAAGCCGCGGGCTTTTAAAGAATAGTTAAAAAAAAACGGATTGAACCGGATTGAACCGGTCCGGTTCAATCCGGTCCCATAGACAGTCATGTTAAAGTTAACTTGATTGAACCGATTTGTTTTAACATTGATGTCTATGGTACCTAATTGAACCTGACAGGGTCAATCCGGGACAATCGGGTTCAAAGAAGTAGAGGAATAGAATTTACAATTGATTTTCATTGGACTCGTTACTGTGCGAGTAATCGCAATGAAACTCGCAGAGTGAGGAGTCGGCCGAGTACCCTACTACTCGCAGAGTAGTATCGAGTAGATTCGCTCATCCCTAATATTTAGAAAAGTATCAAATTTCAAATTTGATCATTTTTGACCAAATAGAATAGCATGATTAATTATCCCCTGCAGTTCTAGCACTTAATCTTGAGTGTTCCATGTGATGACACAGCATATTACCATGTGGGTCACGGGTTAAATATTCTTAATTAGGCCAGATGTATTGTTCTTTTGTTTGATAACTCATGAGTCATTGTTTCTTGCCAGTCTGCTTGGAGCCCCATTGTCTTAGTTTGTGGATTGAAAACAAAATGTATATTACATTACTTCCTCTTTCTACATCACTCAGAGGAAAGTTATACAGTCAGATTAAATTGTTGACCAATGAGAGAACAGCCTTATCCCACCAATCCTATAAGAACACAAAAAAAGTGAAGGCTTGGTGTATAAAAAGGATTTGCTTCAGTCACCAAAGGTGATATGCTACATGTCATCAGCCTAGAGGCTTCGGTCCTGTCTGCCACAATCACATTGTGTCTTCATATTTTACATGACTTCAGGCTAGGGTCTCAGCTAGAAGATCATAACCTGGATCATACTCTGCAGGAGTTCAGCCTAGAATCCTAGGATTTGGCTGAAAGATACCAAGCTTGGGACAATTCAGTCACCTGGCAATAGACTTTGCTGTGCTCGATTAGCTTCCTAAGCTTGCTGCTATCCCTTCTCAGTGGATACCTGCCAAAAGTGGGGTGTTGCTGAACTGGGTAGTTGGCCCTTTAAGCCCCAAAGGCACAAATATTCTAATCCCTGGTGAGCCAGAGGAAGGGTGTTACATTGTGTGTTCTTGATGAATATGAGTTATATACCTTTGACTGTTGGGGATCCAATAAAGTCTAACCAATGTGTGGTTCCCTTACCTTGTGTTGCCTGAGTAGTGTTCTCTCCACAGGTAAGGAATTCAGGCATTCAGTGGGATGAGCTTTGGTCCATGCGGTCTTTCTAAGGGTACCTTTACACGCCGCCACTGTGGCTAGCAACAGGTATCCACCGCACGTGCACGCGCACGTTTTTAACAGTGGATACCGATCGTCCAATGCCGCATATAGACACCGCCACTGCGTGCTCCACAGAAGGTATATGTGTTCCCCGGAAGTGCCGACAGCTCCTGCGGCTTACTTTCTGTTGAATACCATCCCTGGTTTACACGCCGCTACCACAAAGGAATATGGGCGTACATATTTCGCGCCGCAAGTACATAGGCGTGACAGAGTTGTGTATTCCGTGACGCTCGTACGCTGATTTGACAACGCAATAGCATCATGATTGGCCAGCCTGCGCAGGAAGGCTGGCTAACACATGACGCCATTGCAATTGTGGACTGTGAATGGACAGCTCATTAAATATGGCGCCCTGTGAAGGGACAACCAATGATTGCTGATGGGGCGTGGTATCCATGACGCTGTGGCACACCCCTGGGAATTCGTAGGCCACGCAAATACCTTGCCTGTGCCCCGATTACACGCCGCCACCATAGGAATTTTGCCTTTCTGTCTTTGAGCACGGCTCAGAAACAGGTATCCGAAGGAACTGCTGGGCACAGGGAGGAACTTCCCGATTTACACGCCGCCATTTCGTAGTGATTTCATGGCAACAGGCACAATTGTCCCCAGTGCCTGGCGGTTTCTGCCTTCCTGTGGCGGCGTGTAAAGGTACCCTTAGGGTACTTTTACACGCGACAACTTTTCTTTTAATTTCACTGGCAACTTACTGGTTGCAGTGAAATCATGGACACATTGTTCTATCTTGTTGCTGTGTACAAATGGAACAATGTCTCCATGATTTCACTGCAACCAGTAAATTGCCAGTGAAATTTCTTGAATAGGTGCCGCGTATAAAGGTACCTTAAAGGTGGCCAGGCCAGTGGACGAGAGCACCCACTCACCCCCATGTCTCCACAGTCCCCACCAGTTTCTTCCTGTTACATATTTGTGCTGTACATCCATATGTCCATTGTTGCCAACTCCACTGGCCTCTGTGTTGATACTGGTGTGAATGGCACAAGATGCAAAGGTTAAAGGTATGTACAGCAAGTCACTGCTGCAGGAGAATCAACAAAGGCTATGGAATTATTAAGTAACTTTTTGCATTGCATTTTCTCCTATTAGTTTCATTTTTCAAAGCCCAAAAAAAAACAAGAAAGCTATCATTGCAGCAAAACTGTGGTTTTACCAACTACAAAAAAATGCTGCTTCACCAACTCTGAAGGACTTTAATATTAATGTTTTTGTGCCTTTTCTTTTTTATTTGTTCTTTCATTTTATTTAGTATGATAAATACAATAAGAATGAAACACAGCTTGATTTGATTCAGAAAAAGTATCTTTGTAATATAAACACACAACTCACCATCATACAATCCCCCATGAACAGTAGTATTGTTAACAGTAAACTGCGATCAGTGCGGAAGATACAGGAAACGTTGCAGGCGACAGCTCTCTATGTTGTTACTTGTAAAAGTGGCAATTACAAATGGCCAAACTTTAATCAGAAAGAGCTCAATGAAAGATCTCTCATAGATGAATAATACCTGGATAACGGATGCCGACAGTCCTAAATATTCTGCTTGTACTAAAAAAAAAGGAATCGAGAAAAGTAAATGGTTTTCCTTATTCCATCATTAATCAAAAGCAAAAAGCTAAAGTGCAATAGAAACCCTCAAATCCCCAAAAATAACAATGATTTTCCTCTTTTCGCAAAACATAAGATAAGCCACATGTCCTAATCTGAGGAGTACATCCGTGGGGGTCTCTTGTTACCTGGATCGTTTCAACACCACTATTCTACGAATTGAGTTCCGCAAAACCCTACAAAACAAAGCACTAAAGGGATTCCAATACTGGTGACTGCTGGAAGGAATTTTATTATAGACGGCTCTGGGGATGGATCCTGCAGAAAAACATTGACCAATGTCTTGATATATCAAACCAGATGGCTTTAAATTCAATTAGTTGCATGAAATTCTCGTTGACAACCGTGTTTGGCGGGGTATCCGTTCTGTTCCAAGAATGATTTTGCTTAAGTTTGAGAAAGGAGTGCAGGCAGGATAGATGGTTTTACTTCTTAGCCTGATCATATTGCACATAAAGTAATATTAATTTTTTATCATATGTACCTCAGGTACAATAGAACATTTTTTTAAGTGACTTTTAAGCAACCACTAATTTCTTCAAAATAAGGTCTAGATGAGCCATTTATTACAAGACCAGAGCCAGTGTCACCAAACCCAAAACAGTCACATAAATCACCATCCACAAATTTGAAAAGTTCCATAAAGGTTTCTAGAATATCCAACTGGGCACCATCAAGACCCAGACTTACTAAAAAAAACAACTCTGCTTCTTTACAGCCTCTTCCAATAAGGGTATGTAATACAGGGTGGGCCATTTATATGAATGCACCTAAATAAATGGGAATGGTTGGTGATATCAACTTCCTGTTTGTGGCACATTAGTATATGGGAGGGGGAAAACTTTTCCAGATGGGTGGTTACCATTGCAGCCATTTTGAAGTTGGCCATTTTGGATCCAACTTTATTTTTTTCAATTGGAAGAGGGTCATGTGACACATCAAACTTATTGAGAATTTCATAAGAAAACAATGGTGTGCTTGGTTTTAACATTTTAGTCATTCATTAGACGATAGCCGACATGCAGGGCCGGCGTTTGGAGGGGCTGACTGGGCACTTGCCCAGGGCCCCTAGCCATGGAGGGCCCCCCAGCTGGGAGCTCACTCAACTATTCCTTTTTGGGGCAGAAATGTACTTATTTCTCTGCCTCTTGTCTTTCTGAATGCCAGGCTGTCAGTGTTCTATGTATCTCATGTCAGGAGCGGGAGCCGCACTGTTCAGCTTGTCAGGTCCAGAGACTGAGATGAGATGAACAGTGCGCTTAAGGCATGATGGAGGTAGAGATTGCAGAGGAAAGAGCAGCCTCTACAGGACATGAGGTAGAGAAAGATCATCAGCACATCCAGTGATTTATAGCCAGGGACAGACTGGCCTCTCTAGCCGCAAATACCTGGATGTGCTGATGATCTCTGTACCCTATGTCCTGCAGAGGCCGCGCTGAGGACCCCAACCCAGTCATCTGCTAATTCACAGGCAGTGGTCGGCACTGTACCTTTAAATGAGTACCTGTGCTGGCCGCCTGCATCACAGCACAGTACTCACATGACGCTGCCATCCGCAGAAGAGCCTGTGAGCAGCGGGAAGACCTGGCATCGTGGTATCCTGGTAAGTGAGGCCTCCAGACAGTGATGGGACAGGAGATTTAATGTTTGTGCAGCCAGGAGATGGCTGGACACTGCTCACTTCTTCAAATGCCCAGGGCTGGATACCTTCATGTAGGATCAGAGGGATTTATTGCTGCACTTTTACTCCTCAGGGGTCGGGCACTCAGTGTGAGGTCATTGGCTACTGACCAGTATGAAGGGTCAAAATGCTGCCATAAATCTCATTGTGCCCCAGACACAACTGCTGCAGGTCTGACCATACAGAGTCCTGCAGAGTACCAATCCATACATGATGTCCTATAGCTAGACAGCTAGCCCAGGCATGGACAAAGTGCAACCCACAGGCCACATCGAGCTCTTTGAGGCGAAGTGCCCATGATCTAGAGACACTGCGTCTCTTCTGCAAAGACACGAGTGTCCTCTGTGAGAGAACATGGCATCTGTGCCCACAATCAGGATTCTGGGCACAGTGAAAACACACTGCATGCAAAAAAACTGCTAATCCTGATCATGAGCACACAGCGTGACTGTTCCAGCCCCCTCCCTCTACCCACTACTCGATATCCCTGCTATCTCCATAGGATGCAGACAGCAGTGGTGGAGGGCAGTGCCGCTGGCTCCATCTTCCACCAATCATTGTGTGGGACTGCAGACACAAATATGTCACATCATCATGTGTACTTATATATAGAGGTTGTGTGGGGCTTGAAATGTATCATGAAGGCAATTTTCAGCTCGTACTGTATATAGGGATATGTGGAAGCTCATACTGTATATAAGGGCTATGTGGAGACTCATATTGTATATAGAGGGCTATGTAAGTATATAGGGGGCTTGTGTGGAGGCTCATACTCTATGTAGATGGGTTATGTGTGGGCTCATATTGAATATAGAGGGCTATGTAAGGGCTCAACTTGTATATAGGGGGTTATGTGGGGCTCCTATGGGGGAGCAAGAAAATGTAAAACAAAAATATAAATTAGAGTGGTCAAATATAGTACAACTATATTTATGTTTGTCTGACGGTAGACCATGTGCACATGCTGAGTATTTGGTGATTTTTTTACTTCACTATTTGTAAGGCTCACTCACGGCTGGTCTTAGACATGTGGAAGTGGGCGGCAGCACAGGTCACCATTCAGCCTAAGGCCGGCAATGGGCTCACTAACTTGCATTGCTGATTTTGGTCAAACTGTCGGCTCAAAATTGGACAAGACTCTGCGATTTTCATGTACCGTAAGTGGAAATATCCCTATAGATTGATCACAGATAAGTGTGCTATCTGAGAAAAACATGGATAGCACTTGCACGTGCAAATCAGACTTTTGATTGAGCCTTAGCTAGCAACACAGGACCGGGCACTGATGAGATTTATTCAGCACATCACACAAATAGGACAACATATAAGGCAGCAACTCAACCCCTAATGTAAATAGATCAAAAAGAAAAAAATTATGGGAAAAAAAAAGCGCAATCTTAAAGTAATAAAAAATATAATGAGAAATACCCACTGTCATTCACCTGGCACCAGGAGTGATGATGTCACTGTGTTTAACAGACACAGGTCCACCAGGGCCAGGGATCGGCAGCACCAGAAGCGGCAAAATCACTGATAGGAGCAGTCTAAGACCATGAACGGTGACCGGCACAAGAGGCATGTAAATGGAATCCCGAAAAAAACCCTTAAGTGAATCCTTTGACTTAAACTTAAAGTGGTTGTCCAGCGTCATTGATTGTTGCATCGGGAGGTAACATTAGCTGATGATGATACATCGACATACCTTTTTTTGTAAAATCTTCATAGTTTTATTTTTTCTCAAAAAAAATCTAACATCATCTTGAAACATCATTGTTTGCATGTGATTGGCATTACCAGTGTGCTGCTATCATTTTGATATATATGTAATTCAGTATATAGAATTGCACCTGGGCCGAAAAGTTAAAGGAAGTGCTGTCTGTCTTTTTTTCTTCATGGACACATAGATAGATAGATAGATCTTATTTTTTTATTTTCTTGGGGTTCTTGGTACGCACATTGGCCAATGTCCGTTTACTCATCAGCCGTGACAAAATTTCTCTGCAGCACATTGGTAGTAGCTGAGTGCTGCAGAGAAATTTTTTTCTAGTTGTTTGACCAGGTGTCCCTGCTGGCACCAGTTCACATTATGTCTGCAAGTGCTGTGCAGTTTTTTTCTGTTTTGTGTATAACGAATGGAGAATCTGGCTCCATGACGGCAACTTGCACCCTCATCACCCACAGGTGGTCCTAGGCTGAGATGGTGTCCACCCACTTGAGAGTGGGATAGGGAGGAAAAGGCGGGCAGGGATGTCAGCGTTAGGACTCATCAGACCTGGGGTCGCCTTGTCGCAGCTGATGAGCAAACGGACATTGGCCAATGTGCGTACCAAGAACCCCAAGAAAATAAAAAAATAAGATTTTTGAGTTTTTTTAAAAAAACTTAAGTTTTTAAATTGTTTCCTCAAATATATACCGCTTGTTAGCATGTTTGCACATTGGTAGTAGCTGTGTGCTGCAGAGAATTTTTTTTCTGATAGATAGATAGATAGATAGATAGATAGATAGATAAATAGTTAAGTCCCAAAAACAGGCGTCACTTCAATACTAGATGACAAGGACACCTTTAATCCAGCCCTCAGTGGCGCAACGTTTCGCCGAAAATGGTCTTTCTCAAGCAGGTGCTTGACCATTTTCGTCGAAACGTTGCGCCACTGAGGGCTGGATTAAAGATGTCCTTGTTATCTAGTATTGAAGTGACGCCTGTTTTTGGGACTTATATGTTATGCAGGTGAACACTGCATTTACCAGGAAGTATTGCACCCACTTCTTGTAGTTTCAAATTTGTGTTGATTCCTTTTTTCTATTATAGATAGATAGATAGATAGATATAGGTTTGAGATAGACAATCTTGATAGATGTTTGATACGTTCTCACGGGATATATGGATATTAACATGTAAGACATCTGCAGTATTTTATAAAGTAATTGCAGTACATTTGCTGAGTCCTCCATAAAGACGACAAGTAAAAGTCGTTGATCCCACATTCACCTTTCATAGTTTCAATTAGCAGTTTTTATTTTTACACAAGCCCACTGCCTCATTAGTGCTTCCCTGAACTTTCTAAGTGTGCTACTGTTATTTTTGGTTCCCAGCAAAGAAAAAAAAAGAGAAATATGTTGGCTGTTGTCCAATTCTATCCATTAAACACGAGTCTGAGGCCTTCTTTCAAGCGTATTAGATATATTGGACGCTTGGGAGACTGATACTCTTAGGACTTGGTTTGTTTTTCCTGGTAGGGTCCGAAACCTTCGTCTGACCACCTGACCCTTAAGTAAATAAAATAAAGCAAACCGAGCTGGTAACTTCTAATCACTAGTGACTTATTTAAATAGCTGAGATGACGGCCTGGGCTCAATCCCTACTAGCTGCCAAAGCCTATCAGCAGGGTCTGATTACAAGCTAGACCACCTTCTAGAAGTTCCCTTGGCCGCAACATGAATAATTTCATATATTCTAACATGGAGTTTTGAGGTGAGACGTTTACTGGCAGAGAATCGGCTGTACTCGATTCGGTTTCAAGAGCTGACAGGCCAATTCATTAATGCAGGCTGAGAATAATCCATGAAAAAGTACAACTCCTTCCCAATGAATGTTATCATAAAAACTAGATATAACTCGCCTTTCCACCTTCCTTAGTCCCCGAGGCAGGGGAAATTCAGATGTGTGATGTGGCTTCATCTATTCTTTACAGGCGGAAACTCTTCCTTTGTTTAAGAGGCTGTAAGATTATAACTAACTAGAACCTTAGGGTATTTTTTATGAATCACCGAAATCCCAAAGGAAGCTGACATCCAGAAATTTTTAATAAATACATAATTTATGGCGCTGCATTCTTGAAACCTGTTAGCTGTATGTTGATGGTGCCATTTGGAAAGCAACACGATTTGAAGAGTTATGAAGAATGAAATATTAAAGGAAGAGAATTGGCTAATTATAAATCATAATGTCAAGAAGACAGACTGATACAGCCAGGCAGGTCACGCAGGTATCCCACCGCTGTTACCAATTTGATACAAACAGCTCTGCTAGGCTGATTATTGGGGAGCACACAGTGAGAGTATTGTATATATGGATAACCGATTTCAATGCATGCAATATATATATTTATACCTCGGTATAGTCACTGCCCAGCTCCATTATAATCCAAGAAAAATACTATCTGCCACTACCAATTACTTATACAGGTAAATTGGACACCTGTTACAAGAAGCATCTGGCTTTGAAGATACAGTTCATAAAGCAAGAGAAACAAACCTATTATAATATATATTTAATCTGAATAATAGCCAGTGTTTATACAAGTGTACAAAAGATGTTACAAAGGGAACAAAACTTTACAGAATATACAATTACATAAAATGGAAAGGAACAACGAAAGAATATCACTAAATCTTAGGTCACTGCAATGTCTTTAGCTTAGAGGAGGAAAATTGTCCTTATAGAAAATATGGATCCATACTACACCGGAGGGCACTTTACAGCATTGAACCTGGATTATAATGTGGAATTTGCTTTTATTATCTCACGTTACACTCACATACCTTCCCTCTGGTGACAGGGTTGGTCATGGGATGTGGCCTCAATTTCCAAACAATTAAGAAATCCCTACTTATATGTTATCATGGTCATGTTTCCCACCTCATCCCTAACTCCCAAATCACCCCTAACCTCACCGCAGTCCTCATCCCTGCCTTAACCCATCTCTTCAACATATCACTCACTACTGGGGTTTTCCCCTCATCTTTCAAGCATGCTCTTATCACACCTATCCTCCAAAACCCCTCCCTCAACCCTGCATCTGTCTCCAACTATCGCCCCATATCTCTTCTCCCCTTCACCTCAAAATTACTCAAACAACACGTCTATTCCGAACTGTCCTCCCACCTCTCCTCCTTCTCCCTCTTTGACCGCCAACAATCCGGTTTTCTGATCCCACCACTTCACCGAAACAGCCCTAACCAAAGTCACCAATGACCTGCTGACCGCCAAGAGCAAGTGACACTACTCCGTCTTCCTCCTCCTTGACCTATCAGCCGCCTTTGACACCGTCAACCATTCCTTCTTACTGTAAATACTAGAATCTCTTGGCATCACTGACCTAGCCCTCTCCTGGATCTCCTTTTACCTAACCGACCGGATTTTCAGAGTCACCCACTCCCAAACCTCCTCTTCACCTTACCCCCTATCTGTTGGTGTTCCCCAAGGCTCAGTCTTGGGACCACTACTCTTCTCCATTTACACCCTAGGCCTAGGCCAACTCATTGAGTCCCAGAGCCTTCAATACCACCTCTAAACCGATGACACCCAGCTCTATCTCTCCGGCCCTGACATCACCTTCCTACTATCCAAAATTCCGCAATGCTTGTCCGCCATCTCATCCTTCTTCTCTGCTCACTTCCTAAAATTGAACATGGACAAAACCGAGTTCATCATCTTCCCCCCAAGTTGATCTCCCCCCTACCCACTCTATCCATCACTGTCAACGATTGATCACTCTTGCCTGTCCCCCACGCTAAATAGCTCGGAATAATCCTCGACTCCACCCTCTCCTTCAAGCCCCACATCCAAGCCCTTGCCATCGCCCGCCATCTCCAGCTCAAAAACATTTCCTGAATCCACTCTTTCCTTGTGTCACATTGCCATTGGACTCTGTGGCTAGTGTTCCTGCCTCAGCCGCTGGGAGGCGCCGGATTCCTTTGGCTGATGGTGCCGGTGGTAGGAGGGCCAAGTCCTCATATGGACCTGCTCCTTCGACATCTGCCTCTGTAGCTGGATGCCGCTGTGTTTCTCCTGTGGGTGATGTTGGTTGCAGAAGAGTGTGTCCTGCAGAGGTGTCTGATAGGCGGAGCCTTCGTTCTTCTGTCAGAAGTGGGGTGGTTGGTGGCAGTCGTGCATCACCATCTGGCCTGGTTCTGAGGGTGGTCTGTATGAGATCATCAGGCTGTGAGCTCCAGCCTATGGGAGGTAACCGTGCCCTTCAAATACTTTGGAGCCTGTCTTGCAGGCCGCCAGATATAGTCTTGTTATCCAGTGATATAGTGTGTGTTTGGCTTTGACTTTGACCTTTGCCTGGATTTTTGACTCTGCTACAGCCTGACGATTTTGTACCTTAGCTGAACTCTCGGTTTTGACTCTGACTCCTGACTACATTTTTCGGGTCCTGATTTTTCCCTTTCTGGCAACCTTCCTGCTTCGCTGATCATAATAGGCAGCTACCCCCTGGGCTCCGCTGTAATTCCAGATCCCTGTATAGGGGCTAAGGGTCTTGGGGTTTCTCAGGGCGCTGCCTTACCAGCAGCTCAGCCTAACAGCGGATGGTCGTTACACCTTGATCACGACACTGCTAAGACACTTGTCAATGCTCTCATCATCTCCCGCCTTGACCACTGCAACCTCCTGCTTACTGGCCTCCCTGCTACATCCCTCGCACCTCTCCAATCTATACTCAACTCTGCTGTCTGACTCATCCATCTGTCTCCCCGCTACTCCCCTGTCTCCCCCCTCTACCCAGCCCTTCACTGGCTCCCCACTTCCCAGAGGTCCTGGTTCAAAACCCTAACTATGACATACAAAGCCATCCACAACCTGTCCCCTCCTTACATCTCTGACATGGTCTCACGATATCTTACCTCACGCAACCTGTGCTCCTCCCAAGAATTCCTTCTCTACTGCTCTCTCATTTCCTCCTCCCACAACCGCATACAATATTTCTCCTATGCATCCACCATGTTCTGGACCTCTCTCCCCAACACATCAGACACTATCCTGGGAAGGTTCAAGAGAAACCTGAAGACCCACCTCTTCTGTCAAGCCTACAACCTACACTGAGACCTGATCCACTGCACAGTCTAACGCTCGGTTCTCCCCCTCCTACTGTCTCCCCAACCATCCCTTGTAGACTGTGAGCCCTCGCAGACAGGGTCCTCTGCCCTACTGTATCTGTACGATTTGATTGTCGTTATTTAATGTTCTTGTCCTTGTCTGCCTTTGCACATGTAAAGCGCCATTGAATCTAATGGTGCTATATAAATAATAATAATAATGTATCTTATTACAATTTTTTCTTTCTATAGATAGGACACACAGTATGTATAGTATCATCCATTTAGTCAATATTAATTTGGAACTTATACTATGATGGCTAAATCATATAAAAATATGCATGTTCTTCCCTTCATGGTCACAAAGATGAAAATGTATATCCCATAAGTATTGAATTTCCACAATTCAGAATATTCAGAACTTTCCATTGGTGCCTGAGTTTCTAAGATTCTCTTTTGATCTTAAAGGGGAGCTCCAGGGAGAGAAAATTTTTTAGTACTGTCTCTGCCCTCCTACATGATGAATATGCAAATAGAGTCTGTGGAGCCTAAAACGCTCAACACAGTGAATTCCTAGGCTCATTGCCTCCTGGGAATTATGAATATGCGAATAGAGTCTGTGGAGCCTCGGTTAGGAGTCTCAAACACAGGACTAGCCAGATATCCTTCCTGGGAAGGACCCAGCCAAGGGTGGCTCCTTGTGGAGAACACCATAAGTACCATGTTAAGTGGCCCTTTTAGTCAATATCCAGCTCTTTTACAAGCTTAGAGATATGACAAGGGAATACCAAGGCCAGGTATCTATCCACAGACAGCTGTTTCGGGGTGTTGCCCCTCATCAGTGTGGAGTAGGATTCTGGCTAGGTGGGAGCAATGCCTAGCACACCAACATCACAAAGCATTCACTGATCTCAGGGAGACCAGCCCAAGAAAACACTGCGGGCAGCTGGCTAAAGCTGCTACATGATGAAGCAGAGCTGGGCACTACAGTTCTAGGATCTATAGATCGCTTATAAATCAATAATATCATATCTGCTCTTCAGCTCTTACCCCTCTCTCTGGGGTGTGAGAAAATCAGCCTGACAGCCTCATGCAGCAGCACCGAGCAGGAGGTGTGTCGAGGGCAGGGCCCCCGGGGGCTCCAGGATCATCCTATATTCCGGCCCCCTCACACTTCCATATGGCAGGGGGCGTGGCTATCTGCCACATGGTCACAGTACAATCCTATCCCTGACCATCCTATATAATGTAACAGAGGTGTTCTGGCTTGAAATAGCAATCATGTCCACAAGCAGATAGAAATACACACTGTGATCTCTTGCTGTATGATGGCACATAATGTGTACTGCCATGTATTCAGGCTAGGAGCACAGGCAAAGCATTTCATTGATTTTTTTTCAGCACTGCCATGGTCTGCCCTCCCCATGGCTGAGAAGAATGCAAAAAAAAAAAAAATTAAAGAGTTGACAAACTGCAGATCTGAAATAATGCTTTGTAGGTTCATATCTGCAAGGAAATCTTAATCACTTTCCTGGTATTATGAAATGCAGCATTTAGCATTTTTTCTGTTGCATAACTGCATGGAAAAATTGCCACAATCTGAAGCTTGTGAACAAGCCAATTTGTGTTGCATATTGCAATTCTTTACACATGGCCCTGAGGTGTCACATAGCCTAAAATTGCCTGGATACAAGACCTTAACATGAACAGAAAGTACCTTCACATGGATTGATAAATTGAATAAACCATAACACTGTATATGTATATACCTAGATTTCAATTATTATAATAATATAAGGCAATCTATTTTTGGGAACACTAAAAAGCAAATGTTTTATAGATATTACTTGATAATACAGGTGTGTACCAAATCTTGTGTGTACTTATAAAATGTGTAACAGATGCTGCACAGACGTCTGGATGCCTTGCTGTGACTGAGGAGACAGTGAGAAATCTGGGATCCATAGAAAGTTTCCAGGGAAAGGAATCCACCAAGTTGCTATAGGAGAGGGGAGACCATGACATTGCTGATAAAATCAATGAAGTGATTTGCCTGTGCTCCTAGCCTGATACATGACAGTACACATTATGTGCTATCATATCATTGTACAGAAAAAGATCACAGCATGTATTTATATCTGCTTTGGTGACATGATTCCTATTGGAAGGGAGAACACCCCTGTTACATTACATAGGATGATATTTCAGGGACAGGATTGTGCTGTGACCATGGGGTCGGTGGCCAACCCACCTGCCCATACAGAAGTGTAAAGGGGCGGAAACATAGGATGATCCTGAGCCCCCAGGGTCCACGCCCCTGACACACCTCCTGCTCTCTGCAACAGCATGAGGCTGTCAGGCTGATTTTCTCAGACCCCTGAAGTGGGGGTGAGACCTGAAGAGCAGATATGATTTTATTGATTTATAAGCAGGAGGTGGGCAGAGACTGTGCTAAAAAGTTTTCTCTCCCCGTAGTACCCCTTTAACATAATGCTTCCTGTGCAATAATATTTCTCTGCCCTTAAACATACAGAGTCCAGTCCTTCTGCCTTCATTGGTACATCTGCTGGATAGCAATTACCTGTCCAACCCAGGAGATCGTGCTTCAGTGGAAGTATCAGCTGTCCCTGTCTCTTGTCATAATTAGTTTCTTGCTTCTTTGCTAATTAATCCGATATATCCAGTGTGTTGAAAGATGGATATGAATGTCCATTATTAGAGAGATGTATTATGAATTGTAGTCATATCCATAAACAATAACTACACTTTTTTCATGAATTAACAATGCCACGAAAACATAAGAAACTTTATGATATTATTCAATAAAGGAAAATGTCTTTATTCACTTTTCAGCCCTATGATCATTCACTTTCAAAAACTGCTCAAATTATGTCTACAGATCTGTCTTCAGCAAGGAATCAATTTACATCTACTGCCCATAGACATTTTGTAGGGGCACTGAGATCTAGCTGTAGGGAGAGAGCACACAAAGAGACACTGCTGAGGCTTTTAGTGACTGCAGCCTGAAAAGGGCAAGACTAAATGACGGGCTTGATGTTCAGAAATAATGTTATGTTTCTCATATTCAAGTCACTTCTGATTGTAGAAAGGTACCAGTTAAAGAAGACCTGTAAACTCTCCTAATCTGGTTTAGTATTTATATTTACGTTTTCTAAGAACATCATTTTTTTATCAAATTAAATGTGGTAGAGTTCTAGCAAAATTTGCATCCCAACTTACTTTTTATGGCTTCCACCATATTTATTTTGAGTTTTAGACACTTTCTGTACCTTGACAGACGAGGAAATCCTCAGTGAAAAAGGAATGTAATTTGTCGTGAAAGGGGGGTGAGGCCTAATGTGCAACACTGTGCGCTAAAAAGATGTTTTCTCCCTTTGTTATTCCAACTCAAAATATATGGTTATATTAAATAGAATACATTCTGAAGCAACTCTCTATATTCCAATCCATTTGTGCTGACCTTATTCCTTCTGACCAAGGGGATGGTTACACCCTATTGTCATTTTAGTCATGCATCTCAGTATGAACATTAAGGGAATCTAACAATGCAGAACCCTATAAAAGGAAAACCTATAAGAAGTAAAATGGGTAATGTAGGAAAAAGAATAAGTTTGGAAAGTTTACAGAAGAATCATAATTGAAACAAAGAGGACACACAACACTTAATATCTAAAACACTAGTCAACACTGAAATCATTACTGACTTAAAAACGGTCCTAATCTGTAGTATCTTTGTGTGCTGATCATGAATTTGATCATGAAAAATTTTATTGGCTCTCATTTGGAAGATATTTCATATACTGAATTTTCTCTGTTACCCAGTAGAATTGTATCAACATCCTAAATAAGCCTAGAATTATTTAATATTGCATCACATTACCTGATACCATCATTCATACTTCATCCAAAGTTTATTGCATCACTTTTTGATGCAATCCAGTACTACTGCCAGCTGCCTGCTGAAGTAAGCAGACAACAGCAGTGTACTACAGTATATAAAGCCCAGTCAGAAAGGCTGAGCATTTAAAGAGGACCTGTCACCCTCCTGGTGCTTTCCAAAATGAAAGCACCACTGAATGCAGCATGTCTGCTACATTCAGGGAAGGGATCTCCCATGTTTCTACTCCCTTGTAAGCTGTAAAAACGACTTTAGAAAGTATAGAGATAACGAGTCTGGAGGGGCTTACAGATTATGGAGTCATCACTGTTCACAAAGGTTCTCCCCGCTCCCTGCCTCTCTGCCACCTCCTTGCCTGCCTCACAGATCAAGAAGTTGTTACAAGCGGTTTGCTTTCCCAGCGGCTGAAACACCTCCTGCCCGTGATGTCAGCGTCGAAGCCCACCCTGCTACAGATTATGCTGTACACATACAGCGGGGCAGGCTCTGGTGCTGGCATCACAGGCAGGAGGCAATTCAGCTGCTGGCAAAGCAAATCACTTGTAACAATTCCTCACTCTGCGAGGCAGACGAGGGGGTGGCGCAGAGAGCCAGGGGGCGGGAAGGACCTCCTTGAACAGTGATGACTCCATAATCTGTAAGTCCCTCCGGACTCATTATCTCTACACTTTCTAAAGTGTTTTTTACAGCTTATGAGGAGATAGAGACATGGGGGACTCTTTCCCTGAATACAGCAGACACGTTGCATTCAGTGGTGCTCTCATTTTGGAAAGCACCCGGGGTGACAGGTCCTCTTTAAAATATTTCAGACTTTGTGGGATACAGTTTAAGCTATTGTTACATAAAACTGTTATTATGTTATCTATTTAGTTACAATACGGAACACTAATGCCTAGAAAGTGCATTAATATCGTGGAAAATGTTTGCTATATTTGTGGGAGAGTGACATCTGCCAACCAGAAGAATAGTTTTACTTCTCAAGTAAAAAGGTAAGTCATCTTTACTTTGGATGCAACATAGATGACCAGGAAAAGTCTTGGGACCCATATTTATGCTGCGCTACATGTGGAACATAGCCTTCACAGTTGTTGAATGGCAAAAGATAATCAATGCCATTTGCAGTGCCTGTGATATGGAGAGAGCCAAGCAATTGCACAAATGACAGGTACTTCTGCTTGGTCCTCCTCTTTCTGGTGGGATAACAAAGCAAAATAAATCGAGAATAGTCTATCCCAACTTTCTGTGAAAAAGTATAAGACTGGCATCACTGTACATGTAGGTGCTGGCAGAAAATAATAATACTTACAAGAATAGGATATCTGCCGCGACACTACTGTATGTATAAGAAATGTAAATTAATCAGTGGCACTAGAGAAAAAATGATCAGACTGAATTGTGCAAATGTGTAATGCAGAAACTGCCCTGTGCTAAAAATGAAAATCAGAGGTCTTAGTCTCATTAGTAGCCACTAAGGATCAAGCCTGGCACCCACTTCAAGGAGCCTCCACTGCCAGGTCCTGACACTATGCCCTAGTGAAATGGTGAAATGTGTGTAGGCTTATATGTCCATGGATGTAATTAAAAACAGGAATCAGGTGTGTGCTAGGACCTCACACTGGTGTCCAAGAGTGGTTACCAGACTAAGAAAAGAAGGAAAGGGAAAATTATATATAATGGGAGCTCAGTCAAAATAGACAATATGTGAAAAAGTATAAGACTGGCATCACCGTACATGTAGGTGCTGGCAGAAAATAATGATACTTACAAGAATAGGATATCTGCCGCGACACTACTGTATGTATAAGAAATGTAAATTAATGAGTGGCACTAGAGAAAAGATGATCAGACTGAATTGTGCAAATGTGTAATGCAGAATCACTCTTGGACACCAGTGTGAGGTCCTAGCACCCATTTGATTCCTGTTTTTAATTACATCCATGGACATATTATGGTGGGTTTACACACACCAATTTATCTGTTCAATATCTGAACCAATCTCTGGTTGCAGTGAAATCATGGATACATTGCTCCATGTTGTACACAGCCACAAAATGGAGCAATGTATCCATGATTTCACTGCAACCAGAGATTGGTTCAGATATTGAACAGATAAATTGGTGTGTGTAAACCCACCATAAGACTACACACATTTCACCATTTCACTACGGCATAGTGTCAGGACCTGGCAGTGGAGGCTCCTTGAAGTGGGTGCCAGGCTTGATCCTTAGTGGCTAGTAATGAGACTAAGACCTCTGATTTTCATTTTTAGCACAGGGCAGTTTCTGCATTACACATTTGCACAATTCAGTCTGATCATCTTTTCTCTAGTGCCACTCATTAATTTACATTTCTTATACATACAGTAGTGTCGCGGCAGATATCCTATTCTTGTAAGTATGATTATTTTCTGCCAGCACCTACATGTACGGTGATGCCAGTCTTATACTTTTTCACATATTGTCTATTTTGACTGAGCTCCCATTATATATAATTTTCCCTTTCCTTCTTTCCTTAGTCTGGTAACCACTCTTGGATACCAGTGTGAGGTCCTAGCACACACCTGATTCCTGTTTTTAATTACATCCATGGACATATAAGCCTACACACATTTCACCATTTCACTAGGGCATAGTGTCAGGACCTGGCAGTGGAGGCTCCTTGAAGTGGGTGCCAGGCTTGATCCTTAGTGGCTACTAATGAGACTAAGACCTCTGATTTTCATTTTTAGAACAGGGCAGTTTCTGCATTACACATTTGCACAATTCAGTCTGATCATCTTTTCTCTAGTGCCACTCATTAATTTACATTTCTTATACATACAGTAGTGTCGCGGCAGATATCCTATTCTTGTATTATTATTTTCTGCCAGCACCTACATGTACGGTGATGCCAGTCTTATACTTTTTCACATAATGTCTATTTTGACTGAGCTCCCATTATATATAATTTTCCCTTTCCTTCTTTTCTTAGTCTGGTAACCACTCTTGGATACCAGTGTGAGGTCCTAGCACACACCTGATTCCTGTTTTTAATTACATCCATGGACATATAAGCCTACACACATTTCACCATTTCACTAGGGCATAGTGTCAGGACCTGGCAGTGGAGGCTCCTTGAAGTGGGTGCCAGGCTTGATCCTTAGTGGCTACTAATGAGACTAAGACCTCTGATTTTCATTTTTAGCACAGGGCAGTTTCTGCATTACACATTTGCACAATTTAGTCTGATCATCTTTTCTCTAGTGCCACTCATTAATTTACATTTCTTATCCCAACTTTCTGTCTGCACTGAGGCCAGTTCCTCATGATGAGGGACTTCCTATTCCTGAAGCTCCAGCAGAACATTCTCTTGACTCTCATATTTGTGATGAGCACATGAAAATTGATAAGGAACTTTATTTCAGTAATATGACTTTTGTGAAAATTTGTTGACCAGTGTAATTGATCTATCTGTAATTATTTTATCATCCAGACTCATTTCACATTAATTTTTATTATCAATACTTAACCCTTTACTAAGCCCCCAATAGATTAAGAATTAAAAGAAATTTAAGATAAAAATCATACATCTAATGTTAAACAAACATCTTCTCTTTTTTGTCAATTACAGGTTTCTCCATACTGTGTGTAGTTATTAATCAGGTTAACCAATAACAGGTACTTTTATGGACAATTTTTCCATAGCTATGTAAGTTATTTTGATTTTTGTTATGAGTTCAGATGAGCAAACTTTTTGAAATTTGGGTTCGGCTCGATTCGCCAAACTTCAAGATGTTTGATGAATAGTTCGACGAACAGTTCAACAAACTTCCGAACCCCATTCAAATTAATAAAAGGCAAAATCAAAGGCATAAAAATCACCTTCAAAGGGGTCAAAAAGCTTCCAAACACAGCCAGCTCAAGCTGTTTTACATTGGAGTCCAGCTGTTTTGGCTAGACTATTACTTACCTAGCTTCAGCACCGCTGTCACCCTGCATCTGGGCATGCACATGAACCTCATACATATTCATTGCTTTCCCCTATGATTGGTGAAAGTCAGACTTAGCCCTTTTTTGCCAGCATCTGTGTTTGGTTCCCAGTTTGGTAACTAAACTGATGTCAAATTACTGTAAAAATAAATAAATAATTAAAAAAATTGTTGTGTAGTCCCTCCCCGATTTTTGATACAGCCAAGATAAACCACATGGCTGTAGGTTGGTATTCTCACCGTGAATAGGCATATAGTTATTGGTTCCCTGCAGGGTAAGAATAGCAGCCCACAGTCGCTCAAGAACGTGGCACATTTTTAGAATCACCATATTCTTGGAGCTTCGTCCCGGCTCTTCCCGCTGCTCCTGTGTGCTTTCAAGTGGAGTAATAGAAGGAGTTCCAAAGCAAGGTATCCATCCACAGACAGCTGTTTTGGGGTTTTGCCCCCTCATCAGTGTGCAGTAGGATACTGGCTAGGTGGGAGCAATGCCTGGTAGACCAACATCATGAAACAATCACTGATCTCAGGAAGATCAGTCAAAGAAAACACTGCGGGAAGCTGGCAAAAGCGCTCAAACACAGTGAAATCCTAGGTGCATTGCCCCATAGAAATATGAATATGCAAATAGAGTCTGTAGAGCCTCGCTTAGCAGTTTCAAACACAGGACTAGCCAGATATCCTTCCAGGGAAGGACGTAGCTATGGGGTGGCTCCTTGAGGAGACCACCATAACCACCATATTAAGTGGCCCTTTCACTCAATATCCAGCTCTGAAAGGGCCACTTAATATGGTGGTTATGTTGGTCTCCTCAAGGACCACCCCATGGCTAGGTCCTTCCCTGGAGGGATAACTGGCTAGTCCTTTGTTTGAAACTCCTAAACAAGGCTCCACAGACTCTATTTGCTTATTCGTATTTCCCAGGGGGCAATGCACCTAGGATTTCACTGTATTTGAGCGGTTTTGCCGGTTACCCGCAGTGTTTTCTTTGACTGGTCTCCCTGAGATCAGTGATTGTTTCGTGATGACAGTCCATTTAGGGCACAAACCATGTAGGTACAGTCCATTAAGGGCACAGTCTATTAAGGGCACAGTCCATTTATGACACTGTCCATATAGGGATTTGAGGTGTAATACGAAGGTTGCAGTCACGCTGCAAGCCTGCAGGGGAAGCGCAGCCAGCGTTAAACTGGGGAAGGGGAATAATAAAAACAGACCACCCAGCCATGAGTCTAAAAAAACACAGACCTCGCTCATCTCTGAACTCCAAAAAGTCCTTATCTGGCCAAGAGAGCAACTCCAGGTCTAACGGCAAGGCTATCAGCCTGCAACTTGCCTAATGCAGGTTCTCAGCAAGGACATTTCTTCCATCAGGTCAGTGACCCAACAACAGGCCTTTTTTAGGGCAGTCCTCTTTAATGGGAGGCTTTTTGTTAAGCCTTCCAGTATCGCCACAGATTTTTCAACATCTCTTTGCACATTTTCAAAAAGCAATATCCATAATATAGTGTTTTATGAGTGTGAACAGACCTATAAGACCATGTATGTTAAGCACATAATGGACATATGTTATTTTTATCTGAATTCTAGGAGATAAGTGTAGAAGAGGTGGCCTCTCACGCTGCTGACCCTCTACAATAAGAAAGGTTTTCTCTCTAAAAAATAAAATGAAAAACTCTATTAAAGGGATGTTTAAAGGACATTTTAAGGTTCCTGAATTTCACAGCTGCTGCCACATCTGGCACTCTTCCAAAGATTCACAGCCTGCAGGTGTACCAATACCTGCAAACTCAAGGAGGCTTAAAAAATTTATTTTATAGCTCCCCTTAAATTCACCATGTTGAAGGATACTAGTAGACCTGATGGCTCTTGCCTCAGATAACTTTTGGTTAGTAAAGTTCTCAATCACCGGTTCTTCCAGCAAGCGTTTTGGCCCAAAACCCTTCAAGGAAAGTTTTAGGGCCAGTTTAAAATTTTACACTTTTCCTCAAACAAAGCTGCAGTCGATTATGTGTTATTGAATTGCTCAGGTTTTCTGATCACTAACCAAATCAGCAATGTTCATGCTGAATTTGAAATTGGCAAACCTTGTTCAGAGTAGTTCGCTCATCTTTAGTTATGACCTTAAAGGCAGTTCAACAGCCTGTTATTGACTTCACCTTACTCATGGTAACACTCTCTCTCCTTAGAGCTGAGACTAGGTACCAAGTAATGTCAACCATGCATATCTGATAGCTGACAGCTGAGCTCTCATTTGACCATTGGCTATCAGTACCAACTCTACTGAGCATTTATGTACTTTCAAAACAAAAAGGTTGGACGTTAAGGTTCAAAAAGCCCATCCCCTATTTCCAATGATGACATCATTGGCCAGGAGAGAGTTGAGAGGCCCCAATTCACATTAGACAGTCAGCTAACCCCATTGATATTGGATGATTTTAATGACTCTTAAGTGTATGGGGACTGTTGGGATTTCTATTGTGATTTCTACAAGTGAATAGTGGCCAAAAGGTGGGTTTGAATGTTCCAATAAAAACAAACTACTAAAAGATGCTTACAGTAGCAGTTGTCAAAGTTACCAAACACAGGGACAAAATTACAACTGGTGTAGGGGTTGCAATCATAACTGAGCCCTGGAGCTTAGGGGGCACAAAAAGTCCCTTTGGTCTATATACAAAGACCTATGTTAAAGTCTTGTAATAATTGGAGGTACCTAGGAGCTTTTGCATTGGAGCCCAGGAGCTTCAAGTGACACCACTCGCTGAACACATGCTATTCAAATGGACACAAGTATATGGGGCATATACAGAAATACATAATAAAATAATATTAATAAAAATCCTTTAATTTTATTCATTCACCAACACATGGCTTGTTTTACTAATGGCTATTAGAGCTAAAGAGGACTTAATAACAGTTACATGCATAATACAAAGTATTCAAAAGATGGGATGCTCAAGTCTACTAGTGTTATTAAAAATAAAATGTTAAAAAAATAAATGTTAATGATGTTTATAAAAAATAGGAAATGAAAAGCTTAAAAAGATGAAAAATGCTATAGAAAAAAAGCAAATCAGTCATGGAGAGCGAAAACCTATTTTCGTTAAATAGATTATGGGAGTTAAAAAAAATAATAAAAATACCCTACTATGGTATCCAGGATTACTAAAACTACAAATTGTCCAAAATTGCCCAGAAAGATGCAGCACATGAAATGCACTGATAAAAATATATTTTTTTGATTGTCACTCTGACTTTGTTCTTAAAGTGTCATAAAATATTCTAAGCCAGACAATAAGAAAAACATATTAACTACTTATTAAAATATCCCTAGCAGTGTAAAGAAGTGGAGGGGTCAATATCACTAATTTGAATCCACTTAGGTAAAATATGGTGAAAATAGATCTATTTTAATGACTCACTGCAGCATGTGTATTATACAAACTGCATACGGTATACTACGGTATACTGCATATGGACATGTATGTGGTGTGCCCTCTTCCTGATTTCTTATTCTTTTGCATGTTTATCACACATACATGTTTCAGATTTCCAAATATTAGATAAATATAACACAAGTAAACACAAAATGCAGTTTATAAGTGAAGGACTTTATTATTAAGGGAAAAAGAAATCAAAATCTACTGGGCTCTGTGTGAAAAAAAGATTGCCCCCCCGCCCACTTAAAACTTAAAACACAAACTAATTGCGGTTTATCACACGTTTGGTAAGCTGAGTTTTCAATCAAAAAATTACATAAATAGGACCTACCTGACAATGTGAAATAGGCCAAAAGATCCTCAAATGCTAGACATCATACCGCGATCCAAAGAAATTCAGGAACAAATAATTGAGATCAATCAGTCTGGGAAAGGTTATAAAGCCATTTCTGAAGCTTTGGGACTTCAGCAAAGTGAGCTGCCAGTAATGGATCTTGATGATTTGCTTGGCAGAACATTCCTCAGGGAATATTAATATTTTTGCAGGGCGATATGACACTTGTATTGATCCCATTTTGGGATAGAATTTACATTTTGATTACTTGTTAATGCTTTGTTGTGACACTGCCACAACCCAAAAAAATGAAATGTCATTTTAAAATTTCTTCAGTTTATGGTGCTTATGAATCGTGTTATTTTTTAATAATTTTTTTGATAGTTTGTCTCTTAAGGGACTTGAACCTGCGATTTTGTTGTATACAGCAACACCATAGCATTGCTGCATATACTAAAAATCACAGTTTCCTCTGAAGCCCAGACACAGGTAGGGATTTAAGGGAACTCCATAATGCCAAGCACAGAGGTCTTCTGCAGGCCCCTGGACTGTCATAGTAACCCATTGGCACCCGACAATCAAGTAGAATGATGCGCCCCCTCATGCCAATGTGCTGTTATTTCACTGTCAGAGTTTGACAATGGCATTCAGCAGGTTAATAATTTGTCAGTGGCAGATCCAGTTACATGGCATTGTTAGAGGCAGGTCCTGGCTGTATCACACAGCCATTACCTGCCGAGTATTGAGTAAGCTCACCCCATGAGCCTTGTCCAGACACCTGCTACAGACTTATGCCTTACATTAAATACTCTACAGTATATTGGAGATGAGCAAATATTTGAACATTCTAATTCACCAAACTTTAATAAAAGTTTAGATGTGGGGAAACTTACATTTCTCTTTTACTCATTGACTCTCCATTTTGTTAACAGAGTATAACACTTAACGCTTAACACTTAAGTATAACGCTTAACACTTCTAGTGCTGATTGCCTTTACATTGCATCATTTTTCCACATCTGCCTAACACTATTGCACAGTGCTTATATATATTTTGGTTGATATTATAGCAGCACCCAGCAACATTGACTGATTTTCACTGTCTAAACATTTCTCATCTACATTTACAGAGGCAACTAATCTCTTAAATTCTACCGCTCTTCTGTGTCTTCTTCAGTCCAAAGCCAAATCTATCATTCATAATCACAGCTATCCTCGTAACTAAGATCTATTCTCCATCTATCCTTGAGAGAACAATTCATCTTAGCGAATGAGACATCATCAGAGATGAACAGTCATTTCATTTCATGTATTTTTTAACGATGTCTAACCTATCGCCAGTGTGTTTACCCAGTCATATAGAGTAGTGATTCTCTACTTATTCCCTAAATGTACCTAAATTTAGTCTTAGATTTATAGACAAAGGATTGACTCTTGAACTGACTCTTCTGCTTTACACATTGTGAGATCTTTGCCAGATGTTGTAAATAGCCTGCCTATTTTTATTACCTTCCCGTCAGTGGGAAGCAATGCTATCCTCGTGGACAGCTACGTAATCCACAAGTAAACAACCACTTCCTAGTTATGTTTTATTATTTAAAATATGTGAACCTTGACTTATTACCTACTTACCAAAATAATCTCCATCTATTTTCTATCTTCTGTTTACAAGACACTTAAAATCCCACCCTTTCCTTACAGTCATTGAGGTCATAATTTTATATTGAAACGATAGAAGAGTAAAAAAAAGGAGAACACCAAAAAGTGAGCATCTTTTACTAAACAGGAGCTTCTTCTAGTAAACATTGGGCAGTATTAGCCTGATAGTCCATAGACTCACCATCATTCTGGGGACCCACCTTCAATCTACACCGAGCATGAATATGAGAATGAGTCACTCGCGGGATTCTCGTACTATGATAGCCAAGTTGGCTTTGGCATCCTGAAAATGAAAGATCGGAAAAAGAAAATGATGCCATAATTAATACTTATCACCTATCTGCAAAGTAGACTGATGAACTCCTACTTACCTTGAGAGCAAGGGTCCCAAAGTCCTATGTGTATGAATCGGTAATGCGCGCCTTTCTCTTCTATGGGTCTAAAGGTAGTGTGTATGTACCATAGCCCCCTTAGATATTCAATAGAACTGTGGTCACACATTTGCACTGCGGCACCATTCACGCATATGACACTTGTCCCCCAATTTCCAGATCATGGATTAATCACTTATTATTTGGATAAGTATTAAATGTTATTAGTTGAATAATCCCTTTAATACAGGTATAATCCCTTTAATATTTTTCGCTTTATAAGACGCACCGGATTATAAGACGCACCCAGATTTTAGAGGTGGAAAATAGGGAAAAAAATATTTGTAGCAAAAAATGACTTTGATATGACACTCAGGCCCTGCGACCAGTCAGTGTTGGCGTCTGTTTCCTTCGGATGCAGGTGCAGCATGTGAGCAACACCAATGACTTCTGCTCCAGTGTCTGTTGGCGGGGAGACAGACGCCATCACTGACTGGTCAGAGGGCTGAGTCTCATATCAATATCACATGGGACATGACTATGCAACTTCTGATAACGTTGGAACTGCTGCAGAATCAGGGGTATGGGTGCGGGCACACGATGAGTATACGCAGCCTTTTGGACGCAGCGTCTTGCTGCTGTGTCCAAAATGCTGCGTAGTACAGTACAAGCATAGTGGATGGGATTTGTAGAAATCCCATACTCATTATGCTTCATCCGACCGCAGCATTCTGACAGCTGCGGTGCAGGTTGCCGGCAGTCCGCTCGTTCTCAGCATGTTCATTTCATGCTGTGGAGTTGGAAACGGCTCCCATCGGGGACTGCAGGGAGAAGCCGCCCTGCACCCGCCGCACATGGTGAGTACAGGGCAGCTGCGGTCTCCCTGCCTCCACATGTGGCTTCACTTATGTCCGGAGGAGCTGCGTCCAACACACAGCTACTCCCGACTGTGAGCGCACACCCTTAGTATGGTCTTTATTACTTTTACAAGGGCCAACAAGATGAATGAGATGGGATTTGTTCATGTAGTAACAATCCCTTTAAGAACTATCACTCCCAGCATGTACTGTAGATCCTATAGCATGCTTGAAGTTCTAGTTAAGCACAGTATTGGTAGTGTTAACTTTACTTTATTAGTGGTTATGTTACATATACATGTGGACTCACTTTAATGTGTCCTGCTTTGCCATCACCCTGCTGAAATGAAGGAAGTGGCCAGTCTGTATATAAAGATCTGATGTGATGTCCTGTAAAGAGGGAGGGCCAGAGAGGGGGGCTGTACACTGTGCTGAAATATGATGCTCTAGCCCTGTCTCCTAATTACAAGTCACCACAGAGCTTGACCTTTATGCAGGGCCAGGGGAGCTGTACACTGCCGTTATATGCAGGCTCCAGCCCTGCTCTCCATACACTGAAGCTCCTGAACTGCAGACCGAGCTTCCTGCATTTCTGCTTGGTGTCAGGGCTCAGCAGGACACATTACCCTGAGCAGAGGGAGTGAGGCAGGACACTGACAAACAAGGTACCTGCTGTGATAAAGTGCCGATCTGCCCTGCTCTGCCCCTGTCTTCATGGCAGTGAATCAGCACAAAGCTCAGCTGATTCACTTGCCACAGCTGCACCCAGCTCCTCCGTTCTCACTATCTGCAGCACACAATGTCCCCAGCAGCTGCAGGAGAGACCATGTGTGCAGGCTAAGCAGCTTCTCCTGCTCCCCCTGCTCTCACCTCTCCGCTGTCTTCAGTGCAGAGAGGTGGGTGGGGACTGGGAGCAGTGAAGTGAATATTTAAAGCGAACCTGTCACCCCCCCTGGACATCAAAAGCTATAATAGCCACCTTCTGCAGCACTAAGGCTGCAGCCCAACGACTTCCTGGACACCCAGCGCACAGCGCATGCGCGGCTCCATAGACGAGAACGGAGGCGCGCGTTCATGAGGTGAGGCAGCAGCAGGCGAGCACCATGACTGACAAGAGGAGGCGGGTCGGAGGAGCGCGAAACCCCGCCTCCTGGTCTTAGGTCTTCTTAAGAGTAAGCCTTTATATAAGTTCATATTTCATAGTATAAAGGGCATCAAAAGTTTATAGCCACCTTCCCTGAATGCAGCCTTAGTGCTGCAGAAGGTGGCTATTATAGCTTTTGATGTCCAGGGGGGGTGACAGGTTCGCTTTAAGTAGTTAATGAGCCGGGGACACGTGGTGCTCCTGCCGCCTGGATTCTTCAGCAGGGACCATTCCCTGTCACTTCTGTCCCCAATTCACTGCTGTCCCCCCCTCCCAAGCAACTGAGGATGCTAGAATGTTATATTCCTTTTATAAGATGCACCCCCACTTTCCTCCAAAACTTGGAGGAAAAAAAGTGCGTCTTATAAAAGGAAAAATACGGTACATTTTTTTAGTAATGCAATGCAAAAAGTGAAATATATGTATTATATAGAGTCATTACAAACAGAGTGATCTATTTCAAGTGTTTGTTTCTGTAAATGTTGATGATTGTGGCTTTCAGCCAATGAAAACTTATTATCATTAACAACTCATTAAAAGGTCGTTATCTCAGAAAGTTAAAGTAGGGAGGATGAAGGGGTAAAAACTGGCTGCCGTATTCCACGAGACAACAAAGGGTGAATATAATATTTATTAGTCAACGCCCTTAAACGCATTAAATGATACTGGTCACATTAGCGTGAGATCCTTGCATTACACTCGCATTGCAAGATAAATGCGAGTTCAATTGCAGCATGCTGCGATTCAATGCAATTTCCTCATGCGAGTGGCCTTGCAAATTATATGGGTGCGAGTCAAAATCGCACCCATACAGCACACTGTGCGATAGTCGCACACATGTGCTTTAAAATGGTTTCAAACTCCGCGGCTGTCAAAGCCGCAGAGTTACATTTACCAGTTTCCCGATACAGTAACAAATCATCTTTCACCGCTGTGACAGCACTGGTGAAAGATGATTATTAAAAACCCATCTGCTGTGCCCATTTTGTAAATCACAGGGTTCAGCTGATTATTAACTCCATCTTCAGCCTCTGTGCGGCATGTCAGCACAGAGGCTGCAGATGCAGCTAATAAGCCGCATTATGCAGGGTTAACCTGATGTTAGTGTGGTGCCAGCTTGTGTCCAGGGAGTGTCCACACTCCCTGGACACATGCTGACATCACACAGTTTTTAATAATCATCAATTAACAAACAAAGAGTACACGGAGGCGTTACACCCACTTGCTGTGGAGATTCAACTGTGTTTCCTGGTCACCCGACAGTGTTCCGGACTACAGGTGGCGTCACGAGACAAAGACTTTAATCCCTTGTAAATACGAAAAAAAACCCTTCTTTTAGGCTGTCCCCCGGGGCCACAGATCTGGGCAGGCCACCAGCGACATTCCCTGCTTGGAGAGAAAGAGGCCCAGACATCCGAGTTCCCATACCCTGGGGTGCTGCAGATAGCCTTTCTGGCATCATGAACAGGATCCCGATCCCGGTGCTACCAGGTACTGTGTGCCGTATTTAAAACTGTGTTGTGTAACTGTTAAACTGAGCCGCCATTACTGCACCGCGGAGCGGGAAGAAAGGAGGCGTGACGGCTTGCAGAGTGCGAAACCAAAACCCGCCCCTCACTCTGCCGAGTACTTCCAAAGCGTAGCGGTCTAGTCCAGAAATGTTAGGACGCTTAACCCCCTGTATACGGAGTTCAAAAACTGTTTAACTGTTAAAAGACTGTCCATGATTCACTAAGGGGGACCCTGAAAATGTCCGCCTCATACAGCGATGACGATAGAACCTTCGCTGACCCCGTGAATCACCCCAAAGCAGCCATGGCTGCAACCAGTAGTACCACCAACACACCGGGCGCTGTAGCCCCGATCATGCCAATCTCACTAACCTACATCCCGGGTGCCAAGTGGTTTCCCCAGTATGTCGACTGCCCCGATACTCTGTCCACCTTCAAAAGAAAGATCTGCAGCGTGTTGGACATGTATGCAATGACAGGTCAAAAGCGTGCCGTGGTCGTATTGGGACAGTTAACCGTTACGGCAGAAAGAGAGATTGAATCCTGGTCCGTAGATAAGCAAGAATCAGTTGCCATAATCTTTAATAAATTTAAACTACTTTTGAAGACTGTAATGAGGCAGACATAAGGATGCGCTTTTACCATTGCTATCACAATGGCGGGGGGGATGATATCTGGACCTATGCCTGGTGCCTGCAGGAGGTTCTGTGAGCCCTGAAGCAAGTCAGCCCTGCTAGTGTTTTTGATGAGGACAAACTGTTAACTGAGCATTTCATCCGGGGGCTACTATCACCAGAGGACAACAAAACCTTGCGCTGGTGGTCCCTAAGCCACCCGGATGCTGATTTCAATACTTTAAAGGACAGTGGAGACTCCTGAAGCTGCCATCCGGCAGTGGTGCAGTGGTGTGGCGCAGGCTACCACAACACCAGTACCCATGCCTGCAGCTGAGAACAGTGTACAAACTGCTAACCCTGATAAATATGACTCTTCACGTTCTGAAGTGCGCCAGATGGGAAAGAACTTAACTCGAGTCATGGAAGCCCTGCAGCTGCAGCAGAGGCCAAAGCCCACTCCAAAGTCACAGCCAAAACCTCAACCTTTGATCCAGCTTGCTGACAGTCCGGAGGATGTCCCATGGATGAGAGCATGGCAAACTTCATCGTACAAAGCGAGGACCACCGACTGTTACAGATCCGCAGGGGAACCCATTTGCCGTCACTGCCACAAGACCGGCCATATCGCCCGACACTGTCCTTTAAACGAGCAGTCCCTGGGGGCCGGGGCCAAACCTCTGGAGTAACTCAACAGGGCCCAGCCGACTGGTATAACACCTTCATTGGACAACGAACGTTCCTGTCCATCATACCAGACGGCATATCAACACCTGCTTTATTGGATACCGGGTCACAACTAACCACCATACCACATATCCTTTACAAACAATTCTGGTCAGATAAGGAACTCCAACCACCCGCCTTAAACCTTAACCTTTATGCTTCTAATGGTGAACCACTTACAATAGTGGGGGTTTATGAAGTACCAATAAAGGTGGGGAGGATAGAATTGCAAAACCAGGGGATTATTGTGGCAAAAGAAAATCCTAATATCGTGATCCTTATGCTATTCTTGGAACAAATGTTGTTAGCAACTGCATGGGCAAAGTGTTGTTCTTGCTACAACAGATCGCAGACACTGCCAAACCTGGGCAGAAGAAGGTTCCTCACTCAGCGAGACATAAGAGCCTTCCTGCACCAGCAACAGGTAAAGCTTACAGGTGGTGAAATTGGTACTGCATGGGTAACAGACCCGTTTCTTATTGTCATACGTCCTATGAGTGAAATGATGATTTGGTGTCGAGCAGCCATAGGTCTAAGAGGACAGGACTACCAGGCAGTAGTGGAGCCCATCAGCTCAGAACATAGATCTACACTCTTGACAGCCAGGGGGGTAGTTGATATACACAAGTGAAGAGTACCAGTTCGCATCTTAAACTGTGGCAGTGAAGAGGTCAAAGTACCCACTGGAGGACTGGTGTCAGCAACTCCATGTAGGAACTGATGCCACCCCTGTGTATAAAAAGCAAGGTGTCTACCAGGTAGTTCAAGAATTTGAACAGGTATTCAGTAAGCATCCACTTGACTTTGGTAGGATTAACGGGGTACAACAACACATTCCCACAGGTACACATCCACCAATCAAAGAGCGATACAGGCCTATTCCACCCGCACACTATCAAAAAGCCAAAGAGATGTTGCAGGACATGAAGGACGCAGGGGTTATAAGAGAAAGTTGGAGTCCCTGGGCAGCTCCGCTAGTCTTAGTCAGAAAGAAAGATGGCAGTATGAGAATGTGTGTAGATTACAGGCAAATAAATTGCATAACATACAAGGATGCTTACCCATTACCTTGCATTGAAGAATCACTGGCTGCATTGAAATCTGCCAATTACTTTTCAACCCTAGATCCTATTAGCAGGTATTGGCAGGTGTCCGTTGCAGAAGAAGACCGCGAGAAGACGGCATTTACAACGCCCATGGGTCTGTGCGAATTTAACAGCATGCCACTCGGACTATGCAATGCAACCGTATCGTTCCAGAGGTTGATTGAGTGTTGCCTGGGGCATAGGAACTTTGAGACGGTACTGCTTTACCTGGATGATGTCATAGTGTACTCTAAATCCTATGAGGAACATCTAACTCATCTAGCTGATGTATTTGAAGCCCTGTCCAAGAATGGGATGAAGCTGAAACCATCGAAATGCCACTTATTAAAAACGAAAGTTCAGTACCTGGGGCACATAATCAGTTCCGAAGGGGTGGCCCCTGACCCAGACAAAGTAACCATCATCCAGGAATGGCCTGAACCAAATACCTTAAGGGAAGTACATCAGTTCCTGGGACCGGTGGGATACTACCACTACAGAATCTCTTGGTAGGCCAACCCAAGAAAAGCAAGTTTAGAGATCCTCCCTTGGAGTGGGGCAAGGAACAAGAAGAGTCGTTCCAGATGATGAAAGAGGCCCTAACTGGTGAGGAGATCCTGGCTTACCCTGACTACAACCTACCATTCCTGTTATATACAGATGCCAGCAACATGGGATTAGGAGCTATACTCGCCCAGAAGCAAGAAGGAAAAGAAAGAGTGATTACCTATGCTAGTAGGAAGCATCGCCCCACAGAAAGGAACCCAGAAAACTACAGTTCTTTCAAGCTGGAGTTCCTGCCATTGGTCTGGGCCGTTACTGAAAGATTTAAACACTACCTGGCATCTAGCAAGTTCACAGCTTTTACTGATAACAATCCTTTAACCCACCTGGAAACTGCGAAATTGGGAGCCATGGAACAGAGATGGATGGCCGGATTATCCAATTACCAGTTTACCATCAAGTGCCGGGCTGGGCAAAGCAACGGCAACGCTGATGCCTTATCCAGGATGTCTCACCTATAAGATATGGCAGCGGATGAAGATGAGCTAGAAGAAGTGGAGTTACCCGCCTTCCATCAGCTGAGGACATCACAGTGCCAATAGGTCCATGCATAACCTCCTGAGAGAATATTGAACCCGTTACCACACTCTGGTTGGAAGGAATCTCAAGACAGTGACCTGGCTATCAGTTTAGTAAAAGGACTGATAACACAGGAGTCCGCAAAGTTACCTCCAAATCCTTCACCAGAAGCTAAACACCTGTGGAACGAGAGAAGCAAGTTGTTCGTTTACTAGGAAAAGCTCTGTAGAAGATACATTAACCCCAGAACCAATGAAATTGTTTGGCAGATCATAGTACCCAAAACAGAAATCCAAAGGGTACTAAATGCCTACCACTATCAGACTGGACACTTTGGGTGGAAAAAGCTAAAAATGCTGCTTAAAGATTGGTTCTACGGGGTTGGCATAAGGGGATTCATAGAAAGATGGTGTAAAGACTGTGGACCCTGTAGCCTACTCAGAAAAGACCAGCAGAGTCAAAGAGCACCACTCCAATCAGTTGTAACCACACAACTGCTCCAGATTGTAGCCTTAGACCATGTGAAGTTGACTCCAAGCTGGACCGGCTACACTTATGCTTCGACAATGGTGGATCATTACTCCCGATTCCTGATGGTCGCGCCTGTAAAATATTTAACTGCTGCAACAGCTGCAAAAACATTTCAGAATGTCTCTTAACCACTAGGGTACACAGAACACAGTTCTAATGAGCTTTTGACCAAATCTCCAAGAGTGTGGAGAAACAAGTATCTAACTGAAGCTTTACAATGCACAGCCAAAATCTTCCCGAAGAGTCTGCTCGGGAAAAAAGTAAAGAAAGAACTTCAACAAAAGTGCACCAATGCAGAACCCATATTACCCGAAGTACTGCTCTTAAAAAGAAAACAAAGAAGACATAAATTAGATGACCAATGGAGCGAGAACCCTATACTGTTTTAGAATCCAACTTTGAAAACACCAAGGTTTGCTTCTTCAGCAAAAATGGAGGAAAGACACACAGACAGTATCTCGGATCATTTAAAGAAATGTCCAACAGATTGGAAAACCAAGACTTTATTGATTCCCCAGAAAATGAAGAACCAGAGTCATTCGTATCACCAATTCCATGTCCAAAACCAAAGGAAAGAGTCATCTCAACCATACTCTGAGATTTTCCAGAAGATTGGCCCCAACAAGATGGAGCAGTAATAGTGCCATTACTCAGCTTTCACCAACCGCAAGAAGAGATCCCAAGAAGTCAAGAAGACACACCCATTGCTAGAGAATCAGAGGATCCTGCAATCGGTACACCTTCTAGTCCTGTAGTAAGACTAAGGCCACGCAGGCGTTTACCTGATTTGCTCCTATCGCACTCTTCCTAAGGCGGCCGTCACACGCTACCATATCGTGAGCGATATTGTAAGCGATCACGTGCACGTGCGATCGCTAACAATATCGCTCACATCGCTGGTGAGCTGTCACACAGGCAGACTCACCAGCGATGTTGTCCAGCGAGATCGCTGGTAACTATGGTACACATCGGGTTACTAGGCGCCGCGCGGCGCTTAGGAACCCGACGTTTACCATAGATACCATCTCCCAGCATAGGCGCTGCCGCTGGGAGATCGTTCATCGTGGTGTCATACACCACGATGAAGCAGATTGAACAATCGATTATCGCTTGATATGAGCTCCGGCTCTCATATCTGCGATGTCACGATCAAGCGATTTTACATTGTAAAATCGCTTGATCGCACGTAGCGATGCACAAACGATATCGCTTAAGCGATCAAAAAGCAGATCGCTTAAACGATATCGTTCAAGATATTGCACCGTGTGACGGCCGCCTAAGACACATCACCTGAGATACCCACACCCGTCGTGCGTAGATCCAGTCATAACACACAAGGGCGACCACCATCCAGGTATGGAGAGTGGGCATAATAGAGATATAATAGAAAGTAAAATGGAAGTAACATGTAAATAGTAGCAACTCTTGTAAAAATGTAAGCAAATGTATATAGTAGTGTAGGGAAGGGTGAAGAGTAGGCCAAAAACAGGTCCCACCAGGTACACAACACCAAAAGAGGGGTGAGTGGAGTTGATGTAAGGAGCTGTCTAGGAAGAGCAAAATCTTGGCCAAAAGGTGACCCCAGGGCAGGAGGCCTACAGCACTTATGACAAGTAGAAGCCCCTATAGTACCTAGGACTCCTACGCCGAAGCACCCGTAGTAAATGTTGTTGTGTATTCTGAACTTTGAGGCCTACAGAGACTATACCTGTAAGGACTTATTGAAGTTTTGAAAAATGTTATCCATTTTTACCCAGAGTGTACAGAGACTTTACTGTATCGACTCTTTGAACAAACATCTTTCCCTTGAACTTTTCCCCTTAAAAAGACCATGGTCACAGGACTGGTTGTGACAACTAACTTATTTTTAAGCCTGTGGTGGATGGACTAGAACCGTATGGACTTCACCTGTTTATGCCATATATACCAAAAAGATGGAGGATCATATATATACACCCAATGTATAGCCCCTAGTGTATAGCCCCCGTCCTGTAATATGGCCGCAAACCTGATATATTTGACCTATATCCTGGAATATATGGCTCCAATTTGTGTGAATGATTTTTCCCGGATCAAAATAAGCCCTACCTCAAAAGTAAGCACTAGCCCTTTTTATAGAGGTCAAAATAAAATAAGACAGTGTCTTATTTTTGGACAGTATGTGGTATCAAGCCTACTAATCAGAACTGATGTCAGCCAGTCTGGCAAGTAGAGGAAGGTTTGCAGGGCTTTGGTCCGGTAGCCACAGGCTGCAAATGTGGATCCTGCAAATCTTTTTGATCATTTCTAGTGAGAACAAGACTAATACTATTAGCCTGATGAAGGGGCCATAGTGTCCCGAACGTTTGCCTTGCTTACCATCTTCTTAGTTAGCCATTAAAAAGTATCAACCGCTGAGGACTCTCAGATTCTAATATTTTGATATAAAATCATGTGTTTAAGGCATTTTGTGTATTTTTTACATAATTTCACAGAAACCTGTTAGAATGCACCTTTCAGGGGGATAGAGTTCTTCTTCTATTCCAACACAATCCAGAAAAGAAGAGATTATGTATTCAACTTTTTACATTGTAGTTACAGATATGGCCACACAGTGCACCATTATTAATTACCTATCACTATTGTGCTACCTGACATTCCTCTACTCGCTAATATTGAAAATACATATTAGCAACCACCAGATAGTGCCCGGTATGTCTGTGACTAAATTGCTAAAGGGCCACATAGAAAGACTTTGAGGGTAACATGTGCCCTCCATTCAGCCAGTTATGCACCCCCTGCTTTAGACAAACATATCTATTATATAATTGCCGTAGCGACTTCCGTCGGAGCGGCGCTGCTTCCGGTGGCTTGGTTAGCGCGAGCGAGCTGCTTCTCCTGGACTTTCCCCGTGGCCGCGTAGCGGCCACGGCGACTCCCGAAGCAATGCCCGCAAAGCGGGCATTGCGAGTCGTTGCAGCCTCGCGAAGCAATGCCCGCGAAGCGGGCATTGCGAGTCGCTGACACCCACCAACCAAGCCACAGAAGCCCATACTACTGTAGTGTACACCGCTATACTATACTACAGTCCCATGCCCATAAGCGCCATGGGACTGTAGTATACCATCGCGCTGTACACTACAGACCCCTGCCGCTCTAAGCCACTACGCGCTGTACACTACACTAACCAAGCCACACAACCCCTTACTACTGTACTGTACACCGCTATACTATACTACAGTCCCATGCCCATAAGCGCCATGGGACTGTAGTATACCATCGCGCTGTACACTACAGCCCTCTGACGCTCTAAGCCACTACGCGCTGTACCCGCCGCAAGCCCCTACCCCCTGCCGCCCTAACCCCTAAGCCACTACCCCGACGCCGAAGCCCCTACCCCCTGCCGCACTACCCCGCCGCACCCACTACCCTCTGCCGCAAGCCCCTACCCCCTGCCGCACTACCCCGCCGCAAGCCCCTACCCCCTGCCGCCCTAAACCCTAAGCCACTACCCCGCCGCCGAAACCCCTACCCCCTGCCGCCGTAAGCCACTAGCCCGCATCCGCACCTAAACCCCTGCCGCCGCAAGCCCCTAACCCGCACCTAATCCCCTACCCCCTAAACCGCACCTAAACCCCTGCCGCCCTAAGCCCCTACCCCCTAAGCCGCACCTAACCCCCTACCCCCTGCCGCCGTAAGCCACTACCCCGCATCCGCAAATAAACCCCTGCCGCCGCAAGCCCCTAACCCCTAAGCCGCACCTAAATCCCTACCCCTACCCCCTAAGCCGCACCTAAATCCCTGCCGCCCTAAGCCCCTACCCCCTAAGCTGCACCGAACCCCCTACCCCATGCAGCCGTAAGCCACTACACCGCATCCGCACCTAAACCCCTGCCGCCGCAAGCCCCTAACCCCTAAGCTGCACCTAATCCCCTACCCCCTAAACCGCACCTAAACCCCTGCCGCCCTAAGCCCCTACCCCCTAAGCCGCACCTAACCCCCTACCCCCTGCCGCCCTAAGCCACTACGCCGCATCCGCACCTAAACCCCTGCCGCCGCAAGCCCCTACCCCTTAAGCCGCACCTAATCCCCTACCTCTACCCCCTAAACCCCTGCCGCCCTAAGCCCCTACCCCCTAAGCCGCACCTAACCCCCTACCCCCGTAAGCCACTACCCCGCATCCGCACCTAAACCCCTGCCGCCGCAAGCCCCTAACCCCTAAACCGCACCTAATCCACTACCCCTACCCCCTAAGCCGCACCTAAACCCCTGCCGCCCTAAGCCCCTACCCTCTAAGCCCCGCCGCTTTCCCTAACACCTAAGGCCCTACACCCTAAGCCCCCGCCGTCCCCTAACCTAACGTCCCCGTCCATCACTTACATGCCTTCAAGTCATCTGATCGTCCGTCCGATCCTCAAGTCCTCCGTCCGGCCAGGCGTCCTCTTCCTCCGGTCCCGGGGGTCTTCTCTCTTCTTTCCGCCATCTCCGCCTCTTCGTCCGTCCCCGGGGATCTTCTGTCTTCTTTCCGACAACTTCCAGCTCCGACGTCCTCTTCAACTAACATTAAGATACAATGGACGATCAATCCGCCATTGTATCTCAATGAAATGTGAAGGGCTCTTCTGATTGGTCGCTCTCTACTGCCCTCAGCCAATCAGAAGAGCCCTTCATTCAGTTCTCATTCAGGTCCGTCTTTTTTCCCATTGACATACATTAGCGGTGTGTCGGCGATTTTATGGCCGGCCACCTGGTTCTATTTGTCGGCCCTAAAATCGCGGACACACCGCTAATGCATGTCTATGGGCAAGTCAGCTCGAATTCTGATTGGTCGGCGTTCAATCCGAAATCGGGCTGACTGCCCATAGAGATGCATTAGCGGTGTGTCCGCGATTTTAAGGCCGACAAATAGAACCAGGTGGTCGGCCATAAAATCGCCGACACACCGCTAATGCATTTCAATGGGAAAAAAGAAAGGCGGACCGGAGTGAGAACTGCGTCTCACCCTAAATAATAAATTAAATAATAAAAAAAATAATTAAAAAAGATTTAAAAAATAATAAAAAAATTAATTTAAAATAATAAAAAATTCAATAAAAATAATAATAAAAAAATAAATTATATGCTAATAATATCAGCCCTTTGCGGACCTGAATGAGAACTGCCTCTCAGCCTAAATAATAAATTAAATAATAAAAAAAATAATTAAAAAAGAATTAAAAAATAATAATAAAATAAATTAAAAATAATAAAAAATTCAATAAAAATAATAATAAAAAAATAAAATATATGCTAATAAGATCAGCCCTTTGCGGACCTGAATGAGAACTGCCTCTCAGCCTAAATAATAAATTAAATAATAAAAAAAATAATTAAAAAAGAATTAAAAAATAATAAAAAAATAAATTAAAAATAATAAAAAATTCAATAAAAATAATAATAAAAAAATAAAATATATGCTAATAAGATCAGCCCTTTGCGGACCTGAATGAGAACTGCCTCTCAGCCTAAATAATAAATTAAATAATAAAAAAAATAATTAAAAAAGAATTAAAAAATAATAAAAAAATAAATTAAAAATAATAAAAAATTCAATAAAAATAATAATAAAAAAATAAAATATATGCTAATAAGATCAGCCCTTTGCGGACCTGAATGAGAACTGCCTCTCAGCCTAAATAATAAATTAAATAATAAAAAAAATAATTAAAAAAGAATTAAAAAATAATAAAAAAATTAATTAAAAATAATAAAAAATTCAATAAAAATAATAATAAAAAAATAAAATATATGCTAATAAGATCAGCCCTTTGCGGACCTGAATGAGAACTGCCTCTCAGCCTAAATAATAAATTAAATAATAAAAAAAATAATTAAAAAAGAATTAAAAAATAATAAAAAAATAAATTAAAAATAATAAAAAATTCAATAAAAATAATAATAAAAAAATAAAATATATGCTAATAAGATCAGCCCTTTGCGGACCTGAATGAGAACTGCCTCTCAGCCTAAATAATAAATTAAATAATAAAAAAAATAATTAAAAAAGAATTAAAAAAATAATAAAAAAATTAATTAAAAATAATAAAAAATTCAATAAAAATAATAATAAAAAAATAAAATATATGCTAATAAGATCAGCCCTTTGCGGACCTGAATGAGAACTGCCTCTCAGCCTAAATAATAAATTAAATAATAAAAAAAATAATTAAAAAAGAATTAAAAAATAATAAAAAAATTAATTAAAAATAATAAAAAATTCAATAAAAATAATAATAAAAAAATAAAATATATGCTAATAAGATCAGCCCTTTGCGGACCTGAATGAGAACTGCCTCTCAGCCTAAATAATAAATTAAATAATAAAAAAAAAAATTAAAAAAGAATTAGAAAATAATAAAAAAATTAATTAAAAATAATAAAAAATTCAATAAAAATAATAATAAAAAAATAAAATATATGCTAATAAGATCAGCCCTTTAGCGGACCTTAATGAGAACTGCCTCTCAGCCTAAATAATAAATTTAATAATAAAAAAAATAATTAAAAAATCATTAAAAAAATAAAAAAAATAAATTAAAAATAATAAATAATTCAATAAAAATAATAATAAAAAAATTAAATATATGCTAATCATATCAGCCCTTTTAGCGCACCTGAATGACAACTGCCTCTCAGCCTAAATAATAAATTTAATAATAAAAAAATAATTAAAAAATAATTAAAAAATTAAAAAAAAATACATAAAACATAATTAAAAAAAAATAACAAATAATAAATAATAATTTAAAAAAAAATGCTAATAATAATATTACTGCTAATAATAATGCTATTAATGCTAATAATTATGTTATTAATGCTATTATTAATGCTAATAATGCTATTATTAATTCTATTAATGCTAATAATAATGCTATTAATGCTATTAATAATGTTATTAATGCTATTATTAATGCTAATAATCCTATTATTAATGCTATTTATGCTAATAATAATGCTCTTAATGCTATTAATAATGTTATTAATGCTATTATTAATGCTAATAATGCTATTATTAATTCTATTAATGCTAATAATAATGCTATTAATGCTATTAATAATGTTATTAATGCTATTATTAATGCTAATAATGCTATTATTAATGCTATTAATGTCAATATTTATCCTATTAATGGTATTATTAATGCTATTAATGCTAATAAAATGCTATTAATGCTATTAATGCTAATAATAATGCTATTAATGCTATTAATAATGTTATTAATGCTATTATTAATGCTAATAATGCTATTATTAATGCTATTTATGCAATAATAATATGCTATTAATGCTATTAATAATGCTATTAATGCTATTAATAATGCTATTAATCCTATTATTTATGCTATTAATGCTATTAATGCTAATATTTATCCTATTAATGGTATTATTAATGCTATTAATGCTAATAATAATGCTATTAATGCTAATAATAATGCTATTAATGCTATTAATAATGTTATTAATGCTATTATTAATGCTAATAATGCTATTATTAATTCTAGTAATGCTAATAATAATGCTATTAATGCTATTAATAATGTTATTAATGCTATTATTAATGCTAATAATCCTATTATTAATGCTATTTATGCTAATAATAATGCTATTAATGCTATTAATAATGTTATTAATGCTATTAATAATGCTAACAATGCTATTATTAATGCTATTAATGCTAATAATAATCCTATTAATGCTATTAATAATGCTATTCATGCTATTAATAATACTATTAATGCTATTAATGCTAATAATAATGCTATTAATGCTATTAATAATGTTATTAATGCTATTATTAATGCTAATAATGCTATTATTAATTCTATTAATTTTAATAATAATGCTATTAATGCTATTAATAATGTTATTAATGCTATTATTAATGCTAATAATGCTATTTATGCTAATAATAATGCTATTAATGCTATTAATAATGCTATTAATGCTCTTATTTATGCTATTAATGCTATTAATGCTAATATTTATCCTATTAATGGTATTATTAATGCTATTAATGCTAATAATAATGCTATTAATGCTATTAATGCTAATAATAATGCTATTAATGCTATTAATAATGTTATTAATGCTATTATTAATGCTAATAATGCTATTATTAATGCTATTAATGCTAATAATAATGCTATTAATGCTATTAATAATGCTATTAATGCTATTAATAATGTTATTAATGCTATTATTAATACTAATAATGCTATTATTAATGCTATTAATGCTAATAATAATGCTATTAATGCTATTAATTATGCTATTAATGCTATTAATGCTAATATTTATCCTATTAATGCTATTAATGCTAATAATAATTCTATTAATGCTAATAATAATGCTATTAATGCTATTAATGCTATTAATTATGCTATTAATGCTATTAATGCTAATAATAATGCTATTAATTCTATTAATAATGCTATTAATGCTATTATTAATGCTAATAATGTTATTATTAATGCTATTAATGCTAATAATAATGCTATTAATGCTATTAATAATGTTATTAATGCTATTATTAATGCTAATAATGCTATTATTAATTCTATTAATGCTAATAATAATGATATTAATGCTATTAATACTGTTATTAATGCTCATAATACTGCTAATAATGCTATTAATACTGCTATTACTGCTAATAATAATGCTATGGCTTATATTATTGCTATTGATGATGCGATTATTATTTAAAAATCTTTAAAAAAACAATAAACATATTTTAGATACCCGATGCATTTGCATCAGGCTAACAGCTATAACTACTATAATCAAATTAATGCACGTTCTAGAATCCCGATGCATTTGCATCGGGCTCACAGCTAGTCTCATATAATTTAACAATGTAGTCTTTCATGACCTTAGAGATTGGCCTTAAAACCATCACAGTGCTGGCAATATGGTCATTACATTCTGTAATTTACGTATTTAATGCCCACATGTATTCAATATATGCATGCTAATATTAAATACACATATTAGGGAGACAATCGAAACGTTAATAAAACCTAACTTGTTCTTTGTTCATTCCTTTTGCGTGAGTCAGTTCATTGCAGTAGTTCATTGTAATCCACTAAATTGAGACTTTATGTAAGTAAAGCCATTCTTTCAATGCATTGCTTGATGTGGATTACTAGCGGAGAGTGTGTGGGCTATTAGTACACTGGGAAAACTTGTAGTGTGGGTGTGAGAATTTATTCTCAGTGCTAGAGATAGATACTATAAATGACATTTGTGGTGCAATACACTTGGTGTAAGATTCCTTTCCAAAAAGCAAAATAAAAGATGATAGTAAAAACATTTACAGATTACAAGAAAGTCCATATAATAAAAAAAAAATTAAGTTTTGCTCTGATTTACACTTATTGGGAGATGGTTTAGAAGATAGGCGAAGGAAATGAAGTGGTTGTCCATTCTTAAATGAAATGGAGACTCAAAGAAACTTGAAATGACAATGCTCATCTTTTAAAAACATGGCCTATTTAAATTCACATTGTAATGGAGTGCCTTCTCCCCATCACATGATGCCGCAAACCTCTGGCTGTAAAGGAGATATTGAACCAACATCAACTATGTTTTAGGCTCCCTGCCAGGTCTTGTTTACATCATTTAATCCCCATAATAATCAATTGCCCACTAGGAAAACCCTTCTCTTTCCTCATGTTTGCCCTCGTTAAAATAATAACACTTATTCTAGGAGAGGGCAAGGAACAACTTCCTTTTAAGTGGCAACCAACTGCCATCATATACCTATGTCCCCTCAGACCTGAGCATATTATACCAATTGAACTACCATACTTCACTAAATAAAACTTTGCAAGGTTTTAAAAAACACGATCAATAAATGATACCATGGTTTGTTCTCATGAATACATTAAAGATTGATGTTCTTTCACGCTTCTTTTACGTCTTCCAAGCAGTCCCGATTATTCCACCACAGGCCTTCTTTAAAAGTATAAGATCAGTGTTAATCAGGTTCATATGGTGGCAAGCCAGATCAAGATTGAAATACCAGACTCTGACTAGACCTAAAGCACAGAGAGGGTCTGACTTTCAGACTTGAAGACGTACCACCAGTCTTCCCAATTGCTTTGCATTCTGGATTGGCACTTTCGAAGTGAAACAAAGCAGTGGGTACAACTGAAACAGGAGGGATACAATGTCCCTCTACGTTATCTCCCATGGATTACGACTAGTGACCGAGAGAAAATTGGGGGAACATGTCTGGAATTCATGGTCAACAACACTTTGAGAACTTTGCATGGGTTGAAGATGAAGTGAGTTTTAACGAGTTTGAGTAATCTGTTGTCTTCCATTTTCTCAAACCCTGATTTCCCTCCGGGCTCAAATCTTGAGAGGTTCTTGGACTGGATTATTAATTCTGATTTGAGATTATATCACATAACCTCACAATCTGGGTTCCCCTCCTTGGCTGAACTACAAGGAAACAACCCCACCCAGATATTAGCATGGCTAGAATACGAACAATTGAAGTCCTTTGCTATGCAGTCCATGGGAAGTCATGAGCCATCACCTCTGTTGACCAAATTCGAGAAAATTTTCACCTACTGTTACCTCCTTCGCACCAAATATTCCTTATTTATAACAAATTAAATAGAGGCTCTTCGGATGTGCTTCCTGGATATATCCGAGCATGGGAGACAGAACTGGGGTGTGAATGTACAGAGGAGGAATTGCAATTAGCATTCCTCTATACGCATAAGATGTCCCCGGCCTTCTACGCACAAATAAAAAACTTTAAAATCTTAACACAGTGGTATCATTACTCTGTAGGGTTGCATGCGATCTTCCCCTTGGTGAGCGATAGGTGCTGGCATTGTGGAACTGGGAGGGGCACTTTGAACCACATCTGGTGGCATTGCCCGGAGATAAAGTGGTTCTGGCTGGAAGTATTTTTAGCGCTTAATAAACTCTCTGAAGCAATGTGACCCCCACACCTCAGATAGCTATTCTATCAATAATACCAGGACCAATCGCATGCCAGAAATGTAGTCTTTTTAGATTTTTCTTAACGGCAATGCACAATGTAATCCCAAGACATTGGCTTACAACCGCAAACCCGACAATGACTGAGTGAACAATGAAGATCTCACACATCCACCATATGAAATAATTACTAGCACAGGCTTCTGGAGACACTTCAAGGTTCGTCTGTAGTTGTCAGTCTTGGATCCTCTTTAAGGCTTCACAGGAATTTCAAGACCTGTTAGAGTAATGGGAAATTATTAAGCCATATAAAAATTATTCCCTCTCATGACCAGACCGATGACCAAGTGCCCCTCCTTCTATCATCTCTTTCTATCTTCTCTCTCTCCTTATACCTCTGCTTTTTCCACCTTTCGTCTTTTGTTATCACCTTGCGATTCATACACCCTGATTACTTGAAACATATAACCTCCCCTAACTGGATAGATGAATATAGGAAGTGATTGTAAACCAAAACGAATCTCATGATCGACATGGGCTGACTGATCATAAAATATAGAATGGATAGAATGAACTTTCCATAGATGAGACTTTGGCAGGAGGAACCAGAATCTCTAGATATTGAATGCTGTGATGTTTTAGGCCCTGCAAGGCCTACTAATGAATATGCATACATGTTATAACTAATGTTTCTTGGTTTGGTCTGCTTTATCTTCTTTGTTTTTCAATAAAAAGATTACACATAACTCTTATTCCAACCTCCTGTACCGGTGCTATTCCAGTGGTGTTGGGTCTCACAATCCCAGGGCTCATGTGAGGTTGATACTTCACATGAGCCCAATCACCACCGGATACACTGTCTCGATCTTCAGTTGTATTGATTGAGTGCAAGGCTCACGTGCCGTCACAATCGCATGTGAGCCACAGGAGTGCAAGTGCCAACAACACTGAAATGATGCTGGCATTGGAGAAGAGTATAAGCTTTTATTTTATTGGGGTAAAACATGGGCAATGAGAAGGGGTTGTCCATGTAGTGGACAATATCTTTAACCAGATCTTAGTGGTGAAGTAGAATCAGATGGGACAATACTTGAAAGCAGATAAGGTGGTGAAGAAAACCAACAAAGCAGACTTTCTAAATGGTGAGCATAGCACATTTAGTTGTTTTAAAGGGTGTCTGTCAACCTGAAAACTTAAATTAAATATATTAATCTAATAAGGAACTTAGCAACCAATAAAAATCATACCTCTAAAGGTACTGTTACACAGCACGATATCCTTAACGATATTGCTCAAACGTCACGGGTTTGGAGTCGTTCAAACGACATGGTTAGGACGACGTTGCATGTAACACCGAGATTTTATTACGATAAACCGTTGAATCGTTGATCGCAGATTTGAGAACATGATCAACGATCAGCCAACCTGCTACATCATTGTGTGTGACACCGCGATAACGATGTCATTCACGACTTCGCCCATTCACATCAGTGAACAAGTATCGTTCGCTAGGTTGTACGAACGATACCTGTTCACTGGATCGTTGGTGCGTTGTCCACGATATCTATGCGTGTGATAGCTCACAGACGATGTCAAAACGATGTCCTAACGACAGCGCGTTCATGAGATCGTTAAGGATATCGTTTCAATGTCGTGTAACGGTACCTTAATATAGATTTCCAATACTTTAGTTTTACAATAAAAAAACTTTTTACATATGCAAATATTCACCCATGGTGTGGCCCTATCAGTTAGCATTCTCCACACTTCCTCTCAGTTTGATTGAGATTGCTTCCTTAGCTGGTGCGAGCACAGCCTGAATTGACTCCCCACCTCTCCATGTCTCATTGACTACATTACTACTCTGGGATCTTGAGTGAAGCAAATGGCTATTAAAGACAGTAGAGAAGGATGAGAGCACACCTGCATTGACATTATGAGTGGGCACACTCTCTAGACTCCTGCATTGTCAGTGCAGTCATGCAGGGTCATGGTTTCAATTCAAATGAAATACATGAGGCTTGGTTCACTCATACGTGGTGCCCAAAAGTAAAAAAGTACTTCAATTATAAAAATACTTTGGCAGTCGAGAAAGTAAATAAAGTCAAAATGAATGAACGTTTGTGGCTGTAGTTATTTTGGTGAAAGTTAAAAGAAAACAATCCATAAATTGTCTTATTTCAATGTTTCCATTCGAACTGGAGTCATTATCAAAAGCACTGTATCTCTTCAATAAGGGTCAAAGCATAGAGACTAATGTCTAAGACAACCATAGAGAGTCCCTGAGAGATATTGCGGAAAGGGCGTGTTTCAGCAATACCCCTCAGGGACTCTCCTTGGTTGTATTAGACATTAGTCTCTATGCTTTGACCCTTATTGAAGAGATACAGTGTGTATGATAAAGACTTATTTGAGTCAAAATGTCAAAATATGACAATTTATGGACTGTTTTCTTTCAATTTTTTGTAGTTTTCACCAAAATAAATACAACCACAAACATTTATTTATTTTGACTTTATTTACTTTCTCGAGTGCCGAGGAATTTTTATTATTGACCTTGTATTCTATTCAGGTAAGCAAGAGTTAAATATTTTTTTCGCTTGATTGACAAATGGTGCCCTGAGTCCATTGCCATACTATGGTTACCCAGAGGGTCCATCATTTGAATGTGTAATAAAAAGAAATAGTATGAAACTTAAAAAGTGAAATCTACACTGCAGGTTTGATTTTTAGATTTACTAAATCCATGATGTTAAGCATTGTGAGTTTTTTAAGACTTTTTGACTTATTACCGTATATTTGTTCGTATAAAACCAATAAAAACATTTGAATAAGAAATACTGGGGTCTTTTACAATGGAAAAAAATGAAATTACTTGTAAGAACATTTTGAAAATAATTGTATTAAAGAATTGCATGAAGTCAACCGGGTGGTCCCAATTACTTTAGCTTTGGGTGGTGTAAAAGTCAAGGGGTGTCAGTCAAAATTCCTTAATGAGGTGTGATTTCAGGGAACATTTTAAAGCTCTGAAAGGTGGGGAAGAGTGAGATGCATGACTCAGACTGGGTGCAGATAGGAAGAAGTGTCACAGACAATTAGGAGTTATGAAAGAAACTGATATTGAAAATGAGGAGGTAATGCACAGTGGTAATGGAAGCATCATGTAAGGCTCACACAGCTTACATCAGCACATATTGGATTAAATATCTGATGTGTATACTGGAACAGCAAGTACGGTTCACATAGTAATCATGAATTTGTTAAAGAAAGCTGAGGTCTGGGGGAAAAGCTATTCTCCTTGTGAAGACTTTTCTGCCAGCTGTCAGTGAGGAGACTTCAAGCCGCAGTGCTCCTCTGGGAAATTATTTCCCAGAGGAGCATTGCGGCTTAAAGTCTCCTCACTGCCAGCTGGCAGAATACTCTCCACAAGGAGAATAGCTATTCCCCCAGACCTCGTCTTAGCCTCTGATTCAGCCACATAAGAATTTCCACACACTGCACTGATGAAGGGCAATCACCCCAAAATGCAGCATCTGCAGTTGGTGTTCTGTTCTAGTACAAATCCTGAGTCATATTAAAAGACTTGTTAAAGAGTTACGGTAATTATGACTTTTAGGATTGTTACCTTTATTAGTTGGCATTAGAGTTTTTCACTTTCTCATTAAAGAAAGCTGAACATTTTGGTAGTTAGTGTAACTAATTTATGCACATCTTACCTTTAATACTTTAGGGTATGATTGATCCATACACAAAGTGCAGTAAAATGTAAAAATAATCTGTAGGACAGATGTAAAGTCCTGGTAATGGAGGCTTACCATTCACTGTTATCCACCCACATGCAGCGTCCACAGCCGATAGAATGACTACAGACAATAGGTCTTGGGGATAACAGCTGCTTTACTTCAGCAGAATGGGAAAGTATAACATGGAGTAACTTATTTACAGTTCACGTGAATAATACACGTCAGATACAGTTAAGGTTAGAATCTGACACGAAATTGAGGTTCTGAAGCTTTAAGAACCCGTATTATTTAAGTGTGGCACTAGTAGATAGTTATAAGGAAGCTCAGAGTCTTTTGCTGGCATAAAAGCAGAAGAAGAGATGTATAGCAAGAGTATTTACAGACCTGGTGCCCTGTATCCATTTCACAGCTTGTCATGGTCTTGCAAAAAATATACTTGAAGCAGATAACAATTAGATGCGGTGATGTGAGAGACTCTCAATTTACTCAACACGCAGGCAATAGGTTCTTCTGTACACATTTAGTGCGACCTAATGCTGGAGAAGCATGGGTTAATCTGGACAGTGAAGACCTGGGCTAAAAGGGTTAAAAGTCTTTAGTCATCTGGGCTGTAGAAGTCAGAGGAATATCATAGGCCTTAGGCCTGACTGAAAATCTTGATAGGACGAGAAGGATCTATCCCCCTTAGCTTGGAGCCTGGAGGAGGTCATGAGACCCCTCACATGAGGTCTGACCTGTGTGACATCTTGAACCAGACTACTTTGGGGACTTTCCCCTTGAACTTTTCAACCTTTTGCCACATTTTAGGCTTCAAAAATAAAGATTTAAATTCAAATTTTTTTGTGAAGAATCAACAACAAGTGGGACACAATCGTGAATTGGAAAGAAATTTATTGGATATTTTAAACATTTTTAACACATAAAAAACTGAAAAGTGGGGCGTGCAATATTATTCGGCCCCTTTACTTTCAGTGCAGCAAACTCACGCCAGAAGTTCAGTGTGGATCTCTGAATGATCCAATGTTGTCCTAAATGACCAGTAATGATAAATAGAATCCACCTGTGTGTAATCAAGTCTCCGTATAAATGCACTTGCTCTGTGATAGTCTCAGGGTTCTATTTCAAGTGCAGAGAGCATCATGAAGACCAAGGAACACACCAGGCAGGTCCGAGATACTGTTGTGGCGAAGTTTAAAGATTTGGATACAAAAAGATTTCCCAAGTTTTAAACATCTCAAGGAGCACTGTGCAAGCGATCATATTGAAATGGAAGGAGTATCAGACCACTGAAAAACTTCCAAGATCTGGCCGTCCCTGTAAACTTTCATCTCGAACAAGGAAAAGACTGATCAGAGATGCAGCCAAAAGGCCCATGATAACTCTAGATGAACTGCAGAGATCTACAGCTGAGGTGGGAGAGTCTGTCCATAGGACAACAATCAGTCGTACACTGCACAAATCTGGCCTTTATGGAAGAGTGGCAAGAGGAAAGCCATTTCTCAAGGATATCCATAAAAAGTCTCGTTTGAAGTTTGCCACAAGCCACCTGGGAGACACCAAACATGTGGAATAAGGTGCTCTGCTCAGATAAAACCAAAATCGAACTTGTTGGCCACAATGCAAGGCGATATGTTTAGCGTAAAAGCAACACAGCTCATCACCCTCAAAACACCATCCCCACTGTCAAAGATGGCGGTGGCAGCATCATGGCTTGAGCCTGCTTTTCTTCAGCAGGGACAGGGAAGATGGTTAAAATTGATGGGAAGATGGGCGGAGCCAAATACAGGACCATTCTGGAAGAAAACCTGTTGGAGTCTGCAAAAAACCTGAGACTGGTACGGAGATTTATCTCCCAAGAAGACAATGATCTCAAACATAAAGCAAAATCTACAATGGAATGGTTCAAAAATAAATGTATCCAGGTGTTAGAATGGCCAAGTCACAGTCCAGACCTGAATCCAACTGAGAATCTGTGGAAAGAGCTGAAAACTGCTATTCACAAATGCTCTCCATCCAACCTCACTGAGCTCCAGCAGTTTTGCAAGGAAGAATGGGCAAGAATTTCAGTCTTTCAATGTGCAAAACTGATAGAGACATACCTCAAGCGACTTGCAGCTTTAATCGCAGTAAAAGGTGGCGCTACAAAGTATTTACTCAAAGGGGCTGAATAATATTGCACGCTCCACTTTTCAGTTTTTTATTTGTTAAAAAAGTTTAAAATATTCATTAAATTTCATTCCACTTCACGATTGTGTCCCACTTGTTGTTGATTCTTCACAAAAAAATTAGAATTTATATCTTTATGTTTGAAGCCTAAAATGTGGCAAAAGGTTGAAAAGTTCAAGGGGGCCAAATACTTTCACATGGCACTGTATCAGTGAAAAAAACGGATGCCTCTTAGATGGTCTGTGTGCTGTCCGTGTGCGGTCCGTGATTTTGTCGGACCCATACACTTGTATTGGCGAGTCACGCTCGTGAATCGCATACTGTCGCAGCATGTTGGGATTTGTTTCTCGTTCGTTATCCGGATAAGAAAAAAGCGACCGACCAATGTGATCTCGGACATAGAATAACATTGATCCGACTGCAATGCGATAAAATCATGCATTGCAGTCATCCGACTTTCACGCCAGTGTGTCCGTACCCTTAAGCAGATACTTCCTTTTCTGTAGAAATCACTTTTCAGTAGTCATCTAATTATTAGGGATGAGCGAGCATGCTCGGCAATACTCGTTACTCGCACGAGTATCCCTGTACTCGGGATGCTCGGCGAGCACCGAGTACCGCCGAGATACTCGGACTCCTCGCTATTAATTATCGATCTGACACAAATACACTGCTCCCTTCAGTGCATACAGTGAGCTGGCACCTCCCAGAGAGCAGATTGATTGTTAGGATCCCTCTGGGGGCACAGCAAGGTGTTATATGCTGTGGCAATTTGAAAAAGCCCACCCTCCCGCCTTTTCCCAGAAACACTCTGTTTATAACCGGAAGTATATGGGTGGAGCCTGTCACTAATTGACTTACATTTGGCTCGGTGCTCTGGTCGAGTACACGAGTATCTTGGGATGCTCGGCCAGAGCATCGAGCACCCGAGCATTTTAGTACTCGCTCATCTCTACTCATTATCATCCAAGGCAGCATTGAAATGAAAGCTGTCACTTACTGTATATATAGAAAACACATACTGTATGTACAGATAATGCATTGTCTTCCATTAACAATAAGTGTTGGTTGCAGCTGTCCTCCTCTCCTTCCTTGCACAATGACCTCCTCCCAGATCATAGATCTTACCCACAAGCCTTTCTTATAAAAATCAATTTAGATTGTATGTAGTACTGCCTACAGTCCATTTGCCTGCTGTAAATGGCTACCCATCCGCTACCAACTGTGATACAAACTTATATCTCTCACCTATAAAGCTCGCCATAGTTCTCAACCCCCTTATATGTTATCCCTTATCTCTGTCTATCACTTTACCCATGCCCTACATTCTGCAACTGATCTCATCCTTACATTACTAATAATTTGAACCTCATACCTTCTCTGTCTCCAAAATGTATCTTGTGCTGTGCCAGTGCTCTGAAATGCACTACCCCAAACATTGCGACTATTATCTAGTCCCATGTATTTAAGCGTGCTTTAAAGACACATCCTTTTAGATAGGTAAATCAGCTCAATTTAGTGACATAAGTCTCTCCTTTACTTTCCAACTAAATGTTAATCCTGCCTCTTACATGCCCCTCCAGGGCCTTATGATACTTGGAACTGGGCTTACAGGCTTCATCACGGGAGTCACAGGGGCCGAGCCCCGGCTGGCGGTGTCATTAAATGTTTGGTGTGGGTGGCTCTCTCTCTTAGTGAAGGTCATGTGGTGTGGAGGGTTCATTTGGGAAGGGATAACCAGAATGAGGGATACTTAATATTCTTACATGACGCCACCCGCAGGTTGCGACTATAGATAGGCACCGCTGCATGACAGTTCCCCTGGGGGCCGATGGTAGGAAGGCAGCAGTGTTGTTAAGCCCTCTACAGGTAGGGCTGACCCCCAAGGCAGCAGAAGGCACCTGAGTGTGTTGGTAGTTATGTTTCTGGTGCTCACGACGCGTCAAGAAGGTTCACAGACACAGCAGGTTGCAGTATTCTGGTCTTTTACTCACATTCACTGAGCAACAGCCCGCTGAGCACTGGGTTCACGGAGGCGGGGATCCAGCAATTCCCGGGTAGGAAGATGACATGTAACCAGTACCCCTTCTCCTTCCTTTCTCGGTCGTCTCACACTGCGCTTGCTTCACCCACCTGCCTTGCGCCTCGCCACACAGAGCTCTGAGCCAGTAGCCAGTAGGGGATGACCTGCAGTATCTCCTCTTAGCCCTATGTTTGCCTCCTCTTCAGCAGATGTGTGCGGTTGTCGACTGTGTCCCCATTGAAGTACCACAGCCTCCAGGTTGCTAGCTGAGCCTGGTCTGTCCTCTCCTCTATGCAAATATAAAATTTGTCTTCTCCTCTAGTCTTGGGGTTCCCAGTGCCACATTCTTGAGGCCTGGTCTCTCCACTTGCCTTGCGCCTGACAATGAATACAAGCCCCACGGGTGCATCACTCACTGCCCATACCTCTAGGACTCTCTCCTCCTCTTGGAGCCACCTGGTTCTCTTTCTTTGCTCCTCAGTCTGGCCTCAGGATGAGCTCCCACTAGCTCCAGTCCTCTGAACACTTCTCTCAAGTTCTTTTCCTTCTGTGGCAGGCTTTCTTTCTCTAGCTTCCCTCCAACTCAATTCTAGCTGTTTCACTCTCTTTTTATGTTAAACGGTCTCTCCCCTTCTACTGTTTAACTGTCTCTCCTGCTTTCCAGATCTTTACCACTCTATTTATTTCTTTTGTTAAGTGTCCCACGTATTCTACGTGTGTGTGCTTGCTAACTTCTCTCCTTCCAGGTGCTACCTCTAACTACTTCCTCTCCACCCATCCCCATTAACCTGGTTCCTCTTCCAGACAAGATCAGGGGCGGTGCTCTCCCGTAGGAGCAATCTCGTCCTAACCCTGACCTGGACCTAGTGGCCTTGGTGTCCCAGCACCGGTCTGTGCTCCCCTTCCCCGAGAGTGGGATACTTCACCCTAACAGGGGTGCAGTACCTCTGTGCGACTGGAACTGCAGGGGCACCACAACTCCTCCCTATTAATCTGTCTCCACATCCTCCTAACAACCAATAGCACATAAGTGCATTTAGACAGTAGGCAGAGGACTAGATCATGGAGCTTGACAAGAAAGCCCCTATTTATCATAATGATGGCTGAGCCAGAAACCAAAAGCACGTCCTACCTAGTGCATTCCCCTATTTCCCTGTAGATTGTAAGTAGTGGTGGGTGAACTGCCGATTTTTCGGTTAGGTGGACCCAAATGGACTTTTTTTGAAGTCCAGGTTTGGGACTGGACTTGACCCAAACTTGAGTCCGAACCCCGAACCCAGACTTTAAAGTTATCAAATAGTGGCTAGGGGCTGGAGGGCTGTAAAAATAAACATAACAGTGATTAATCATCAGCGTAATTACTTGTCAGGTTTAACACTTGTCCTTCCTGGTTATTCACTGCACAGAAGATGCTAGAATGTATGAGCTGCTTCAAGATTACTGCACTTACTCCAACAGCCAATCACAAACGTCTGTGATTGGCTGTTGCACTCCTCACCCATTGTGACAGCGTCTGTTATTGGTTGTAAACGAACCTGGTGTCGTAGTAGTGTAAAAATAAATAGGTACCATATTTTTCGGACTATAAGACACGCCAGACCATAATACGCAACCATGTTTTACAGGTGAAAAATAGGGAAAAAATATTTGAAGCATAAAATGTGGTCAAATATTAATAACATAAATAACATACTGATATATGTTATGTTATTATAATAGTACAGTGCTGTGCAAATTAATTGGAACAAAGCAAGTCTTTACTTTTTCTTTTACTTTTTCTTGCATTCATTTTACTATTTCTGATACCGGTAATTGTTTTATCAGTTCTTGATGTCGTTTTCCTTTTTCTTCCACATGTCCCTTTTCATTTTGGAGAACACGATCAAGTTTCATTGTGTGTGCCAGTTATTCTTGAAACGGTAGATTTTCCAATACCAACGGTGGAAGCGATTTCTCTTACAGTCAGACTTGTATGTTCATTAAGAGTAATAATTCTAGACCTCTTCTATGGAGTAACATCCATTTTTACAGGCATGAATCACACCGAGAGAAAAAGTACACTAAACCACTCCTCACAGAAACAAGCTCTCAACTGAAGCTGAGGGGGCAGCTAGCTGTTATTTTCTGACCAGTCAAACCACATTTTGTTACTCAAGGTTGTACACTCACACCTGTTCAAATAGGAGGGTCTTGGTTTAATGACAAGCTGTCAATACTCAGCTGTTATTAACCCCTTCAATCACCTGGATGCCACTGCACGAGGGCATTGGAAATAGCCAGGTAAAGCCCCAGGTATTGGAACTTATAGCCTGGGGGGGGACAATAACTATGGACCTCACCATGTTGAGAATACGAACCCCCAGCTACTTGGATTTTACCTTGGCTAGCAATCAAAAATAGGGCAAAGCCCATATTTTTTTTTATTATTTTTTTGTATAATTTAAAAATTAATTGGCTTCCATATATTTTTGATTGCCAGCCAGGTAAAGCCAGGCAGCTCGTGGTGTCAGCCCGTAGTTGTCCGCTTTATCTGCTCTGAGAATCAAAAATACAGTGAAGCTCTACATCATTTTTTTTAAATGATTTATTGTTACATTACCATGACATCAGGTTCGTTGCCTATGGCAACCAATCACATATGCTGGCACTATAGATGAGGTGCACAACAGCCAATCACAGACACTGTCACAGAGAGTGTGCATCTGTGATTGGCTGTTGGAGTAAGTGCAGTAATCTGGAAGCAACCCATACATTCTAGTATATAGTATGCAGTAAATAACCAGGAAGTTAATGAGCGGCTCCGAAAGTACAAGGGTATGGACAGTAAGTAATCACACTGATGATTTATCTCTTTTTTGTTTATTTTTACAGCCCCCCAGCCTAACCCGAAAAGTAACATGGACTTCTCAAGGAATATACTTTCTTAAGAACAATTCTTCTTTAAAAATAAATTTTTGTGAAACCAATGTCCAGTAAGGTAAAGCCTATAAAACGTATGAGACAAAATACTACTATGGAACAAGAATTCCAGATGACCACACTTAATTACGGTATTTGGTTGAAGCTACTGAAGACTAAATTAGAGCAATGGTGTGTATAAGGAGGGACTTAGAACTACAATGCTATAGAAAATTATTGTGGAATTAAAGTCTGTTAGATGCGTCACAGAAGAAAAATCCAAGAAATGTCAGTTATGGAGAAGGTAAGGTTAATATTAGACTAAAATATCAAAATAAGATAATGCTGTCTAATATAGAAATATCTCAGACGGTAGATCTCAAATGTCCTATTTGACTCTAAATGGAGTTGAAATTTAGAAAAAGAAAATACCAAATATTTTTTTTAAGAAACTGATGATATTTTCATTTGAATACAAAAATAAAGTGTGTTGATCTTTTTTGTAAAAAAAAAATGTCTGGTATGCAGCAATCTGCTGGTATGTCTGCACTCGATTTCAGTTCTAATGTTATCAGATTCTCACAGTTATCTGGACACACGTTATAAAATAGAAACCCGGCTCCTAAGTTTGGAATTAGCTGCTATCCATCAAACTTAATAATTATCCATCATTTGGAAGTGTAAGTGACAGGGTCAGTTTATTCAGTGTCTACATTCACTGCTCCAAAAGGAAAATTAATTACTAAAAGAATGCACTTGTCATTATCTAACCATGATAAGCAATAGCAGTGTGAAATAATATAGAGTAATCTGCTTGACAGTAGTCATGTATAACGATTTGGAAAAGCCGAGGAGCAACTATTACTTTGAACAACATTTGGTTGGCAAGTCAAAACCCAAACTGTGTATCCTAAAATAAGAATGTCAGCCAATCTAGGAAACATTCCAATGGATTTCTCATAGTTCTGTCTTGCTTTGTAGTCATGAAGCAGCTATGAAAAACGGATTTACATATTCCATAGACAGGTAGGTCTTCCCGCAACAGAACCATCCCAATAATACATATGTGTTCTTTTTTGCTGTACCTTTGACCTCTGCGACAACATATAAAAGATGTGTTATGTGAGATTACCAGCCTTCAGAAAAGAAAAAAAAAGTAGAAATATAAGTATGTGTTACTCTGTTGGGAGATGTTTATATTATATGTGTCTATGTTTGAGCACCAAGTGCTTGTGATGTGGATTGTCTATGTGAGTACCCTGACACACCTGGTCTACCAAGGTACTCACATGCAAATAGAGTCTGTGGAACCTCGGTTAGGAGTCTCTAACACAGGTCTACTAGGCATTGCTCCCACCTAGCCAGAATCCTACTCCACACTGATGAGGGGCAATACCCCGAAACAGCTGTCTGTGGATGGATACCTGGTCTTGGTATTCCCTTATCATATCTCTAATCTTGCAAAAGAGCTGGATATTAACTGAAAGGGCCACTTAATATGGTGGTTATAGTGTTCTCCGCAAGAAGCCACCACTTGGCTGGGTCCTTCCCTTGAGGAATAACTGGCTAGTCCTGTGTTAGAGACTCCTAACCGAGGCTTCACGGACTCTATTTGCATATTCATATTTCCCAGGTGGCAATGTGCCTAGGAATTCACTGTGTTGAGCGCTTTAACCAACTGCCCGCAGTGTTTTCTTGGACTGGTCTCCCTGAGATCAGTGAATGCTTTGTGATGAAGGTACTCACATGGACTGTTTGACTTTTTTCGCCTGGGCACCTTTAGTGGTGAGCCAGGCTTATCCCAAAAACATGTGATGTGGATTGACACGTGTCAAGACTTTATCTCACGTGTTGCAGTATTGCATTGAAAAATTTAAATCTATATCCCAATTCAAGAGAAGGTAGAAACTAGGGTTCGTTGAATCTCTTTGAATTTGATTTGAGGGAGAAACTCGATTTGCATCAAATAATTTCAATGCAAAAAAGAATCAACCAGAAAGGAGTTAAACTAAATGATACTCACCTCTGCTCAGCCCTCCCCATACATGTTCCAACACCTCCAGTCCTTTGATCAGCTCTGCGTTTTTTCTTCTACCTTTCTTTCTCAAGACACTATACAATTATTTCTCAATTCCAGTCCTCAAGACCCAGCAACAGGTCATGTTTTCAGGATTTACTTAGTGTTTCATAGGTGGTAATTACATCACCTGTGCGATGAGAGTGGAAATCCTGAAAACATGACCTGTTGGTGGGTCTTGAAGACTGGAGTTGAGAAACACTTCACTATACTATGAAATGTATCGCGCCCCATGTGACATTGTGAGGCCCAGTAAAAAGAAGATCCGGACCGGATGGAAGAGAGAAGAAAGAGAATAAAAGACAAAAGAGTCCCAGGTGACATTGTGAAACCTAGTGAAAAGAAGATCTGGACGGAAGATAGAAGAAGGAAGTTAGAAGACAAAAGATTGGAAGAACAGAGGCAACGAAACAGGTATGGGAAGGGTCAAGGAGAGGTGAGTATAACATTTATCTTTTTCATTCCCTTCTTGGCCCTCTATAATTTAGTAAACTGGTAGGTGGTAAGCCAATATTTTCCTGAATTTATCTGAAGCAAATTAAAAATACAATGAAATTCTGGTTTAATTTGTAAAATTAATTGTGAAATCTTAATAGCATAGAAAATGTTATGGTAAGAGCTCAACTGCAGGGTCCATGCAAGAAACCCCTCCAACATCTACAAGTATAGGAGGAGTAAGGCGACATGTTAGACCAACCAACCATGTATACTACTGCATCTCAATGAATTAGAATATTATCAAAAATCAATGTAATATTGCCAGGTTTCAGGGCGTTTCTGGGAGCCTTGAAAAACGTTGACTAATAAATCAATATTACATTCATCCTTTGATGTCTCGTGGAATACAGCAGCGCGGTTTTTAACCCTTCATCCTCCCTTCTTTAATTTTCTGAAATAATGACATTTAGGTTTCAATTGGCTGTAAGCCATAATCATCAACATTAACCAAAAAAGACACTTCAAATAGAATCACTCTGTAATGACTCTATATAATGTACAGTATGCGTTTCACTTTATCTATTGAAGATATCTGCTGCGTAACAGCCGACTTGTGGCAAGCCCCATTCATTCTCTATGGGACCCGCGGTCAGGTGTGGCAAGTGTGGTTTTGCTGCATTGGTAGCCGAAATGCGGTGTCCGTTTTTAACTCGAATGTAACAATTAATTTATGTTCTGAGAAAAAACCTTCCTTGAGATCCTCTTCATCCTCTGGAAGTGCCGAAAGGGAATATTGTATTTATTCCATGGATGGCAGGAAGAACAAACAAATCAATTCTGGAGCAAATCAAGCCAGATATGTCATTGGAAGCAAAGATCACCAAGCTACGACTTGTCTACTTTGGATACGTTACATGAAGAGAGCAAATACTGGAGAAGGACATCATGGTGGAAGAATAGAAGGAATAAGGTGAAAAGGAAGACCAGCCAAGGGTTTGATACTATCAAGAAAATGACAAAGAAGACCCCGGCGACCCAATCTAGGCTTGCACAAGATCGATCTTCCTAAAGAGCCTACAGAGCCTTCATCCATCATATTGCCACAGCTCGAGAACAAGCTGAAGTCTGTTAAATAATAATACTTCGGCAATGACTTTATTAGGACTGATGTGTGCAAAGTGGGTCTTAATGATGAATCTAGCTCTATGTTTTTAGATTTAGAAAAAAAAACGTGGGAAAAATTAATCAATCAATTAAAACTTTAATAAGAGAAAAATGATATTAAATATAAAAACTGGAAATATAATATGGTTAATCATATAACTCCCTCTACAACATAGTTCCAAAATATTCCTTTCTCCACTTAGCTCTATTTATGGAATAAAATGATCCTCAGATGTAATAGCCAGGCGAGCCGACATTTTAGGGAAAGGTTGTTTAGATGTGGTTTTGAAGGACTGAGTGGTATGGATCATACAATAAGCTACGTTTTACCAACACATACACTTTATCAAAGCACACCTTCAGAATGAGAACTCACTATCTTACTATTACAACAGATGCAGTGTTTGGGCAGGAAATGAAAGCAACGTACAGGACCATGATGGACATTACATTACCTTTTAGGGAACTTACCATGTACATATAACTAGCTGTGACTTTTTACCTTGACAAACGGAATAACTTTGCTACCTATAAATGTGTGTTGATGCTGGAATTTTCCAGCTGTGATCCTGATGCAAGACTTGTGTTCATATCAAGTGTTCTGCTTGTGGTTGATGTTAGCAATGAGTCAGTGTTGCTGGAGACCAGTATTTATGACCAAATGAAACATTGTAACACTTGCATTATATAAGTGACGACAATGGTACAGCGTAAATATAGTATTCCTGATATTGTCCTGAAGAACTGACCACTACTTGGTGTAATGGGTTGTATAAAATTACTTGACAATAGGAACAGATTACGTACACAAGAGTCTACGGACACATTTTATATCTAAAGACAAATTGTATTTAAATTAGTAATATCTGAATCCACTAATATCAAACAATATGCTACATTAGTGCACACTAGCAGATTAGGCTGGATTCATAATGGTACTTCTGCAGATGTATAGGGTAGGCCTATATCGTCAAAACGTATGTCTAAAGGGGTTGTCCAGGGCGCTATTTTTTTTCTACTCTGGGTATGAAAACTAACAGGCAGGTAGTTGCTAACTACCTCCCAGTTCTGCCCAGTGACAATATCAGCCAGCACAGTGGGATCACACTCCACTTCTGGCAACGTTTCTCCAGCATCTGCTAACATTACAGAGCTGCGACTTCTCTCTTCTGCTTGAGTGTGCGAGCCGGCTGTAAATCAGCACGACGTTGGCAGTCATGCCCCATCAACAGCTTCTTTGTTGACAAGGAAGAGTTGAATTGTAGCAGGAGTAGACACTGACCATTCTAAGACATCACTGGGTAGAAGAGGCAGGTATTTTGCAACTATGAATCCCGGAGTGTCTGTCAGTCATATCCTCCTTCTTCTCCTCTCGCTACCTAAAACTCAACGTAGACAAAACCGAACTCATCATCTTTCCCCATCCCATCTTTCATCTTCACCACCTGATCTATCTATTATGGTAAATGGCATCATGCTCTTTCCCACCCCTAAAATTCGCTGCTTTGGAGTAACTCTCGACTCTGCCCTGTCCTTCAAACCACACATCGAAACTCTCGCCACCTCCTGTCACTTCCAGCTCAAGAATATTTCCATAATCCATCCTTTCCTCAGCCCTAAATCTACTAAAATTCTTGTACTTGCCCTCATCATCTCCCGCCTTGACTACTGCAACATTCTCCTCTGCGGCCTCCCTGCTAACACTCTTACACCTATACAGTCTGTCCCCAACTCTGCTGCCTGACTAATTGACCTCTCTCCTCACTACTCCCCTGTTTCTCCCCTCTGCAAATCCCTCCACTGGCTCCCAATTCCCCAACGAATCCAGTTCAAGCTACTAACACTGACCTACAAAGCCATCCATAAACTGTCACCTCCCTATATCTCTGAACTAATCTCACACTATCTTCCCTCACGTAACCTTTGATCCTCCCAAGACCTCCACCTCTCCTCCACACTTTTCCGTTCCTCACACAACCGCCTCCAAGATTTCTCCCCAAATATCCCCATCCTCTGGAATTATGTGCCCCAACACGTCCGATTATCCACCACACTCGGATCCTTAAAATGGAACTTGAAAACCCATCTCTTCTGGAAAGCTTATAGCCTGCAATGACCGAGCCACCGCCCCACCACCTCTGGAGCTGCTGCTCCACCGCCACTGGAGCTACCACCTCTCCACCACCAGATCTGCTGCAACCCGGACCTACTGTTTCCTCCCCATTGCCCGTTGAATGTAAGCCCGCAAGGGCCGGGTCCTCTCCCCTCTGTATCAGTCTGTTATTGTTAAATTGTTTACTGTAAACCAGATCTATAATTTTGTATGTAACCCCTTCTCATGTACAGCACCATGGAATTAATGGTGTTATATAAATAAATAATAATAATATGTACTTGTTAGATTTTAGGCTCATAGTAAAAAAATAATATAGTCTTTGACATCCCCTTTAACTCCTTAACGACTACCAATATGCATTAAAACGGTGGACATTAAGGGGCCTCATTCCCTTATTGCCAGAGGTCCTGACCAGTTTTGGAACCGATCACGGCTAATTAACCCTTAGATGTCACTGTCACAATAGACAGAGGTATACAAAGTGGTAAAAAAAGGCTAAAACACTCCTCTTCACACTATCAGCCCCCTCCCCTCTATAATCATAATCACTGGTGAAAATGATTGCCATGGTACCCCAAGATTATCTGATCACCCAAGGATATAATGGCCTGTTAGACCTTGCTATGAGCATAGTCTAACAGGCTAAGTCAGTGAATCACTGATAGGTCTCTGACTGATATAGCAATCTATTTACAAAATTGTCAAGGGATCTTTAAACAGAGACCTGGCAAAACTTAAAGTTAACCTTATTTTGATGGGTATGTCTTAATTCGTTATAACTAAATCTGTGTCATGGGGTGTATTCAAGTTAGATTTTCCATCACACTCCTACACTTTGGCTATGGGTACACCTTGCTATAACCAATAATAACATCGGAATTAGTGATCTAGTTATTTGTATCCATAGGTTTCTTCCGGTTGATAGATCCTACAATGTGGAACTTTGTGACAAGCGTCTGACAATCACGTCTCAGTGAAGCTAACAGAAACAGAGACAAATGTTTACTGTATACTGACCTCGTGTGTGTGTGGTTATAAGTTCTGTTTGAAACCTTGTATTATATCGTTGATCTAAGTCGCCCCTGATGAGCTTCCACAATTATTGGTAGCAAAATGCGTTGGCCATTCTTGTATCACATGATAGATGGCTCACCTAGTTGTCTATTGATTCCCCGAACCGATGTATGAGTTGACTACAACCACTAGGAGAGTTATGACTGACCTCGATCATCTTGACAGAACATAAGTGACGTATGGTCAGAACCATAATCCAGTCCTAGGTCATTGAAAGGTCTTATTGGCGGGCAACTTTTTGTATATATTTGTGTTTTCTGTATGGTTCAGGTTGAAGGTTGTATTGTATTATTTTACACTTTTTCACTATACATATGGTGTTGGTTCTAAAAACTATATCCAAATACAATTGTACTTTTAATCCAGTCTAGAAATTAGGAAATACCTTTTATCTATACTCTAGTGATACTCTAGGTCTCTGACACAGCAGAACACAAGTCATTCAAGACATGACACTGGTGATCAAATTACTAAATATTCAGGTTCCAGAGTGGAACCAAGTAAAACTGTTAAAATTAAAAAATGTAAAATAAGTAGAAAAAAAATAACAAAGAATTACGAAAAAACACTTTTTGCCACTAAAAAAGCCGCATTTGCGTTAAAACAAAAATTAACAAAAAATACATATAATTGGTAGTGCTGTGTGTGGGACAACCTGACCTATCATTTTAGTTATTCCATATGACGACCGCTGTAAAAAAAAAAAATGGCAAAAAAGACACCAAAAATGTCGCTTTTTCATGATATTTACACAAAAAACATTGAATAGAAAGCGCTCAAAAAGTCATATCTAAAAAAAGTGGTATAATTGAAAATGGCAAAAACCAGCCCAAATATGGCTTACCGTATATACTCGCGTATAAGCCGAGTTTTTCAGCCCAAAATTTGGGCTGAAAAGTCCCCCCTCGGCTTATACGCGAGTATATACGGTATACAGCAGCAGACCCGGAGGTATACAGGCCCCCCATCAAGCTCCAGGGCCCCCCCTCCTTGCGCGGCAGCCTGTAAAGGAAAATCATACTTATCAGTGTCCCGCGCTGTCCCGCTGCTGCCGACACACGATCCCGGGCTTCAATCCGCGTCTTCCGTGTTCCTGTGGTCATTGCCCGCGACCACAGGAAGCCGGAAGCCGGAAGCCGCGGATTGAAGCCCGGGATCGTGTGTCGGCAGCAGCGGGACACTGATAAGTATGATTTTCCTTTACAGGCTGCCGCGCAAGGAGGGGGGGCCCTGGAGCTTGATGGGGGGCCTGTATACCTCCGGGTCTGCTGCTGTATACAGCCCTGGGGCTGCTGCTGTATACAGCTTTGGGGCTGCTGCTGTATACAGCCCTGGGGCTGCTGCTGTATACAGCTTTGGGGCTGCTGCTGTATACAGCCCTGGGGCTGCTGCTGCTGTATACACCACTGGGGCTGCTGTATACTACCTAAGGGTTGCTGTATATACCTCTGGGGCTGCTATATACACCACTAGGGCTGCTGTATATACCTCTGGGGCTGTATATACCTCTGGGGCTGCTGTATACTACCTCTGGGGCTGCTGTATACTACCACTGGGGCTGCTGTATACTACCACTGGGGCTGCTGTATACTACCACTGGGGCTGCTGTATAGTACCACTGGGGCTGTATATACCACTGGGGCTGCTGTATACTACCACTGGGGCTGCTGTATACTACCACTGGGGCTGCTGTATACCTCTGGGGCTGCTGTATACTACCTCTGGGGCTGCTGTATACTACCACTGGGGCTGCTGTATACTACCACTGGGGCTGCTATATACTACCACTGGGGCTGCTGTATAGTACCACTGGGGCTGTATATACCACTGGGGCTGCTGTATACTACCACTGGGGCTGCTGTATACCTCTGGGGCTGCTGGATACTACCACTGGGGCTGTATATACCTCTGGGGCTGCTGTATACTAACTACTGGAGCTGCTGCTGTATATACCACTGGGGCTGCTGCTGTATACTACCACTGGGGCTGCTGTATATACCTCTGGGGCTGCTGTATACCCCCACTGCTGGGGGCTGTATACCTGTGCTGGGGTCCACGCTCGGCTTATACACGAGTCAATAGGTTTTCCCAGGTTTTGGGGGCAAAAGTAGGGGGGTCGGCTTATACACGGGTCGGCTTATACACGAGTATATACGTTATTTGGAAAAAAAAATTAAAAGGCTTCAGCTATCAGAATATGGTGATGTAAAAACAAGTTAACTTTTGGAAAATATTGTTCTTAGTGTGTAAAATTAGTCAACATTAAAAAAACGATATACATTGCTGAAACATTACGGAAACATACTCTTCTAAGTATGTGTTTTTTATACATTTTTTGGAGGACAAAAAGCATGGTCAACTGAGCTTTTCTTTACACCCAACTTCCCCGCGCCCCCCCAAAAAAAAATTGCCTTAAACCTGGCTAAACATTGTCAAAGTATATTTTTAACAACATCATGGCCATTTTAGTCTATAGGTATGGAGCCATTCACATGTAGCTACTTTTTTTTTGCAATTAAGGCACACATGTTCAGCAGAATATGATGTATAAATGTGAACCTAACATGCTGGAGTGACTCCCATCCAAGGAAAATTCTTCCAATATCCCTCTCCTAACATTTTGTAATGCTCAGATGAATTTGTATTAAAACCTAATGGCCACTACAGAGGGCTTGTTGCCCATTTAGAGTTGTGTTGCCACTTACATGCAGTTCACCGATCCTTTCATTCATGGTAATATGTAATCTTCTTGACTTGAAGATCCCAACTACTCTTCTCTCAAGTTTATGCATAGGCGAGTCCCTGGCTTGTAGTCTCCATAATGTTAGTGGAGAGGTCATGCACTTTAGTGTCCACATCAGAATTTGGCAGCTATGGTGTGGCATAGTTTCCATATCTGAAAATCTGTAGACAAGTACAATAGTTATGAACATTACAAGGCACACACAGATACAGGAGGAGATAGGACCCTGCCTGTGAGAGGTCACTGTCTACAGGGGATGGGTGAGAATACAATAGGTGAGGAGAGAGGACCCTGCCTGTGAGCGCTCACAGTCTACATGGAATGAGTGAGGATACAGTAGGTGAGGAGAGAGGACCATGCCTTGAGGGGTCACAGTCTACAAGGGATGGGTGAGGATACAGTAGTTGAGGAGAGAGGACCCTGCCTGCGAGGGTTCACAGTCTACAAAGGATGGGTGAGGATACAGTAGGTGAGGAGAGAGAATACTGCCCACAAGGGCTCAGTCTACAAGTGATGGGTGAGGATACAGTAGGTGAGGAGAGAGGACCCTGCCTGCGAGCGCTCACAGTCTACATGGAATGTGTGAGGATACAGTAGGTGAGAGGACCCTGCCATGAGCGGTCACAGTCTACAAGGGATGGGTGAGGATACAGTAGGTGAGGAGAGAGAATGCTGCCCACAAGGGCTCAGTCTACAAGGGATGGGTGAGGATACGGTAGAAGAAGATAGAGTTTCTTCCATCTGTCATCCAGCTTTACATTGTATATAAGGACAATTCCCATACGCAATGGAAACTCTAGTATCATTCTAATAAGTCTTAATACTAACAGAGTGATAATCATTTAATGAAATAGGTAGAATAAACTAAACTATAAAATTGTTTAAAGAAATTCTATCAGATTATCTGTGTAAAGTAAAACCCTTGGCAGAGTACAAAGTGAATGCTATTGGCAAAAGTCCACCCAGCCGCTGGTGATGAGGACTCGGAATGATGAAGTGTAAGACATGGAAAATGTAGCTTGTAAAATCTTGTACTTAGTGAAAAAAGAGTCCTCAGTTGTTACAACAAATATATAAATAACTAGATGGCAGCCCGATTCTAAAGAATCGGGTAGTCTAGAATCCATATATAGTTTATTTAGTAATAGTTAGGGGAGTGCGGTGAAATTAATTGTGTGTATAGAGGTGGCTCAGTGGTTAGCACTGCGCGGTGGCTCAGTGGTTAGCACTGCGCGGTGGCTCAGTGGGTAGCACTGCGCGGTGGCTCAGTGGGTAGCACTGCGCGGTGGCTCAGTGGGTAGCACTGCGCGGTGGCTCAGTGGTTAGCACTGCGCGGTGGCTCAGTGGTTAGTACTGCGTGCGCTGGCTCAGTGGTTAGCAGTGAGTGCGCTGGCTCAGTGGTTAGCAGTGAGTGCGGTGAGATTGGTCAGCGCAGCGGTGTGGGCAGAGTGGTCAGTGCAGCGCCGTGGGCAGAGTGGTCAGTGCAGCGCCGTGGGCAGAGTGGTCAGTGCAGCGCCGTGGGCAGAGTGGTCAGTGCAGCGCCGTGGGCAGAGTGGTCAGTGCAGCGCCGTGGGCAGAGTGGTCAGTGCAGCGCCGTGGGCAGAGTGGTCAGTGCAGCGCCGTGGGCAGAGTGGTCAGCGCAGCGCCGTGGGCAGAGTGGTCAGCGCAGCGCCGTGGGCAGAGTGGTAAGCACACACATACACTCCGCTATACTTACCACCGACCCTGCGTCTTCCCCGCCGCCTGGATCCTGAGTCGACATGTCGCCGCCCCCGGACGACTGGATCCAATATGTTGTCCGGGTAGTTTTTCAAGACATCTTGGACGCTATATTGGATCCAGTAGTTTGGGGGCAGCGACATGTCGACTGAGGATCCAGGCAGCGGACGCAGGGCCGGTGGTAAGTATAGCGGAGTGTGTGTGTATGTGTGTGTGTGTACAAAGTTGAGGGAAGTGTGGACAAAGTGACGGAAGTGCGTACGTACACACATATACACACATAGTGTACATTGCATATGGAGGGGTGAGGAGAGCGGAGGCTGGAGGGTAGAGGACAGGGAGAGGAGAGCGGAGGCTGGAGGGCGGAGGCTGGAGGGCAGAGGACAGGGAGAGTAGAGCGGAGGCTGGAGGGCAGAGGACAGGGAGAAGCGAGTGGAGGCTGGAGGGCAGAGGACAGGGAGAGGAGAGCGGAAGGTGGAGGGTAGAGGAGAGGGAGAGGAGAGCGGAAGGTGGAGGGTAGAGGAGAAGGAGAGGAGAGCGGAAGCTGGAGGGCAGAGGACAGGGAGAGGAGAGCGGAGGCTGTAGGGCAGAGGAGAGCAGAGGCTGGAGGGCAGAGGACAGGGAGAGGAGAGCGGAGGCTGGAGGGCAGAGAAGAGCGGAGGCTGGAGGGTGGAGGCTGGAGGGCAGAGGACAGGGAGAGGAGAGTGGAGGCTGGAGGGCAGAGGAGAGCAGAGGCTGAAGGGCAGAGGACAGGGAGAGGAGAGCGGAGGCTGGAGGGCAGAGGACAGGAAGAGGAGAGCAGAGGCTGGAGGGCAGAGGACAGGGAGAGGAGAGCAGAGGCTGGAGGGCAGAGGACAGGGAGAGGAGAGCGGAGGCTGGAGGGCAGAGGACAGGGAGAGGAGGTCGGAGGCTGGAAGGCAGAGGAGGGCGGAGGCTGGAGGGCAGAGGACAGGGAGAGTAGAGCGGAGGCTGGAGGGCAGAGGCCAGGGCAGAGGAGGCTGGAGGGCAGAGGCCAGGGCAGAGGAGGCTGCAGGGCAGAGGCTGCAGGGCAGAGGAGGCTGTAGGGCAGAGGCCAGGGCAGAGGAGGCTGTAGGGCAGAGGCCAGGGCAGAGGAGGCTGGAGGGCAGAGGCCAGGGCAGAGGAGGCTGTAGGGCAGAGGCCAGGGCAGAGGAGGCTGTAGGGCAGAGGCCAGGGCAGAGGAGGCTGTAGGGCAGAGGCCAGGGCAGAGGAGGCTGTAGGGCAGAGAAGGCTGGAGGGCAGAGGGCAGGGCAGAGGAGGCTGGAGGGCAGAGGCCAGGGCAGAGGAGGCTGGAGGGCAGAGGAGGCTGGAGGGCAGAGGCCAGGGCAGAGGAGGCTGGAGGGCAGAGGCCAGAGCAGAGGAGGCTGGAGGGCAGAGGCCAGGGCAGAGGAGGCTGTAGGGCAGAGGAGGCTGGAGGGCAGAGGAGGCTGGAGGGCAGAGGCCAGGGCAGAGGAGGCTGGAGGGCAGAGGAGGCTGTAGGGCAGAGGCCAGGGCAGAGGAGGCTGTAGGGCAGAGGCCAGGGCAGAGGAGGCTGTAGGGCAGAGGCCAGGGCAGAGGAGGCTGTAGGGCAGAGGAGGCTGTAGGGCAGAGGCCAGGGCAGAGGAGGCTGGAGGGCAGAGGCCAGGACAGAGGAAGCTGGAGGGCAGAGGCCAGGGCAGAGGAGGCTGGAGGGCAGAGGCCAGGGCAGAGGAGGCTGGAGGGCAGAGGAGGCTGTAGGGCAGAGGCCAGGGCAGAGGAGGCTGTAGGGCAGAGGCCAGGGCAGAGGAGGCTGTAGGGCAGAGGCCAGGGCAGAGGAGGCTGTAGGGCAGAGGAGGCTGGAGGGCAGAGGAGGCTGTAGGGCAGAGGCCAGGGCAGAGGAGGCTGTAGGGCAGAGGCCAGGGCAGAGGAGGCTGTAGGGCAGAGGCCAGGGCAGAGGAGGCTGTAGGGCAGAGGCCAGGGCAGAGGAGGCTGGAGGGCAGAGGCCAGGGCAGAGGAGGCTGGAGGGCAGAGGCCAGGGCAGAGGAGGCTGGAGGGCAGAGGCCAGGGCAGAGGAGGCTGGAGGGCAGAGGCAGCTGGAGCCGGTAGGGCAGAGGCTGCTGGAGCCGGCAGGGCAGACTCACCGCGGGCCGGCCATCAGGTCGGTGTACTGTAGCAGGAGAGGAGGGGCGGGCAGAGCTGCAGGAGAGGAAGTCCCGCCCTCCCTCCTCTGTAGGCAGACAGCAGGGAGCACGGGTATCCCCAGGGTGTGTGTGGGCCCCCGAGGTGGCGGGCAATGGGCCCCCCCTGCCCCCCGGTATGTAGCTACTGGCTGGAGGGCAGAGGGTGGAGGGGAGTGGCTGGAGGGCACACGGAACTTCCGAGATCGGAACGTTCCGTGTGCCGGTGCCTGTAGCCGGGGGCAGCCCGGCTACAGTGCACTGAATGAGCCTGGGCGAAGACCATCACGGAAGTGGGCGTGGCCTTTTCCGGAAGTGGCCTTCGGGTTTTATATATAAGATGGGAATATTAAGACAAAATCCTATTGATGAATGAGATTATTGTCATGTGGCATTCATACGTTCATTGGGAAATGTCATTACATTTCACAATACAAATTGCAAATATTATAACAGAGATATAATAAGCCTGAGGAGACTCATGAACTTGCTTTTAATTCCAAGACAGTAAGTCTGTGTCATCTATAATGAAAATGCAAACTGAATCTCCACATACATCTGATTGACAACTCCTGATTTTACCCCCTCTTTGCTGCTGAAATCTCACACTACTCAGTACAAGCTGCCACTGTGAAAAAGGCTGAGGGTAGATACTAAATACTGTATGTCTGGACTCATGACCTCTCCCACTCTTTAGCAGGGCTCATAAAATGTTCAATTGAATAGCAGCATAAAACAGACACTCTGGTATGCATTTTCAATGTAAGTATGCAGGCCCCACATGATCTGAGAGACCCCTTTAGCTACATATGCTGTGTATAATGTGAAATCAGGTGACAAATCTTTTTAAGGGAATCTTTAGGTACTTAAATAATAATTATATTTAATAATAATATATAGCAAGTAATTAAAATAAACTTTTAAATATACTTTATTAATGAAATCTGGTTGAAAACCGTTCATAAACCTTCCACAAGGTGTCCCCACTACACTGTGTGTGAAGCAGACATATGTTCATTCTCACTCAGATCCGACTTCACACTGAATACGGGAATGTAACCATATAATGGAGGAGGCGTGGCCTACACTCCTGACTGCAGCTGATGAAGTGACAATGTATCAGATTACCACAGCCTGCAGCACAGTTGCTAAGCAATGTAGAAATGTCAGGATCAGTGCAAACTCCTCCTTCCTTGGCACAAGCTTCTTATCTGCCATTTGACTCCACACAGCTCAGTTAGGATCTCTGTTAACCCCTTCTCTGCTGTCACACTGCTCCTTTCAGCCTGCTCTCAGAATCTGTGGATATACACACACAGTGCTGGCAGACACTGGCCATGCCCAAACAGCCATAAAATGCAGTTTGTAAAAGAGCACAGAAAAATGTGAATAAATAAGTCATATGGCACAAAAAAGCATAATCTTAGCTGCTATCTGACCAATCATTAAGTGCAGTATTGTTTGTTTGTTTTTTTCAATGGAATGATATTTAAACTTTAAAGCAACACTCCAGCATTTTTATTTTATTGCACTGATAGAGTGGTGCTTTAATTGTAAGCCCCTTGGCCCCCGTTTCATACTCACCTTGCGGTGGCTTCACATTTTTCAGAGTCACTGTGGTTTGTCTGCTGGGATTTGTGACCTGTTGGCAGCTCCTGTGTTTCATGGAGCACACCTGAGGTCATAAGTCAATAAATCTCTATGAGGGCCTTGTTCTGGCCTCGTTCTGGCTCTCATAGAGATGCATTGAGTTCTTATGATGAAACTTCTGACTTCCGACTAGTCAGAAGCAAGATGTCACAGTGGGATCGGAGTGTAATCAGTAAGGGTACCTTTACACGCCGCTTCAACAGGATGGATACAACCCGCTACAGGCTACGATTGTAGCTTGCGTCGTCAATATAGCCCGTAGTAGCGGCGTGTGAAGACGGTAGGAGGCAGCCGGCAACAGATACATCTGTTTCCGAGCACTGCTCTGAAACAGGTGGTTACAAAGCCGATTGCAGCGAGCTGTATCGGCGTGTAAAGAAGCTACAGAAGGGATGTCTATACACCAGGCGATGTACCTGGTATGTAGCTGGGGCATGACACAGGCTCCGGGATACCGCGCCCCTTCAGCGATCATTGGAGGAAGCTCCTACATGACGACTGGTAGTCACTGCATAGGGAGGCATATTTAAGGAGCTGACCAGTCACACTACACAATTGCTCGAGCGTCATGTATTAAACAGCCTCCTGCGATGCCTGCCCAATTATCATGTTATTGCTTTGTCCTATCAGCGTACGGACGTCTCGTACTTCACAATTGTGGCACGCCTATGTGCTGTCCCTGCTGCACCAGGTCCGCCCTTATTAGCTTGTTGTAGCGGCGTGTAAATGAGGTACAATGAGCTACAGAAAGTGACTTGAGACACCCGGCGATGTATCTAGCTGTAGATGTAACGTAGCGTAGCGCACCTTGTGGCGGCGTGTAAAGGTGGTGCGTTTACCGTTTGTAACCGTTTGGCCGTGCTCGTGCACGTGAAGTAGCGGGTTGTATCCATCCTGTTGTAGCGGCGTGTAAAGGTACCCTAAAAGGTGAAGACAGCGGCAAGTGAGTGTGTGACAGGGGGCAGGCGGCTTACATTTAAAGCGTCACTCCAGTGTTAAAAAAAGTGTTTTAACAAATTCATATTTTTACATCTATTTTCATACACACGTTCTTACCTACAGATAAACTGGTGAAAAAATACCTGAACATAGGCAAACCTAGAGCTGTTGCATCTCTAAAAATAAAAGAAAAATCTAAGAACCTACAAAACACCAAGACTTTCATGTGTTTTCTACAAGCTTTATATGACATTTGTTTATACATACTTGCATATTTTTCTTATAGAGAAGTGATTGAAAGAATGTTACATCAACAGTTAAATGTCAATTTCACATCCTATAATCCATTATAAATGCTATAGTAGCTAGAATACAGCAAGCCTAATAAAACAGCAAGTCAGCAATACCTAGGCTGAGGATGCTACCATGCGGCTTGTAATGGAGTATGGTTGTTTTTCTGTCTGAGTGACTCTGTTTTTCTTCCTTTCAAAGCCACATAATATGACATGCGACTCCTGCAGAGGTGTAGATCACCCACTCATTGACTGAGGAAAAATATTTAGATTAACTTTCGGCCTGCAGCGCGCCAACAACCCACAATCCGTAGGAAAGACAAGACAATTGTAGGATGAAGTGGTAACTACTCTGCTGGAAATAGTGTCAGCTGCTTATGCAGGATATTCCCTTTCAAATGAAATAGGGTTTTTATAAGCTTCGAGGTAGTGAGATCCCTATCAAATGGCATTTAACTTTTCAGTATAAGTAGACATTTCTGATATTGATGATTTAACCAATTTAACACATCAAAGCGGATAAAGAGGATTTATCATTAGATCATTACAAACTGCCATGTGACAATTAGATGGGTAAAATTGCAAATTGCTTGTAAAAACAAGCAACTTTGCAGTTTACTTACTATTAAAGTGTAACCGTTAAAATTTTCATTTATTAATAATGTAGAGCAAATGATTAAAATAAACTTTCAAATATACTTCATAAGTGAAATCTGGAAGAAAACCTTTCAAAAACCTTCCAGAAGATGTCCCCATTAGGCTGTTTCTAAACCTGACATATGCTAGTTGTCAGTGAAATCCATCTTCAGCTCCACACACTGAATACGGCCATATAAGGGTGGGAGCGGGGTTTACACAGCGTTCACACTACAGCTGATCAGACTGTTAGGTTACCTCAGGCAGGGACAGTGCTGAGCTCAGGCTGTCAGCACACAGCTCCTGTGATCTTATCTGACTCTTCTCCATTCACATTTCTCTGCTCCATGCAATCAGCTGATAACAGGGAGCAGAGATGACGTGAATGGATTTGCATTCATCCTCCCCCACCCCTGTAGACTGTGAGCCCTCGTGGACAGGATCCTCTCCCATCGTGTATCAGCAAGCATTGACTGTTCATATGTACTGTACCTGTCCTTGTTACCCCCACTTCTTATGTAAAGCGCCATGGAACCAATGGCGCCATATAAATAAATGATAATAATAAAATTATAATAATAATTTTATGCAAGCTCTTGTCCCTTATAGTTTTAATTTTTTGTCCCATAGATAACACAAAATATGTGTCAAATTTATTAAGAGGCATACACCTCTTAATGAAATCTGGTACATTTTACTCCAGCGGGCTACAACCTCAAGATTGGTGTATAAAATGACAGTCTTGATAAAATTCCTCCTTTGTGTTATGGTGCACATGAAGCAGATTGATGCACCAAGCCTATTAAGATACATGCATGTGTTAATAGATTTAGCACACAGCCACAAAATAGAATAATGTGTCCATGATTTCACTGCAACCAGAGATCTGTTCAGAAGTTGGTCACAGAAGTTGGTGTGTGTAAAGCGGCCCTTACTCCTATAGGTTTTAAAGAGAATGGGTCAGCATGATTTTACAATGTAAACTAAAGACATGGCTGTGGTGACTGATTCAATTTATACCATTGGTGAAGAAATCCTTGTTGTTCTTCTTTAATCACCAGTTGAAATTTTTGCTAATTAGATTTCAATGCACAGGGGCCATAGTGTACACTGGGCCTTCTCTTCCCTGTCTGTGATTCCCGGACCCTCCGTTACAAACAGAGGAGGCAGGTCATTGAAAAAGTAGTAACTTGCAATGTAAAGACTGGAGGCAGGCAGAGGGGCTTGGGAATCACAGACAGGGAGGAGAAGACCCATAGTACAATCTGTACCCTGTGACTCAGCCTCTAGCGTCCAGACTTCCAGAAAGTGACCGCAATGCATGCAGGCACATGGAAAATGGCAGCCCCGACAATACTCTTCCAAGACACCTCCATATTCTCCATGGACATTGCAAACCTGCCTTCTGCACCTCTACTCCACCACTGCAACCCCCCTTTGGTAAGCCATGGTGAGTTCAGGATGGGGGGCCATGTACCAGGATGGGGAATATATCTACCAGAATGGAGGGTCATATACCAGGATGGATGGGCATGTACCAGGATGTGGGATACATATACCAGGATGGGGGAGGGCCAAGTACCAGGATGAGGGACCATGTACCAGGATGGGGGATATATATACCAGGATGGAGGGGGGACATGTACAAGGATGAGGGACATACTGTATATACTGTTGTTCCAGGATGGGGAGCCATGTACCAGAATGGGGGGCCATGTACCAGATTGAGGGATATATATACCAGGATGGGAGGGCCATGAACCAGGATAGGGGGCCATGTACCAGAATGGGGGATTTATATACCAGGATGAGAAGCCATGTAACATAATGGGTGACACATATGCCAGGATGAGGGGGTCATGTACGAGGATGAAGGGACATATATACTGATTGTAAGATGGACACTGGCATTATAAGATGGACCCTATTTAAAATAATTTTTTTCTCTTTTCCTTCAGGAAATTTTGGATGCGTCAAATAATCTGGTGTGTCTTAAAAAGCAAAAAGCATGGTAAATAGCCTCAGAATTCTGGTTAAACTGCTTTGATGAATTGACCATAGTATGCTTCTTTGAGACAGTAAGAACCAATCTTGGTCTGCTGAACCGCAATTGCAGATTCTACCAACCAAATCATGATATTCCATATCTATGACATACAGTGCAAATCTATATTTGACTAAAAAAAAATCAGACACATATAATAAGTCATATCAATGATGGCAACCTCAGTTATCCACGTGTCTAGACCAAAGTGGCTTCTCCAAGACCCCCAACCTTTCAAAGGTTTGCTTTACCCCAGACATAATGGTTTTTCATTTTTTTTCTAATGTCTGTTTGTAATGAAACCATTTAGCAGCCTGTTCATCTCTTATAACATATCCAAGAAGCTTTTAACACTCTGCTTCTATCTGATCAAGTTCAGATTGTCAGTAGATGAACTCCATATGTAGACGGGATCCCAATACTTATGCTGCATGTTAACATTTGCTCCAAAACATTGTCTAAGATATGAAAGTCTGCAAAACCTTTTCAAAACGCCTATTGCTCTGGGGTCAGGTTGTGTCATTGCTAATTAGGCATACTTGATAAATATCAAGATTCTAGGCTTGCAGATGCACATATAGGCAAACAGCCCACTATTTCAGAGAACTGCAGTCAGAGTGCAAAGTGTTTAAAGCCCACCATGCTGATAAATGCGAGTATCTTCAGTGCAATAGCTATACATGACTACATTTGTTTTCTTTATTGTCACTATACTTTTGTGATTACATTACAGCCTCTGTGTCACATTGGTGTCTTGCACGCCTTCTCAGCGCTGTTCTACTCACTGCTTTCACTGCTCTGCTCCCCCTAGTGGCGGTTATTTTATTTGCGCTGCTTTACAGCACTCCCAGCTCTGCTGCCTCCTGTCTGGAGACTCTCCACCTGGCTATAGGGAGGTGTGGCTAGGCTCTGCTGGATTTACTATACACTGTTTACAGCAGAGTTCAACTTCCCTGGCCTATCCCTTGCCAGCAAGTGCTATATTAGTCTGCTTCTCCCTCCAATCTTGGCCTTATCTTAGGTCTTTTCAATGCACTTTCAGTGCTCTGTCAGTTTGAGTCTCTGACTTTTCTCTCACATTATCGACCCAGCTTGTTATCCATTTATCCTGCCTGACTTCGGCGTTCCTAACCCCAGTTTATATTCTGAAACTGTGCTGCCTGCCCTGACCTTGGGTTGCCTATGTCTCTGCCTGTGCCCTGTGTACTTCACATGCCTACCTTGACCTATTGGTAAGCTGGAGTGAGCTGCTTCAGACCCAGAAATTGCCCTGAGAGTGGTACCTAGCAACTACCTGTGGCCCAGGCTATGCTCACCATCAGAGGCCCAAGTGAAGACCAGGTAGTCAGTTAGTTACGCTCCTCAAGGGTAAGCCCAGGCAGTGGTGCAGTGGGTCCATATCCAACAGTCACCACACTCTGAAACTATTAAATTATTAAATTCATATTAAATACATTAAAAAAATGTTAGATGTATCATTTTTGGATCTGACCTAATATATTGATAATTTTATGTTCAAAGATACAATATTTAACTTGTATTCAATTTATACCTATTTATACACTAGGTATTCCAAATTTACTTGGTTTATCCAAAGTAAACTACATTATGAATGTACAAGATATTATTATTACCACCAGTGGTCCTATGTAAGGTTTGATTTGCTTTTTTTGCAAATCGGAGCATTAGTCTTACCATAAAAACTACCGTATATACTCGTGTATAAGCCGAGTTTTTCAGCCCAAAAATTGGGCTGAAAAGTCACCCCCTCGGCTTATACACGGGTCAATACGGTAACTTCTCCATGGAGGAGGTGGGGGGAGGCTGCTGAATGAGCGGCCCATCACGTGGGGCCGCTCATTAGATATGCACGGCTCCCCTCGCCCATCACAGCGGCAGGGGGAGCCGTGCATAAACCCCCCCAGTGTATACAGCAGCCCCCCAGTGGCACTAGCCCCCCTATCATGAGAAGAGCCCCCCACAGTTTGCAGAGCCCCCCCGCTGCATTATCTTACCATCCGCGGGTCCTGCAGTCACCATCGCGCGCTGTGTTCCGGTCTCACGTGACCCGGCGCGATGACGTCATTCTACTGCGACCGCCGGGTCACAAGAGACCGGGAACACAGCGCGCGAGGATGGACTGCAGGACCCGCGGTGAAGAAGACCCTGGATGGTAAGATAATGCAGAGGGGGGGGCTCTGCAAAGTGTGGGGGGCTCTTCTCATGATGGGGGGGCGAGTGCCACTGGGGCCTGCTGTATATATCCCTGGGGGCCTGCTGTAAATACTCCTGGGGGCCTGCTGTATATACCCCTTGGGGCCTGCTGTATATACCCCTGGGGGCCTGCTGTATCCTGGGGGCCTGCTGTATATACCCCTGGGGGCCTGCTGTATATACCACTGGGGGTCTGCTGTATATACCCCTGGGGGCCTGCTGTATATACCCCTGGGGGCCTGCTGTATATACCCCTGGGGGCCTGCTGTATATACCCCTGGGGGCCTGCTGTATCCTGGGGGCCTGCTGTATATACCCCTGGGGGCCTGCTGTATATACCCCTGGGGGCATGCTGTATATACCCCTAGGGACCTGCTGTATACCATGCTGCTGGGGCCTGTATACCACTGAGGGGGCCTGTATACCTCACTGCTGAGGGCTGTATACCTGTCCTGGTGGCTGTATACCACACTGCTGGGGCCTGTATACCACTGGGAGGGCCTGTATACCACACTGCTGGGGGCTGTATACCTCACTGCTGGGGGTTGTATACCTGGGCTGGAGTCCACCCTCGGCTTATACGCGAGTCAATAAGTTTTCCAAGTTTTTGGGGGCAAAAGTAGGGGGGTCGGCTTATACACGGGTCGGCTTATACACGAGTATATACGGTAATTCAAATACAAACAGCATTTATGGCTCAAAAAACACGAGAATGCCCTGGTCAGACACTGTTTGGCCTTGACCTGGGGAACATTAGGCCCCATTGCTGTACATTTTGCCAAACAGAGCCATCTGGCAAAGATCAAAATGGGCCCTCATTATGTTATCAAATTTCACAATACATGACAGAAGTGCTTGGTTTGTTTTATTCTTTTTGAACCCCTATTCAAACTGTGACAATATATTGAAATATATGGACAATGCAGTTTCTCCAGAGAAGAAACAGTTTCTCCACTTTCTTACTATTAAGAAAGTGACTTCCTGGTGATAAAAAGTATAGCATAACCCACTCTTCTTATGGGCTCCGAGGCCTTACATGGTCTCTGTATACGTGCCATTTACTATGGCATTATATTAGAAACCCTTATACCCTTTATTATCAGGAAGCAATCTTTCAAATTACTATTATTATTATTATTTAATGGCCTTCAGCTCGATCTCGAGCCATGGCGACCTGATGGATAGACACTCCATAGGAAGAGCAATCTTGTGTGAGCCTAAATAGGTACCCCAGGGTCTTCTCCGCCTTTACCCTGAAAGTATCAAGCCATCGGGTTGCTGGTCTTCCTCTTTGCCTTATACATTTTATTCTTCCTGATATAATGTCCTTCTCTAGTGATTTTTCTCTTTGTATGATGTGTCCAAAGTAGACAAGTCGTTGCTTGGTGATCCTTGCTTCAAGTGACATGTCTGGCTTGATTTGTTCCAAAACGGATTTGTTTGATCTTCTTGCCATCGTTTGATTACGTCCTTCTCCAGTACCCCATTTCGAAGGTGTTAATTCTTGTTTTGTCTTGTTCCTTTATCTTCCAGGTTTCACTTCCATATGTTACTACAGAAAAGACCAGAGTATGTACGAGTCATGACTTCATCACAAGTGAAATGTTCTTTGATTTGAAGACCTTCTCCAGTGACTTCATTATTGATTTTCCCATAACTATTCTATTGACTTCCAGTGTCATCGCTGCATTTTGAGTGATCATTGATCCGAGTAAATTGAAGTCCTTTACCACTTCTAGTTCATTGCCGTCCATATCAAATGTGTCCTTGTTATACCTGGCAGTAGTTAAAATATTTGTCTTCTTTGTGTTGAGTAGTAGCCCCATGTTGGAGCTTTCCATCTTGGCACTCTCTAATAAGTCCTTCATTTCATCTACATTTGTTGTCATCAGGGTTGTATCGTCTGTGTGTCTTAGTTTGTTGATTATTCCTCCACCAATATTGATTCCTTTTTCTTTTTCGGCAAGTCCAGTCTTCCTGAAAATACAGTGCTGTGCAAATTAATTGGGACAAAGCATTTTTTTTAAGTAAAGTCAAGTTGGTTATTAGTCAGTTATTCAAACCAGTTTTAACTGCTTTGAACAGGTGTGAGTGTACAACCTTGAGTAACAAAATGTGGTTTTGTAATGACCGGAGGTCCTATTAAGATCCAGTGAGTCACAGACTGAGACAGAGGCAGAAATAAACAACAGTATTTTTACTGATATGGGGATCAAGGTATGGTTCAGTAAGGAATGTAAAAATCTCAAAATCCCCTTAAAATATTACCAATAACAGTTTAACCACCTCAGCGTTAGCCGACATCAATGCACCGATCTCAGAGTTCCCAGGGTATGTAAATCACACTCAGAACCAGGAGCAAATTTACCTACACGTTAGACTTATTAAGGATTTAACTTAACTAAAGGCTATGTACATCAACTGTGGGCGGTCTGATGGGACCTCTGAGATGGCGCACTGAGTATAACTTATCACAGCTAATAACAATACAATACACTATATCAAATGCTGGCTATACACTTAGCACAGGGATACCCGGGTATCTCAAAACTATGGTACCATCAACCTCAAATGTAGCTTTACACCGGTGTATATTCCACGTGGGCTGCAGCAAGTCCAGAAAAAGAAAAAGAAAAGAAAAACCTTTGTAAAACAGCAGAATTTGGCAGCTTACCAGCCAATGCCAGATTCACATGTCCAGTAGTTTAGTTCTGTAAGCTTGGGGTGCAATCTGTGGAGCAATCTTTTCCAGGACCTTGTCAGGATTCTCCCAATGTGGATGGCACCGGACACCGACTCTCCTTTCGCAGTCACTCACGGCCTTCCTGGACGCCAATGACTCACTCCATCAGGGGGAACATCCCCTCAGCCTCCTTGTCAGGATCCTCCCAATGTGGATGGCACCGGACGCTGACTCTCCTTTCGCAGTCACTCACGGCCTTCCTGGACGCCAATGACTCGCTCCATCAGGGGGAACATCTCCTCAGCCTCCTTGTCAGGATCCTCCCAATGTGGATGGCACCGGACGCCGGCTCTCCTTTCGCAGTCACTCACGGCCTCCCTGGACGCCAATCACTCGCTCCATCAGGGGGAACATCTCCTCAGCCTCTCCTCAGATGCTGGACACTTGCTCAGTTCAAGATAAAGTCTTTAGTCCACACAACAGGGCTTGCAAACAACTTTAAAGGCCCATATAGCTTGCACTGGCTTTGCTGTAATCCTTACACTAGTAATGGCCACCGCAGAGAGAGATCAACCACAACAGGAGCAACTGACAGAACCGTCACCCGGCAACCAGCGATCGTGCTTTCACTTTCCTAGACACAGAGCAGTCACCATGGCAACCAGAGACTGTTTTCTCTTTCCTGGGCCACTACAAAATGGCAGTCTGCTTGGTTTTAGCAGCTTATTAGTTTACCCTCTTACATGCCACCCCACTAGAGGTTGGCGTCCTCGACATACCTCCCCACTCAAAGTCGTCCTGTGCATACCGCTGAGGGGGTATTCCTGCTGTAGTTCGAGTGGTTCTCCGAAGGCCCACCCCAACGCACTCTGTCCCCGAGGGGGCAGGAGTTCCTTCAGAGGTGTCATCAGAGGAAAGGCGTGACGCTGCTCCTTCCTGAAGTGCGACACCCCATGACCCATCATTCATGTCAGTTGGCTGACCTAAGCCACCCTCGGAAGGACATACCACAGGCTCAACACTCTCTCCACACAGGAGCAGATCATTCACAGGGGGCAGATAAACAGGCGCAGAGGAGGGCTCATCATCAAACACAAAAGCACCAGGAGTACCCGCCCCTTGGGGCACAGCCTCTAGTTCTGTGGAAATGGGAGCTGCATCCTCAAACCAGCACCGTTGTAGCATGTTACGGTGAAGATTACGAGTGGGCCCCCCTGACCCCACCGGCTCAACCTCATAGACTGGAATATCAGAGTTCACCCGTCTCTTTATCAGGTATGGTGTCGCCTCCCACCGGTCGCTCAGTTTCCCTGTCGGCCGTTTAACCCTCACCAACACTCTATCCCCCGGGAAGAAAGGTTCCGTCTGCACAGGCCGCGTGTCCCTATGAGACACCTGACTGAGTCGATTTCCCACCACCTGATGCACCACTCTCAGTCGCCGCCGATGTTCTCGAACCCATTCAGATGCAGTCCGAGGGGAATCAGAGGAGGGATCTGGCATATTCAAATCTTCAATATCCCTCCCGGGTCTCCCAAACATCAACATGTGTGGCGAATAGCCCGTAGTGCTGTGCACTCGATTGTTATAGGCCCACATTAGTTCAGGGAGGTACTCAGGCCAGCGGGCCTGCTGCCCGTCCTCTAATGTTCTCAACATCTGTATCAAGGTACGATTGAAACGCTCACAGGCCCCATTTCCTTGGGGATGGTAAGGTGTCGTTCTCGAATGTGCTATACCATACAACCGGCGCAGCTCCTCCATTAGCGTCCCCTGAAAACATGCCCCCTGATCTGAGTGTATTCTTTGCGGACACCCAAACACTTGGAGAAAATGACGACACACGGCCTTAGCTGCCGACTCTGCTGTCTGATCTCTCGTCGGCACCGCCACAGCATATTTAGTGAAGTGGTCTGTCATCACCAAGCAATAGGAGCACCCCGACGTTGAGTACCCTATCAAGACATAATCAATCATGAGCAATTCCAAGGGGGCAGACGTTTTAATTGTTTGCGTAGGGGCCCGCTGCTCAGGGCTCTTACTGAGCCCACAGACCCGACATTGCCGACACGCCTCCGCTACCATCCCTCCCAGTCAGGGCAATAGAGGACTCGCTGTAGCCACTGGAGTGTCTTTTCACTACCAAAGTGGGCTCCTTTCTCATGTGCTTCGCGGGCGACCACTGGACCCATCCCCACAGGGATTACCAGTTGGTACCGGTGCTGCAGCTCAGATGGCAGATAGACCTTACGATACAAAAGACCCTGTTCCACACACAACTTATCCCACTGTCGCAATAGTTTAATTCCTTCTGCGGATAGTTGGGCCTTGTCCTCTGCATTCGGCCAAATCCCATTTTGTACCCAGGTGCGCACTCGTCGAGATGTCAGGGCACTCGTTCTGATCTTTTGCCCAATCTGTTGGCGTTTTTCCCAGGACACACGGCATCCCTGATGCCACCCCACTTGAATGTACCACACTGCGGAAGATAGGCATCTGCCCCAAGTCAGGGGTCTCTGTGTCCTCGAGCTGGTCATCAATGCTTTCTCCCCCAAACCCAAGGGGTACCCTTGACAGTGCATCCGCATTTCGTTTTCTCCCCAGAGCGGAACTTAATCTGATAGTTAAACTTAGCAAGGCGGGCGACCCACCGCTGCTCCAACGTTCCCAGTTTCGCATTCTCTAAGTGAGCAAGAGGGTTATTATCGGTCATGACCAGTACCTCAGCTCCTGTTAGATACTCAGCAAAGCGCTCCGTCATTGCCCACACCAGGGCCAGCAGCTCTAGGCGAAACGAACTATAGTTAGCCGGATTGCGCTCAGTGTCCCTTAAAGACCTGCTGCCATAGGCGATGACCCGCTCCCGGCCATCCTGAATTTGGGCCAGTACCGCCCCCAACCCGTGAAGACTACCGTCAGTGTACAACAGGAAAGGGGTATCAAACCGGGCATATGCCAACAACGGGGCACTCGTTAGGGCAGTTTTTACCTCATCAAAAGCCTTTTGCTGCTGAGGCCCCCATTGAATAGGCGGTTGCGAGGACCAAGTGCCGTCCCTCTTAAAAGTTCATTCAGGGGACCCACTACTTGTGAAAATCTGGGCACAAATCGTCGATAGTACCCCGCCAATCCCAAGAAAGCCCGAACCTCCCGCAGCGTCTGGGGAGGTGGCCACTCCTGTACCGCTAAGATCTTACTGGCTGAGGGTAACACCCCATCGGGAGTCACCACATGGCCTAGATACTCTATGCGACTCTTGAACAGTTGACATTTCTTCGGTTTTATTTTCAATCCATGGCGGCTGAGCCGTTGGAGCACTTGGCGTAACTTCTCAAGATGATCTTCAAATGATGTCCCGAACACCACGATGTCATCTAGATATATCAGTACCGATTCGAAATTCATGTCGCCTAAGCAGTGTTCCATAAGGCGTTGAAAGGTCCCCGGGGCATTACTGAGTCCGAACGGCATCCGATTGAATTCGTAGAGCCCCATTGGCAGAATAAATGCTGTCTTTGCCCGATCTTTCTCAGCCATTGGTACCTGCCAATATCCACTCGCAAGTCCAACGTTGAGAAGTATTTGGCCCGTCCTAATGCAGACAGGGACTCCTCAATCCGAGGCAACGGGTATGCGTCTCGCACCGTGTGCGCATTTAATTTCCGATAATCCACACAAAATCGGAGGGTCCCATCCTTCTTTCGCACCAGGACCACGGGGGCAGCCCAGGGACTTTGGCTCTCTCGTATCACTTGATTGTCCAGCATACTGGCCACCATGCCCTTCACCTCTTGATAAAGTGTCGGGGGAATCTGACGATAACGTTCTCTAATGGGAGGGGTGTCCCCCGTGGGAATCTCATGCTCAATCGTCGGAGAGCACCCGAAGTCTTCTCCATGTCTCGAGAAGGCCTCTTCATGTTCCCACACGACCCTCTCCAACTGCTCTAGTTGCACGGAAGTCAGTTCCTCCCGATCCACTCCCATCTGATCCACGATCACACGACCATTCCAGTCTTCAGTAGGAGATTCAGCCCCCCCTACTTCGACCGCATATGTCCAGGATGACTGTGGGTCTGGCCGCAATTCAAACACCGCCTTATCAGGCATCTTCCCCTCTGGCACGAACAGTTCAGCCAGGATGGTCCCAGCAGGAATGGTAACAGCCTCCTCCAACACGTTAATGCATCTGACTGGCACCCGTCCATTCTTCACAATCGCCAAAGACCGGGCCACATGCACCTTGGCAAGAGAGGACTTCTCTGGGGCTGGCTCAAGTAATACCTCAAGTCCATTCAGCCTCTGCGCCGCCCCCACTGGCAACATTAAGAGTTCCTCCTGTCGGGGTGCCAGTGAAATCGTGGTCCGTGATGGCGCTCGGACTAGGCCCACCCGGCCCCCAGGGACTGCACTTTTCAGCAGGTCACAGTTCAACACTAGGCGGTGTAACATTCTCTGAGTTGGTCGATGACTTGTAACATGAGTCCAGTATCGGGGTCCCTCGCGGGCATACATCTGATGATTTAGATCTCGCAGAATGTTCATTCCAAGTGTCACCTCCATCCCTCTCCTAGGGGGGTGGTCCACCAGCACTACCCCTTTCTGACCCAGCTCTTGACCAAACATTTTCAGCCTCATCCACACGATCCCTTTCACCGTCAGCTGGCCATTGTTAGCAGCGGTAATTCTTATCATTCGGCCATCTTCAGGGACCACTAGTTGACTGAAGTATTCCTCGAACACTTCTAGAGGCATAATGGTACATTCAGATCCCGTGTCAACCAAACAACTCATCTTCCGCCCTTCAAATTCTGCTTCTAAAACTGGACTGCATGCGAACAAATCTTGCTCATCCCGTTGAGGGCTTTGTGGGGAGTGGGCCGCTGCGATTTGCCCCCTCAAGGCAGCGGCTGGGAGTTTAACATCGGCGAAGGAGTCTCGGGGACTGTGGACATCCGGCAGTATCGTGAGATGTGTCCCTGGCGCCCGCACCTCCAGCAGGTGACTGCTCTTCGTGGACGGGGGCTCGAGTCATTCAAAGAGGGTGGTCTGGCTATCGGTGCAACCACCATCCCAGAGGGTGTGGCTGGTGGCCTCTCCAGGGGAGTAGGAGACGACCCAGCTCTGATCTTAGACACTTCCAGCTTTAGCTCCTTCAACTCGTCACGCAGAGCTTGCACAATGTTTACCAGTCCCTCCGCTCCTGACACTGGCATTCGGCTTTTTTCCATCCGTGTACTGTCTACAGCCCCTTGAACTACCAGGGTGGACTCCGCCTCCCTTTCCACCGCAGCCTGGTAAATCTGCCAAAAAGATATTTCTGGGGTAGCCCGGGCCACCTCCAACAGTTTATCCCGAAGGGGCATATTGGCTAGTCCTGTGATGAATTGGTCCCGGAGCAAGCGGTCTACCTCCCGGAACGCTCCCATGGCCCCTGGGTCTAGTCGCTGCACTTCGTTCAATGTCTCCTGTAGCGTATTAGAGTACTGCATCAGAGACTCACTTTCCTTTTGAGGGCGATTAAAAAAAAAAGATCGAAGCTGGGTCACACGGGCCCGGCCTCCCAAACTCCCCTCTAACAGTACCAAAATTTTCTCTAACGTACTCCTCTCAGCCTCAGGTCGTACCATCACCATCCGCCTAGCATCGCCCTCTAGTGCATTTAATGCCAGTTCTGCTCGTACTGCGGGAGCCAGATTACACATCCGCAGAATACTCCGGACCCTCTCAGCCCAATCCTGCAATGCCATGTTATGCCCGTCGTATTTCGGCATGTGCTGGAGTAAAGCTCCTACCGGCACATACCCTCCCACATTCGCCGCGGCTGCCAAAGGATCCGCACCCAGCAGCATGGCTGCTGGTGTGGTGGGGTCATTTCTTCCCTCGCCGCCTCCGTCCATGACGAACACTGGATCCTGCCGACTACGCCAAAAATGTAATGACCGGAGGTCCTATTAAGATCCAGTGAGTCACAGACTGAGACAGAGGCAGAAATAAACAACAGTATTTTTACTGATATGGGGATCAAGGTATGGTTCAGTAAGGAATGTAAAAATCTCAAAATCCCCTTAAAATATTACCAATAACAGTTTAACACCCTCAGCGTTAGCCGACATCAATGCACCGATCTCAGAGTTCCCAGGGTATGTAAATCACACTCAGAACCAGGAGCAAATTTACCTACACGTTAGACTTATTAAGGATTTAACTTAACTAAAGGCTATGTACATCAACTGTGGGCGGTCTGATGGGACCTCTGAGATGGCGCACTGAGTATAACTTATCACAGCTAATAACAATACAATACACTATATCAAATGCTGGCTATACACTTAGCACAGGGATACCCGGGTATCTCAAAACTATGGTACCATCAACCTCAAATGTAGCTTTACACCGGTGTATATTCCACGTGGGCTGCAGCAAGTCCAGAAAAAGAAAAAGAAAAGAAAAACCTTTGTAAAACAGCAGAATTTGGCAGCTTACCAGCCAATGCCAGATTCACATGTCCAGTAGTTTAGTTCTGTAAGCTTGGGGTGCAATCTGTGGAGCAATCTTTTCCAGGACCTTGTCAGGATTCTCCCAATGTGGATGGCACCGGACACCGACTCTCCTTTCGCAGTCACTCACGGCCTTCCTGGACGCCAATGACTCACTCCATCAGGGGGAACATCCCCTCAGCCTCCTTGTCAGGATCCTCCCAATGTGGATGGCACCGGACGCTGACTCTCCTTTCGCAGTCACTCACGGCCTTCCTGGACGCCAATGACTCGCTCCATCAGGGGGAACATCTCCTCAGCCTCCTTGTCAGGATCCTCCCAATGTGGATGGCACCGGACGCCGGCTCTCCTTTCGCAGTCACTCACGGCCTCCCTGGACGCCAATCACTCGCTCCATCAGGGGGAACATCTCCTCAGCCTCTCCTCAGATGCTGGACACTTGCTCAGTTCAAGATAAAGTCTTTAGTCCACACAACAGGGCTTGCAAACAACTTTAAAGGCCCATATAGCTTGCACTGGCTTTGCTGTAATCCTTACACTAGTAATGGCCACCGCAGAGAGAGATCAACCACAACAGGAGCAACTGACAGAACCGTCACCCGGCAACCAGCGATCGTGCTTTCACTTTCCTAGACACAGAGCAGTCACCATGGCAACCAGAGACTGTTTTCTCTTTCCTGGGCCACTACAAAATGGCAGTCTGCTTGGTTTTAGCAGCTTATTAGTTTACCCTCTTACAGTTTGACTGGTTTTAGTCAGGAAATAACAGCTAGCTGCCCCCTCAGCTTCAGTTGAGAGCTTGTTTCTGTGAGGAGTGGTTTAGTGTACTTTTTCTCTCAGTGTGATTCGTGCCTGTAAAAATGGATGTTACTCCACAGAAGAGGTCTAGAATTATTACTCTTAATGAACATACAAGTCTGACTGTAAGAGAAATCGCTTCCACCGTTGGTGTTGGAAAATCTACCGTTTCAAGAATAATTCGCACACGCAATGAAACTGGATCATTGTCTTCAAAACGAAAAGGGACATGTGGAAAAAAAGGAAAACGACACCAAGAACTGATAAAACACTTATCAGCAATAGTAAAACTAATGCAAGAAAAACAAGTAAAGACTTGCTTTGTCCCAATTAATTTGCACAGCACTGTAGCTTCTCCAAGTAAATTGAACAGAAAGGGTGACATGATGCTACCTTGTCTGATGCCTTGCTCTGCTTTGAACCATGCTGTTTCAACGTATTCCGTTTGGACTGTTGCTTCTTGGTCGATGTAAAGGTTCCTAATGTGGCTGATCAGATGGTTTGACTCACCAATATCATTCATCGTGCTCCAAAGTTTCTGGTGATTAACATAGTTTAAGGCTTAGTGTGGCGCCCACCAGGGTCGGGGGTACTTTGTAACCGGGCTGGTTGGTTCGGTGGGTTGTTCATGTTGACAGTGACCCGCCCTCGTGACCTTGGGCGTGCAATTAAGGGTAATATGTACAAGGGATAAGTTTGTGATGCCACCTGTGGTTATTCTGGTCAGGGTGACCAGCACTGTTGTAGGACCTCTGTGGCAGTTGGTGAAGCAGCCTGGTTCGTATTGCTCCTCACTGGTACACCGGGGCCCCAGGGCAACCGATGTAGTCTATTGAGGTGAGTAATAATTGGGGTGCAGGACTGAGGGCGCGAGTAGTGACCAGACAACACAGAGATTCGAGTTTCCTTTACCCTTACTTGATGGTCGATGGTGCAGACCAGGGTGCTGGTAACTTGTGGTAGTAATTGAGATCCAGACAGCTGGGAAACAATTGGGGATCCACCTAGCCAGATAGAGGCATTCCTTCTGCACTGTGCTGTTTGGACCTCGCTGCATATAGCTATGCCGTGGCCCTCTTCCTGCGTGTTTAGTCTCTACCCATATGGCAGGCAGCTTGAGCCTATTGCAAGTGTTGCTCCTCGGTGGCGGCTCCAGGCACAGGTATGCTTCTGTGCCGCCGGGTATTTAGTGTGGAAAGGGGACTTGCAATCCATCGCCCTCTGGATTTAGCTGCCAGGACTTTAGCACCCGAACAACCACAGACTCCGGCGTCCAGTTTCTGGTGCTTTCCTCTGGGGTGAGCCCGGTCATGGCTCCACTCCCCAGGTTCTCCTTGACTCCTCTGTCTCACTAGCCTTCCTCTGTCCTGGGACAAGCCCTACCGGCTCCAGTCCCCAGGAAGTCAGACTGGTCTTCCTCAATACTGCTCCATGTAAGAAAAAGGAAAGAGAAGAGATGCATGGTTGGGATCGCTTATTGACTTCTAACCTTAATTGTGGGTGAATGACCACTAACCTTTACAGGTTATGCACTCCCTGCACAACCTGGTGACAGCGCCTGTATTAAGAGCTGGTGTACGTTGTCTCTGCAGACTCCACAGCCACACTCTCTTCTGAGTGCTCTTCTGGATTCTCCGGCGTTCAGTCACGTGATGCGGCCGGGATCTTACATCACCGCAGGCCCTCAAGTGTTGCTTCACATTGCCAAGCAACGCCAGGTCCTTGCGGCTTTGTGGGTCAGTTCCCAGCTCCTCCTATGCTGCTCCCTCGATGAGGAATGAAGGTAAACAATTGTAGAAATAGCAGTCTTCGTTGAAAGCGGTCTTGTTTGACTTCCTGTTTGTAGCACATGGGAGGAAAACCATGTGTGGGAATGGAGATTGCCAGAACTCCTGGATGTGGAGACTGGACGGAGCAGTCTGAAACCTGCAGAGCTGTGGGGAGCAGACAGCCTAGTGCCGTGGAAACGCGTTGAGGAGCTGTGGAGGGATGAAATAAAGCTTCTCATACATTAACTGGAGACCCTGGTGTGGTTCCTTAGCGCTTTCAAACAAGACCGCTATTTCTACCAATGTCAATACTGCTCCATACTGAACTCTCTGACTTTCTCCACTAACTCCTACCCCAGGCCAGAATTTATAGGGAAGCTCCCCTGAAACCGGGTTCAGAGCTCCTCCTTCTGGTCTGGAATCAGGACATGAGTCAGGCCAGCAAGGTAGGGGGTACTCGGATACCAGGATGGTGACTTCGGTGTGGGGGATCATGGCTGGTCGTGCCCTGGGCACTCAATGGTAGATGTGGAAACTATTTGGGATGGGGAATTATACGTGACATCATCTGTGGTACCTGGTAATGTGGTTACCAGCGCTGCAGCTGGCTGCTGAGGTGATGGTGTGGTGCAGCTTAGATAGTACAACTCCCCATAGGTGGAGCTTTATCTCAGGGCAGTGGGGTGGATGATTGGAGTAGTAGTCCTTGGCTCTGTGTAAGTTCTCCAAACAGGCACAAACACACAAGTCTCTGTTTCAGTACCTTTTTACTGGTTTTGGGTAACAGGTACGGTTTAGGAGGATAACCAGGTGGCTGATGCAGTTTGGGACATCCACCTTTGTAAGTTATGAAGCTTCCTCTATTTGTGTATGTGGTGATTTAGGAAAAGTGCTGCCTCAAGCTGAACCTGCCGCTTTCTCTCTCCCTCTCTCAGGATGATACTCCACAACCGACGATGAGGACCTTTCTATGGGGATTTCTACTCCTTTCCTTGGGTCCCTGGTTCTATGTTTGGTCAGGTTTGGGGTCTCGGTTTACTGAGCTCCAGGGGAATTAAATCCTCCTGTCTGTCCGGGCTTTCTCTGCTATGACTGGATCAATAGCAGCTTCGGACTCCGGTGTCCGGGTGGGCTAAAGGGCAATTATTATGTTCGCCTCTTTCAAGAAATTTCTAACTTTCCACTTGCCTCCGTCCCTTTCTAGGGTACTACACAGCTCAGTCTTTTCTGTTTCAGAGCCTGACTTGGTCCCAGTAACCAGCTCTTCCTCCTTCTTGACTCCTCAAGTGTCACTCCCCGACTGACTGCTGTCAACTGTCTGACTGACTCCTCCCCTCAGGTCTGGATCTTTATAGGGAATCTCGCTTAAGGTAGCAAGTGGATCTTCCCCTTAAGGCCTGGGGTGGAAAGTGTTGTGTGCTGTGTGTGCCAAGATGTACATCCTTCCCTGCACCGGTGGGTCCTGTGGCAATCCCTGCAGTGGTGCCACAAGTGTTGTATGTTGGTGTTGCCTGATTACTGGACCCCTTTTTGCTTCCATGCATGACATCACCCTCTATGATGGAGGCAATGCCACTGTGGCAAATGGACTCCTGGGGTGCCACATTTACATGTTTCAAAAGAAACATGGAATTTATAAATGAAAAACATGCTTTCCTTCATATAAAATTGGGTGCACCATCAGGTGAAATTTCGGCTATGTACAGTACATTAGTTTTCGGTAGTATGGACTTATGGCCACTGCAGTCAATAAATGGACACAGAAGTAAAGTGTTAGACACCGCCATGGAGATGGGTGTTCCTGAATGGACTGGTAAGGGGACTTTTTATTTTAATACTCCATTGTCTTCGAAAAAAAAAGAAGGGGGAAAACCCCTTTAGCCTCAAATGCAACCAGAAATATTTCCTACATTCTGTGGAGACTCTACTCTGTCAGACTGACGTGAAGCAGATGTGGACACTTCTTATCTATGTCCCAATTGCAAGTAAATTACCCAGACAGAAAAAATAATCAAACATATACAAATCTTACTCATATTTCTATGAGGTTAAAGTTAAAGTCTAAAGGGTAGGATGCCTAAACATGTTTAGGGGAACATTTTTTCAGAATTACCTAAAGTTCTTTGTTTTAAGTTTTAACGAGTCTGGGAATTAAGCATGATTCACAAATAAATCATCAGAACATGAAGGATTTACAACAGTATGATAAAAGGAAATATAATGAAATTAGTTAATGTCTGCGAAACATGTTAAGGAAAGAACAAACAACCGTGAATATATGTCGTTCGTTTGTTTTCATCTCACAGGCTCGGAAAATTATATTCAGTTGTCACCTAATATTCTCAGACTTATGAAAGTATTTAAGATTTGAGGATTTTATTAAAAAAATGAAAAATCATCACAAAGGATTGGCAACATTTGGATCATGGTCAGTTTAATGGAGCTAATGTATCCCTTTACATGGAAGCCTGGGAGACTGATGGCTGATGGATGGCATCCTTCTAGGATATACAATTGTGATATTTACTTAATACATGAATCTCATAATATTGAGTAAAAAAGCATACATTAGCAGGTTGTAGAAAAATGTAGGGAAATTCATCAAGGACACTAGTATCGCTGCCACCAGGAGTGTTACCTAATATTCTCCCATTTCCAAGTATCCTTTAATTTTAATAATTTCATTAAAAAAATCCTATAATTCAAAAATTCTGTTATAGGATAAAAAATTTAAAATACTGTAATAGTTTTGTTTTTCCTCCCCTTCTTCCAAGAGTCATAACTTTTTTATTTATATATCGAAATAGCCATATGAATGCATATTGGATGGATTGTAGTTTTCAATGACAACACTCACTCTAAAATGGGAACATTCTGCCATTGGTTTTTTAGTTTTGTATTTCAGGAGATCATTGTGTGGTAGAAATGACTTTGCAACATGATTATATAGGTCAGAACAGTTATGGTAATACCAAACTTGTATAGAGTTTTGTCTGTTTTTATTTAATTTGTAATATAACAATAATGTTTATTCATTTATATAGCGCTATTAATTCCGTAGCACTTTACATACATGAGTAATGCTGTCCCCATTGAGGCTCACAATCTAAACGTCCTATCAGTATGTCTTTGCAATGTGGGAGGAAACCGGAGTGCCCAGAGGAAACCCACGCAAACATGAGAACACACTAACTCCTGGCAGATGTTGTCCTTGAAGGGAATTGAACCTCAGCGCTGCAAAGCTACAGTGCTAACCACTGAGCCACCATGCCGCCCATTTAGCTGGCGAAAAAATAGTAGACATTTGTAAAAAGAAGAATAAAAATACTGTTACTGTCTCCCCATTCTTAAACTCATAACTTATTTTTTTCAGATCATAGGGCTTTATAAAGGCTTGCATATATGTCCCCCTGGGCTTAGAAGTGAATCCTCTGAGCACAGGTCCAGGTGGGCACATGGGTTCCAGATGTTGAGGCATGTAAGGAGTGAGGAGCGAGCACTGGAGATGGAGAAGACAGGTAGACTGGACCCTGGGAAGTAGGTATGGAGCAGGTACCAGAAGCACTGGAGGCCCCAGGGAAAAATGTATGGAGCAGCACCAAAAGCACTGTGGGCCGCAGTCAGGGAAATAGCTATACAGAAGGTACTAGAAGCACTGGGGACTGTACGCAGACAGGACACAGGGAACCAGGTATACAGCAGGTATTAGAAGCACTGGGAGCTGCAGGGAAAAAGAAATGGGGCAGGTACCACAAGCACTGGTGGCCACAAGCAGACAGGAAGCAGAGACACAGGTATGGAGCAGGTACCAAAAACACTGGAGGCCTTAAGGAAACAGGTATGGAGAAGGCACCAAAAGAATCAAGGCCACAGGCAGACAAGATGCTGGGAAACCAGTATGGAACAGGTAGTGCTGCACAGTCAAAACTAAGGGTTGTAATACCAAGACACAGGTGTGTGTTTTGGTGGACCTCATATAGACCTATGTAGATGGTCACATGGGAGCACACCGGACTGCTTCCAAACCTGACATTGAGCACAACTGAGTTCAGTGGACTTGGGTGATGAGCAGAATCCGAATACGGGACAGGTGTGTACCACATACATAGCCTGGGACTTAGTGTGGATCACTATCAGCATTATTGCTTTGAAATAATATTTAAGGTTTGGAACAGAGGCTAGGTGAAACAGTCTACCCCAGTGATAAGTGTGATCCTATTATGCAGTGGACTGGATCCTTATCAGGTTGTGCAGAGACACATGAAAATGTTTATTGCCCTTTTATAATATCTTTCTATGTCAACATAATATTGCAGTCTTTATTATTTTTGTGAACGTTTACAGGATCAAAGCTTGGTCAGTTCTTTGATTCCAATAAGAGGACGTTTTTGGCCAAATATCCAGTTTAGTACTTGTATACTTTGGCAAGTTGCAACACATCGAGTTATACAGCGTCTGTCTGGACGGTTACTTGTAAAAGAAGAACTGGCGCATTATCTTAGGAAGAGAAGTAAAGCGATATGAAGCACTATGAGAAACGGACAAATATTCTCTATCATGTTTCAAAATACATCATAAATAAGAGGAATACGAAGACTTGGATGACTTTATACTGTACCTGACATAAAAGAACTAAACAAATCTCATACCATAGATTTTGGAAAGAATATTAATGTAATACAATACAAATTGTTAGTGAGAATTTAAATGTATTTATAGCTTTCCATTCATAGCCACTAAATGTTTCTGCAATATTACATAATTATCTAAAATGGATCTTAGAAACCACTAGACAAGTCCAAATCTCCAAATGTAGTATATAAGTGGAAAGTCTTATTGCCTGTGTCTGTGCTCTCCACGTTTGTCTATGTATTTCTTTTTATTTCCCGCTATACAACCATTGACTTTCCATATAATTAGTATTTCCCTTTCATCCATTACAAATGCGCAACATATGGGGAGTTTCCCAGTCCTGCAATGTGATAGGACAGCAGGAAATTTTAACAGATGAATATTATATATGGTGCTCCAGACTCCAACCCATTGGTTTGTGTTCTGTCCCCTTCTGATGACTGCAAATCCCAAGCAATCTAATCACCAGTATTTTATATGATTGTATGCATGTTTTTACATCAGCAAACGATAGACAGACAGTGTCAACTCTATCGTCACTGCAGCTGTAGAAAGATCAGGAGAAATGCTGTAGTTTTCTTCCAAATCTTGTATTAGTTACAAATGGAACGACAGGTGAAAAGGAATAATCTGTACAGGGGTTGCAGACATGCATCTTCAGTAATGGCTTCTCTAAACTAAATTGAGGAAGAAGAAGGAAGGAGCACGCTCTACAGAGGCAAACTAAGGGAGGTAGGTAGGGACAATCTTAATACACAGTCTAATCTACCTGGTAACAACAAGTAATTAGAAAACACCACAGTTTTTGTATCCACTCTTGACCCAACTTATATCTACATAATTATGAAAAGAATATATACCGTATATATTTATAAAATTCATAAACTATGGTTTCATGGAGATATATGATATATATTATAGTGAAGCATGAAGGTCCTCTTTGTTTGGACATCTATTAAAAACTGTGATGGTTCAATGCCCTAAATAGAAGTATGTATACTTTTGATATAATGAGAAATGAATGTGTATAAATTTTGGAAGTATGCATATGGTATAATATATTTTTTATAATTATTTGTATCAGTGGAATTACTACCTTACTCTCACCCCCTGTACCGTGTAGTCTTTTTTGAATAATAATAAATATTTATATTTTCACATAAATGACCACATGATCGTTTTTCTTCCCCTATGGGGATAATTTTGCTGGTAACAACAAGGAAAGTTACTGATTGGAAGAAAAATACACAATGCATTAGATGGAAAAAAAATATATAACATGTTGCTCCCATTCGTGGGACACAACAGTTTTATACTACCGTCTTTGTTAAATCCAGCTGAAACTGAATTTAACTGCATGCAGTTTCTCCCCCATTGACTTTCAATGAGGATGCAGGCTCATGCGGCGGCATGCGGCTGCACACGGTTCCAATCAGATCTGGCTGAGAAGTTTTTAAAAGAAACCAAAAATGCAGTTAGTAACAGTTTTGTGTTTTTTTAAAAACCATAAACATCTGAATCCGGGGCAATGCAACCTAAAATAAAATGGTGCTCTATGAAACTGCTGGATCCGGATGTCGGATTCGGGTTTTTTGCCAGAGCATACCGAGAAGCCACTTTCATATGACACACCCATTTGATGCAAATGGGTTCCACTGCACCGGTATTATGCTGGATCCGTCAGCTGGATAAGTAATAATACCAGTGCAGGAGCATGCAGTTGTATCAGGATTTACAATTGCAGGGGGATGAATTACAAAAAAAAGTTAAAAATACCCTGTTGTAAAAAAAACACAGTAAAAAGAAAGTGCTGCTGAAAAAGTAGAAAAAAGGGTATTTAGTTGATACGTTTTTTGCAAAAAAAGATATACTAAGCCGCTCTACCACTTCAAGGTAACCCGTATCAGAGCAGTACCTATCTGATGTATTTAAAACCTGATCATGTGTACCTAAAATGAGCAGGATCCAGACAGGTCCAATGTCTGACTTGGACTGACTGCAGAAGACGGCTTTTTATGTGCAGGGCTCAAGGGGAGGGGTGGGAGACTCCCAAATCTTGCAGAAACAAGAAACAATTTAGACTAAAACTAATGACCCATGTACACAGCGTCTGTAGGACAGTGTTCACACCACCAAAAGACTGAATCACAAAAAAGTGGTCAAACGTGTAAAAATACTCTGTTGTAAAAAAAACACAGCAAAAAGCAAATGCAGCTGAAAAAGTAAAAAGCAGGGTATTTAGTAGATACCTTTTTTGCAAAAAATGTATACTAAGCCGCTCTACCACTTTAAGGTAACCCGTATCAGAGCAGTCTTTTGGTGGTGTGAACACTGTCCTACAGATGCGTTCACTGTGTGTGCATGGCTCATTAGTTTTTGTCTAAATTGCAGGGGGATGCAGTTTACTCCATATCTCCAACTGTTTTAAAAACCGACTGAAACCAGTTTGTTCTCTTTTCTAGTTCTCAGTTGAGTTCTCTTGTTATGGCAATGGCAGTAACCTTTTCCTATCTACCTATCCACCACCTTCACCATGTGAATTACCCACTGACTGAATAAAGGATTGGGCATATACCGAATGTGTGTGGCTTCATCTATCTTAATGCACTGGAAATGGCCATATAAACATATAAGGGTGCGGGGACAGGGCCTACACGTCATTCTCAGTGTGGAGAGACGTTGGTCAGTGGGGGCTCTCGTCCGCTGGCCCAGCCGCCTTTAGCAAGACAGCCTGGACCAGGGCTCATTCCCAAACTGAACGCCCGAGCTCCTTAACCTTGGGCGGAACACTACTCAGGCAACAGAGGTTGAGGGAACCACAATATTAAGGCTTTATTGGATCCCCAAACAGTTAACAGCATATAACACATAACCAGCAAAACACAACATGTAATAGGCAACAGAGTCTCACCCTTCCGCTGGCTCACCAGGGATTAGAATATAGCACAGCAAAGTCTGTAGCCAGGTGACTGGATCGTCCCAACCTGGGTTGCTTCCTTATGCAGTGTTTGTTATCCCAGCCAAATCCGATCATTCGATGCTGAAGTCCTTGTAGTTTTATAATCCAGGTTCTGATCCCCTTGGTCGGCACGGAAATGCATGTATGGTATCGCTGTAGTTGTACTAGACCTTGAGGAGAATCATACTGCAAGGTCATTTTCATGGCAGAAATCAACACTGCAAATTACAAAAACATGCAGAATTTTGCTATTTTTGCTATTTCGCCACACTTGGATTTTTTTTCCAGCTTTCCAGTATGTGATATGATAAAATGGATAGTGGCATTCAAAAGTGCAACTTGTCTAGCAAAAAGCAAGCCCTCAAATAGCTGTATTGATGCAACAATAAAAGAGTTATGGCTCCTGAAGTAAGGGGAGAAAAAATGTGAGAGCAGAAAAATGATAAAATTGCCCTGTCCTTATGGGGTTAAAGGGAATATTTCTGTAGGTTTTTATATGTAATCTAAAACCACCATAATGTAGTAGAGACCCTGATTCCAGCAATGTGTCACTTACTGGGCTGTTTGTTGTTGTTTTAATAAAATCAGTGTAGTGTCAGCACAAGATTATCACTAGAGGACTAGTTGTCTCTTGCCGCATAGTCCTCCTGTTTAGTTGAACCACTAGCTCAAACTAATTATAATTAGTAGTGGCGTAACTTGAAGCTCATGGAAGCTCTAATGGGGCCCACAATTATTGCAAATCTTTAATAGCAATAGTCTTTTCCTATAACCCAAAGGGACTTTTGAGCCCCCCTAGGCTCCAGGGCCCAGGTGTGATTACAACCTCTGCACCTGTTGTAGTTATGTTCCTGCTGATTAGCAGGTTTCTGGATATTTACAGCTGTCAATCAGTGGTGTGGGCGGAGTTATACAGAGCTCAGCATTCAGAGAACTGGCAGATCTGCAATGGATAAAACAATGATTTTATCAAAACTACAGCAAGCAGCCCAGTAAGTGACACATTGCTGGAATCAGGGTCTCTGCCTCTACATCATCCAGCTCCCAGATTATACAGCAAAAAACTGGTAACAGATTCTTTTTAGACATAAACATACAGGCTAGCATATCTGTGACCAGATGGTTGGGGGTCAAACAGATTGGCATTGTGGTCCACACGTGGCCCCCCTCCTGGCCACAAGTTGTGCACCCCTGGATTTAAGCATAGGCTGATAAAGAAATCATGAACATTTTGTTAAAAAATTGACAGTAAATGATATTAGCAATAACAGTATTAATAATTATAAGCCAAAATAAACCGTATTACAATAGCCTAAATAGAAACCTTGATTTTTTTCTCACTTTAGTCAATAATTTACTTGTAATTTTGACTTGATACTTTTTAAAAAATACTTATTTTTTCAGATTCTCGCTCACAAATTGATGTAAATTGTCTGCAATCATAAAAAAATAAAAAAATAAACTGAACTAAAACAGTCGATAAATCTCTTCTGCTACTTAACACACAAAATGTTGTGAGTCAGAATAGTTGCAGGACGACATAAATTAGCAGCAAAGAGGTAAAATGTCTATTCCCATGGGAAGACTTTGCAGACTTTATAATAAATCATGTGTTGGTATTGATGACACCTGTTTCTCTGGTAAAATAGCAACTAATATTTTTTCATTCCTCTGCGAGAGTCGGAAATATGGCAGCAAGGGTCACTGACTGCAGCAAATCGACACGTTAATTACATGGTCAGTAAACACTGGGGCTCTGGAGAATACAGGGCTGAACACCTGCTGATCATACCGTGAATAGAAAAGTGGCTGTACCGCCTCCTATATATAATGTTTAATGGTATTTAAATTCATCTCATTATCATGCTTGTATTGTGATAGATAGATAGATAGATAGATAGATAGATAGATAGATAGATAGATAGATAGATAGATAGATAGATAGAAAAAAATTCTCTGCAGCACTCAGCTACTACCAATGATGCACATATCAGAAAAAAACTGCACAGCACTCACAGACAATGTGAACTGGTGCCAGCAGGGATGCTGGGTCACTATACTAGAAAAAAACCTTGCAGCACTCAGCTACTACCAATGATGTACATATGCTGACAAGCTATATATATATATGAGAAAAAATTTAAAAACTTACGTTTTTTTCAAAAAACTCAAAATTCAGCAAACAGACATTGTGTGTACTAAGAACTTCAGATTTAATAGATAATAAGAATGTTGAGTTTTTTGAAAAAAACGTAAGTTTTTAAATTTTTTCTCATATATATACAGCTTGTCAGCATATGTACATCATTGGTAGTAGCTGAGTGCTGCAAGGTTTCTTTCTAGTATATTGATCCAGCATCCCTGCTGGCACCAGTTCACATTGTCTGTGAGTGCTGTGCAGTTTTTTTCTCTTTTTTTCTCTTTTGTATCGTGTGGAGTGGCTGGCTCCATTACTGCAATGTGCACCCTCATTGCCTACAGGTGATCTAGGGTCTAGATGGTGTCTGCCCACTTAGTAGTGGGGTAGGGTGGACAAGGAGGACTTGGGTGTCAGCGATAGGACTCGTCGGACCTGAAGTCACTTTGTCGCAGTTGATGAGCAAACAGACATTGGCCAATGTGTGTACTAAGAACTTCAGATTTAAAAAAATAATAAGAATTTTGAGTTTTTTGAAAAAAACTTAAGTTGTTACATTTTTTCTCATATATATATAGCTTGTCAGCATATGTACATCACTGGTAGTAGCTGAGTGCTGCAAGGTTTTTTTCTAGTAGATAGATAGATAGATAGATAGATAGATAGATAGATAGATAGATAGATAGATAGATAACAGAAATAAACTGCACAGCACTCAAGATATAGTGTGAACTGGTGCAAGCTGCGATGCTGGAACAAACAACCAGCAAAAATTCACTGCAGCACTCACCACCAAAAATGTACACATGCTAACAAGCAGTTTATATATGAGGAAAAAATGTAAAAACTTATGTTTTTGTTTTTTCAAAAAACTCAATATTCTTATTTTTTTTATTTTCTGGGGTTCTTGGTACATACATTGGCCAATATCTGTTTGCTCATCAACCGCGGCAAGGTGACCTTAGATCTGATGGATCCCTGTCCTACCATACCACTCTTTCCTTGGACTTAGCTAAGCCTCCATTTTTATAATTTTTATGGCAAGTGGAAGGACTCACTTCAATCAAAGACCACCTGGGGTCAATGGGGGTGCAGATTAAAGCTGTGTACTTCTATCTATTCTACCTATTCAAGGAAAGAGTGGCATGGTAGGACAGGGACCCATCAGATCTAAGATCACCTTGCCACAATTAATTATGAATTTTATATGCATATACCAAACGATATGTATATATCTTTATATGTGTGTATACATATCTACATATACACAGTTATACGTTACTTGTTCTTTCTTATTATATGTAACTATATGTATAGCTGTTTGTATATATAGCTATATATACACAGAATTCATAATTGTTTTGTCATCCTGAAAAAAAATATTATAGTGGACATGGTAACCACAGACTTTTTATTAATATTTCCTCCCGATTGTTGGTGGGACAATGGGGGCTGTGAAAACAGCCTTTGTTATTAATATGATAAAACAGCACACTGCTTTCTTCTGCTCCGCGGTGTATGGAGTTAGCTAAACTGGTTCACGGCATCTCATCACTGATAAGAAGCCACAAACCAACTTCGCGCATACGCAATGCGAGAAGCGCAGTACACCCAAATAGGTGTACTGACGTCAGTATAGCCGGATATGATGAGATTAGCATCATAGCGGCTATACCGCCCATTTAGGTGACTTGGAGGCTCTCTGTTCTTTAGCACGCCCATTGGGGCGTGCATAATTACAATGCAGGTGGCGAGGAGCAGAAACAGGGAACGCCTTTTGCGGCTTCTCAAGCTCTGAGAAATCACAGTTCTGGAGGTAATATAATTGTGGCACCCCGCAACGAGTGCGTCACAGGAGTGTATTGCAGCCCAGACTGCAGCTCCAATATTCTCTGACTAACCAATGACATGGTTAAAACTCAGAGCTCCATACAATACATGCACATCAGAATAGAGGGCCAAGAAGGTCCTGGTGGGCGTAGTGTAGGAGTAGAGTGTAGGAGAAGTTAGTGCAGCACAGACTCTGCAAGAATGTAGGAGAAGGAGGAAGGAGCAGAACGTGGCCAGGAGGAACGTAGGAGAGGGGTTCCTGCACAGTTCCGTGCAGCCCCTAGGCCACCACCACCGGTTGGGCGCCTTTATCCGGTGCCTTAACAACCGGACTCTGGGCGAACTTCCACGGGTCAAAATATATCTGCGCCCATCTACAACCGGATCACTGGTTCCGAAGCTGGTAGTCGTTTATCACTGCTATGCAAACCAGGAGTGGAGGGACCGCTCTACAGGAGTACCCCACCGCCGCCGCAAACAAAGCCGTCTTGCCAGCGGAGTACCCACCAAAAGGACCCAGACTACCCCTCACACCGGAAGGTACACACCGGCAGGGCCATTTAAGTATTCCCTTGTACCTGACCTTGGCACTCAAAGGCGACATCGGCAACTCACCCAGAATAAGTTAGAATGGAGGAACACCATGGAGAAACACAGTCCTAGGTCCCCTTCTCTTCTCTCTATGCACTGCCTCTATTGGACAAACCATCATTAGATTTGGTTTCAGCAGCATCTCTATGCTGAGGTCACCAAATTATACACCCCTTCTCCAGGGGCGTAACTAGAACTGGCAGGGCCCCATAGCAAACTTTTGAACGGGGCCCCCTCCAAGACACGCCCCCAATGACAAGCCCCCTTCAAGACACACACCCTTACCGAATCGGTGTTAACAGTCTGAAGTCACCCAGTTTACCGTATATACTCGTGTATAAGCCAACCCTCCTACTTTTTGCCCCCAAAACCTGGGAAAACCTATTGACTCGTGTATACAATGAGGTGGAGGAGGAACAGGAACGCCTTTTGCAGGCTCCCAAGCTAAATCACAGCAGCGTAATATTGGCAGCACCCCCCAGTGGTACAGGAGTGTATGCAGCCCAGAACTGCAGCCCAATATTCTCTGACTAACCCAATGACATGGTTAAAACTCAGAGCTCCATACAATACAGCACACAGAAACAGAGGGCATACAAGCTCCTGGTCGATGTAGGAGTAAGGTAGGAAATTAGTGCAGCACAGACCTGCCAAGACATGTGGAGCAAGCAGGAAGGAAGAACGTGGCCAAGAGGAGAACGTAGGAGAGGGTTCCTCCAGTATACTGCAGCCCCAGGCAGCCCCAGTTGGGTTTATCGTGCCACACGGTAACTCGGGCGAACCCAGGGTAAATACTGCCCCATCTACAACCATCACATGGTTCAAGCGTAGTGGTATATCATGCATGCAACCAGGAGTGAGTAACAGCTCACAGGATACAGCCCCGCGCAAACAAGCGGCCCAGCGGAGTACAGCCCCAGCAAAGGCCCAGACTACTCATCGAAGGTACCCCAGTAGGGGCCATTTAAGTATGCCTTGTTATGACCTTGCACTCAAAGGCAGCAATCGCCAAAACTCACCCAGAATTAATTAAATGGAAACACATGTGGAAACATATTAGCTCCCCCACTTCTTCTATGTCCTGCCTAACATATTGGCACAAACCCACATGTGTTGGTTCACAGCATCCTATCTGACGTTCAACCAAACTTAGTAACGCACTCATCTTCCAGGGAATAGAACTGGCAGGGCCCCTAGCATAAACTAAACGGGGCCTCCAAGCACGCCCAAGGGTACAAACCCCTTCAAGAGCAGGCACACCTTACCATGGGTGTTACAGGAGCACCCAGTTTAACGTATATACTCGTGTAAGCCACCCCCTACTTTTGCCCCAAACTTGGGAACCTATGGACTGTGTATAAGATCAGGGTGGACCCCAGATAGACACAGGCCCCAGCAGGGATATACAGGCCCAGTGGTATTATACAGCAGCATCACCAGTGAGTACTCACTGCAGGCCTCCCCAGTGGTATATGCTGTGCCCAGCAGTATATACAGGCCCCAGTTGTATATACAGCAGTCCCAGTGGTATAATACAGGCCTATGTATACCAGACTCAGGATATATCGGCCCCACCAGTATTTACAGACCCGTGGCATACAGCACGTCCTCCCTAAAGGTCAAGCATTCAGCAGCTCCCAGTGGTATTTCAGCCAAGACCTGCCACTGCCGCTCTGGTATATACAGACCCCTGAGTATATCGCATCCCCATAGGATATAAGTCAGCCTTCCCGCCGGACCCAGTCACACAGCCCAGAAGTAGCCTTAAGGACCCAGTGATGAGCTAGCAGCCGACTCCCATTTGATTAAGGCTCAGATATTAACAGCCCAGTGATACAGCAGCCTCCAGATAATACAGTCGCCAGTGGATACGCAGCCTCCCCAGTGGTTATAACAGGGCCGATGTATAAAAGTGCCAGTGGGTATATAGGCCCAATGTATATACAGGCCCAGTGGGTTAATATACAGTTGCCCCATGTGGTATATTACAGCCCCAGTGGGTAATATAGGCCCCTGTAATAAAGCCCCAGTTGGGTTTAAGGCCCCAGTGGCTTATAAACCCCAATATCAGCCCAGTGGGTAATACATGCCCAGTGGCTATATACAGGCCCCCAGTGGCTATATACAGGCCCCCAGTGGGTATATACAGGCCCCAAGTGGGTATATACAGGCCACCAGTGGGTATATACAGGGTCCCAGTGGGTATATACAGGCCCCAGTGGGTATATACAGGCCCCCCACTCTTCCCTTTCTGCTGCACACGTCACCTGTAAAGGAATACGTCATACTTACTTATCCCTGCCGGCTGCCGCCGCTGTGCACCGCGCTCCGGCTTCATCCGGCTTCTTCCTGGTTGTGATCGGCGGCTCAGGCAATGACGTCATTGCCTGCGCCTGCCGGTCACACCAGGAAGAAGCCGGATGAAGCCGGAGCGCAGTGCAGAGCGGCGACAGCGGCAGCCGGCAGGGATAAGTAAGTATGACGTATTCCTTTACAGGTGACGTGTGCAGCAGAAAGGGAGGAGTGGGGGGCCTGTATATACCAACTGGGGCCTGTATATGATCGCAGCTGACCGGATAGCAGCGTAGCGGCGTTGGTCCGGGCCCCCAGCCCAAAGCGACCGCTACTTCTGCTATGCCGGTAGTTACGCCCCTGCCCTTCTCTTGACATCACCCCTGCATTATTATAAAATAGCAGTGATTGTCTCTCTGCTGTCTCTAACATAATGTCCTCTCTCTACTTTAAACTGAATTTGTCTAAAACTGAACTTTTGTTTCCTCCCTCTACTAACCTTCCAAAACCGAACATTTGCCCTTTCCGTGTGTGGTTCTACCATTACTAACCGCAGTACATTTGATGTCTTGGGGTTATATTTAACTCAGAGCTCTCCTGCACCTCGCTCGCTTGTGTCACCTACACCTCAACAACATCTCTAGAATTTGACCTTCTCTTACTGTTGACTCTGCAAAAACTCTAAGTCTTGCCTTTATTCATTCTTAGGCTGGGGTCACACATAAGCCCTTGGTCCGTTTTTGGCTTCATTTTTGTCATTTTTTTTTTCTAAGTCCAAAAACTGACAGAAAAACGGATTGGATGTAATAAACACCCTGTCCGTTTTTTTCTGGACCTCAAAACATTGCTCTGTCCGTTTTTGAGCCAAAAACGTTGCTAGCAACGTTTTTGGCATCAGTTAAAAAACGCATGCGTTTTTTAACATGGGGCCCTATGGGAAACGCATGCGTTAACGCATGGCACATATAGGCACCTGCGTTAACGCATACGTTAACACATATGCGTTTTTAATGAAAAAATGACTAAATCCAAAAACGTTCAGGGGTGCAGGAGGCTCAAAAAGCACCCTATAAAAAAGGATTGGTGATGAAAATCACTTCCAAAAACGGACTTCTATGTGTGACCCCAGCCTTACCTGGATTATTGCAATTTTCTACTAATCTGTCTCTCATTTACTAAACTCTCTCCTCTCCAATCCATCCTGAATGTTGCAGCCAGGATCATATTCCTCACCAACCATTTCACCGATGCCTTTACCCTGTGCCAGTCATTGCACTGGTTGGCCATCTGCTACAGAATACAATATAAAATTAGCACTCTCACCCACAAAGCCCTCCACAGTTCTGCACCGCCCTACATCTCCTCCTTCATCTCTATCTATTGCCCTACACATGCCCTTAGTTCCACTAATGACCTAAGATTTAAGCGGGCCCTAAAATCACATTTCACCTCACCTTACTTACCTAACTACCTATCACCTCACCTCACTTATCTAATCATTCCTATTCTGCTATTTACAATTTTTTCTGCCAAATCTGGCTTCTTGATTCATCTTGCTGCACACCCTCATGCACTACATAGCACTTTATCTGTGTTACGTATTGACTGCCTTGCAGTCTAGAAGTGCTGCTGCTGTGGTTTAAACTTAGCCTTTTTTTCTCTATCATTTAGTGTGCGGCTCTTCAGGTGGAGATTGCTGCCGGTGTGTGTGATGGATGACTCATGCTTAGGTGAGCTGAGGGGTGTACCTGGGTTGGTTGCTCCCTACCCCTCAGCCATAAATGGGTCAGCTCACATGCACCTGATGTCGCTGATTCAGTTCACTTCTCGACTGTGACCTGTTGTGAGCAGACGCTGATCTGAAGCTGCTGTTTTTCTCCCCATTAGAAGCTGCTGTGTTCCGTGGTCTGTGGGTGGAGGAAGGGGCTTATGCTTAGGGCTTCTCAGTAACTTTCGGGACTTAGGCTAGTGGTTCAGACCTCCTCACCTTTAGAGATACCTCCGAGATCAGAGCGAGCCAGGGACCCCAGTATCAGGGCCACAGTAGGCTCCCGTGACCCCCTAGATCCAGCTCCTTGGTACTCTTGCCTCCCAAGTGTGACATAATCAGCAACCCACTATTTTTCCCCGAAGCCGCTATGTCAACACAAGCTTTTGCGCACCTGATGGAGGAACTCTCTCAGTAGCTGTCTACCCTGCAAAATAAGGTGGTACATCAGCTTTGAGAAATATCTCCCTTCTTGACCGATTTTCAGAAGGGAGAGATACATTTTTTGTTTTGAGAGAAGCCTACAAATTATATTTCAGGCTACGTCCTCGTTCTTTGGGGAGCGAGGAAGACTGCATGGGGATTATGCACTCCCTTCTTAAGGGGGATCCCCAGGCCTGGGCCTTCTCTCTGCTGACCGATTGTCCATATATGCGGTCGGTGGACGAGTTGTTAGCAGTGCTTGCCCTGGTGTATGGCAACCCTGATGCCGTCTCCCTTGCTGAGCCTAAACTACATAAGCTCAGGCAGGGAGCACGACCAGTCAAGGAATATTGCTCTGAGTTCAGGAGGTGGGCCACTGACACTCACTGGAACAACCCTGCTCTGAGGAGTCAGTTCTGTCTGGGGTTGGCAGATCGGTTACAGGGCACCATGACTCAGCACGCCGCCCACCCTCCCTGTTTTGTGCAGCTGGAGTCCGCAGCCCTGGTCCATGTCCTGTGCAGCCGGGGTCCGCAGCCGGATCTCTGCTGTGTGGAGCGGCGCCCGATCTCTCCTAACCTCCAGAATAATAGAGCACAGTGCTGATGGAGTGGTCCTCTCTATACCGCTCCTCTGTGCTCTATTATACTGGAGGTCTGGAAAGATCGGGCGCCGCTCCACACAGCAGAGATCCGGCTGCGGACCCCGACTACACAGGACTTGGACCAGGGCTGCGGACCCTGGCTGCACAGAACAGGGAGGGTGAACAGTACACACATGCAGGGGTCCCCTGCTGCACTGACACAGTGTGCCTGAATTGCTTTCACAGCATAGGATTTGGCACATTGTATCAGTACACTGGGGACCGCTGTTTTTCAGAGTGGGTGGGTGGTGACATTAGGGGCTGGGGCAGCCAGTAGGAGCCCTGGGGGTGGCATCCAATAGTGTACAGTGGGGAGGGGGCGGCCAGTAGGAGCCAAGGGTTGTGGCCGGCCATAGTGAGAGTGAGGGAGGGGGCGGGCCTGTAACGTCCTGGGGGTGGCTGGCCATACTGGAAATAGGGGAGGGGGTGTGATTGCCGGAGACTGGGAGGAAACGACCAGCTCTCATTTCCATGCACAATCACGCCCCCTGGACGTTCCTTGTTAGCCACAAATATATGTTATCTATGTAACCCTGCAAAATGTTGACAACATGTATATTTCAGATTGTCAACATTTTGCAGCCTAGATATACATTGGAAATATAGCAAAAGCCCAGATAACCCCTTTCAGAGCTATATTTTTAATTATGTGTATATGGCCATCTAGTGGCTAAAGGTAAAAACTGCTCCCTGGTCCCCTTCAGTTATGTAAGGTTATTAATAATAATTATTGATACTCCTTAGGGGTGGGGCCCAGTCTACCAAAAGGGCTTAAAGTGTAGAATTATCCAAGAGTCCCCAAGAGAGGAGAAAAACAAGGACCCACAGGAACATCAGGCCCATTAGTTGGATTCTGCAAGACCCTCTGTGTTATTCCAGGAGTTGAATTTAGTGATTGTGGTATGTTTCAGCAGAGACTTTGAGAGAGGGTCTACATGGTACTGGCAGTAAACAAACATCTAAAAGGCGACCCTAACTATTCCTCAGAGTGGATTCCCACAGGAAGAGTTGGACTGGAGCCAGTAAAGACTAAATGTATTTGCAGCAGGACACTATGTTGTTCAGTGGGTTAGGTGAGAGCTAAAGGTACTGAAATGTCAGGAGCCGCCAACACCAAATTCTGTCACTGTGAATATCCCTAAACAGGTAACATGTAAGTTGTGTGACTGGGTTTCACAAGACTGTTTTAAATAAAAATCGTTGCAGGACTTAATTGACTCTGTGCTTGCTTTGCCCCTAACTGAGGGCAACGCTGAACTGAACTGTTGCACCGGGGAGAAGGTCAGGTTATGTCCTGCAACATAGGGCTATTCTGGAGCCAAGGCCCTGCCTTGCCCGTGACTGCTCGGGCCCCTGTACAGCCGGCCCCTCAACATGAAAAGATAAGTTACAAATTAATTGGCTCTTTATTGGACCAGTGGCATCTCACCATACATCGGTCAGCGAGGGGCTTATTTTCATGCAATTGGCAATCTTCCTGTGTGTAGATCGATACGTGGTGACATGCTGCTGGTCCAATATGATTCTGTTTTCTATATTTTCTTCTGCAGTGATGCTCGTCCACCTTTTTTTCCTACTCTTGAATGCAGTGGCGCACCCAAGGGGGGGACCTACGTGTCTGGACACCCCCCTTGGTAATTCCTACCATAGAGGCACAACAAATAAGACCGTTTTCATGCAGTATTAAGCATTAATTAGGTATTCAAATTTACACAAATCGCTTGGCTTTTAGGGGGGCTTCGCTCCCCCAAACCCCCCCACCGGGGGCTTTGCCCCTCGGAACCCCACTGGGGGGTGACACTCCCCTTTCAGGGCCAGTGTGTGTTTCTTGGACCCCTACCTTGGGAAATTTCTGGGTGCGCCACTGCTTGAATGTTTTTTTTACCTGGTAAGGGAATCTGGGCATGCAAGGCTACTTTGTCAACACTGCTTGTACTGTCTTACATTTTGAGTCAAGCTAGAAACTGATAGAATTCACAAACTTTCCAAGAGGGTTGGTTATACAGCCATTATGACATGGATCAAGTCTGAGAGACACATTTAATAGGATATACAACTTGTATTGCAAATATTATGACAGATACTTTACTTTTAAGAAGAAAAACATTTCACTCTGCATTACTTAAACTAGGGTCCCATTATAAACTATTACATTTTCATTCCAGATGTTTATTGACCTGAATAAGTATTAAGTATTAAGAATGGTTTAGGATTAAATATTTCAACATTCCTTTAGAGAATCGTACTGACACTGTCTTGTCTGTAATTGTTGCATACTGTATACCAGGAATGAGGAAACAGAATGTATTCTTGCTGGTGCATGTTCTTAGGATGTGAGTGTTCGAGCACTACACAATGAGAACCATTTACAGTCCCTTATAAAAACCCTTCACTGTGTCATGAATGAACGCGACAGTCTCACACTATCCAATATATATCATACATCAAAAACAATGTGCCATGTGACCCAACATATATCACATAAATACCCATAAGGTAGGGATTTTTGTCCCTTGGCATTGTTGTAAAAATACATTTGCAAACATGCCTATGATGGGTGTTTTTTAATATCTATATAACTATATATATATATATATAACAAATAGAGCAGCTGGTCACCATCTTCGGGTCCAGTGCTGGCTCTCCGCCACCGCTCTGATTTCACTGCTTCAGCTGCAGCACTGACTTTACATCAAGAGCTGCAGCCAATCGCTGAGCTCGGCATCTTGTGATCCACCTGATGAAGATAGCATAGGCTATCGTAACGCGTAGTGACGTATGACAGCAGCTGTAATTGTTTTTATTCAAAAGTAGGTTGGTATAACTTCTGTGTCCTGCCATTGCTTAGCGCTCCCCTTTATACCGCTACTCTCTTTTGCACATATAACTTTCTATCTCCCTCTGGGAGAGCGGTTGGAGCAGCAGCTGTGAGCAGACCTTAGATAAACATGCTGTCAGCGTTGAGCTGAACTTCAGGACCTGTGGTGACGTCACATAACGACGCCCCTTTCCTATCACGTGACCACACCACCTGACTGCACAAGAAACCTTCTATACCAGACGCTCCCTTCCTGCTTATACTCGTGTTGTGCAGAGACTTAGCACAACAAACCCAGTGAGCACAACACCTCCCCCTGGCACATAATCAAAACAGGGCTTCACCATGTGGCGCAATGCTTCTTCTTTTTTTTTCACTGGGGAATACTGGGCCAATTGTAAAGCTCCCGTCACACACAACGATGCACCAGCGATCCTGACAACAATAACAATCCCGTAGGGATCGTTGGTGCGTCGTTACCTGGTTGCTGGGGAGCTGTCAAACAGGCAGATCTCCCCAGCGACCAGGGACCAGGGAGCCACCTCCACATAGCTGGTAAGTATGATAAACAGCGGGTATCTAGGCCGTGCCTAGATACCCAGTGTTTAGCATAGCTACCAGCGTCCTCCCTGCTAAGCGCTGGTAACCATGAAAAACATCGGGTATCTAGGCTGTGCGCGCTGCCTAGATACCCGGTGTTTACCATGTTTACCAGCATGTGAGGTCGCTGATTGTTGCTCTCCCGCTGTTACATGCAGCGATGCGTGCTGACCAGCGGGAGCGCAATGACCAAAAAATGACCCAGAGCACTTTGTAACGATCAGCGATCTCACAGCAGGGGCCTGATCGTTGCTAAGTGTCACACTTAGCGAGATCGTTAGCGAGATCGCTGTTATGTCACAAAACCTGTGATGTTACAACGATCTCGCTAACGATCTCATTATGTGTGACAGGGGCTTAAGTCTCAATGCGGAGCACAGCAAAGGGCAGGAGAAATAGGTGAAGGGAGCAAAGCACAGCCTGGAAGATAACACAGGTGCATAACAATAGCCAAACAGCAAGAGTTTGCAGAACATATGTGGGTCTGATAAGAGGATAACCTTCTAGTCAGTGCTCTGGGTATCCCAGAACAGTGCCAATGGTTATGGTCACTACAGTATATCAAAGAGTCAAAAACTGCAGGGAGCGGCTAGTAAGTATTAAAAGCAGCAACACTATCAGTGACTTATGTCTGTTGAGGGGTTAAGAGAACAGCAGAAGGCACCTGGTATACTATGGATATCTAGGAAAAGAAACGTCAAACGTCAATGAACTGCTAATCTATCGGGACACTGTATGTTTTCGGATTTCTCATAGTTACTGTGTAGGTACACCAATAGTATAGTGTATCAAAATGCCTATTATTACACAGAAGTCTTGCACAATATTTGGCCAGTATCACTTCCACCTGCCAAACCTGATTACCCTGAATTCATGAAAAAAGCCTGTACACACTTGAAGTGATTCAATAATTGCCATGTTTTTCTATTCATTACCAGTTGATTAGGCAGAGAAGTTGTTGTGCTTCTGCAATAGTGATGTTATTATGGGAGAGTCGTAGGCAGTGCCGGCAGGCTCCTGCCACATATTGGATAGGAACATATTTCTATGGCATCCAGTGTGACAGGCTTTTCCCCGGGTTCCCACAGCTGGCTAGTGTTTGAAATTCCAGCCACATGAACTCATATCGGAATACACGGACAAATGTGCTTAGCATAACCTGAAGCTGATGTGCTCGATGACAGAGTAATGGGCAAAGCTCTCAACTACTTTCTCTCTGTTTGTAAATGTTCTGCTACTTACATTCTTCTTCCAGTTTTCTGGTGAATAACTCATTATGAATATAATCAAAATAATTGCTCATTATTTTGCTAGAAGGCTTTTTGAAGATGGCTTAAAGTGACTGTAAAATGCAGAAAAAAAATACACTTTTAAAAAAAAAAAATCCTACAATCCGCACCATGAGAAACTGCAAAATTCCTCAAGTAGCGGTCACACCGACAAAATAAAGGCCAACTATGATTACAAAATATCTGCAGAATAATTGCTGCTTCCCCGGAGGCATGGCTATAGGGGTGCAGAGGGAACAGTACCACATAGGTCCATGAGGAGGTCCAAAAACCCATATATCTAATAAGATGCCAGTAGCATAAATAACATGAATTGATAGGGATCTTCCTATCTAAGTAATGGGAAAATCTGAATTCACTCAAGATCAGGTGTGGATTAAAAGTAGCCAGGGCCCAAGCAGTTTAGAAGCCTGATAAATCATGTAACAGGTGACATGATTCCCTTGATAGATCACATGATGGATCATATTGACGCGCACCAGGGCCGGGTACTCAGCTCCCGGGCTCGGTCTCAGTCTGGTGGGATGTCACGGGTGGCTTGCCCGAGGCCGTGGCCCTGGCGGTCAATGGGGGGGTTAAATAAAGTATGTACAAAGTTTTTGTCTTCGTGACGCCACCTGCAGTGTCGGGTGATGCTCACCAGCGCCGCCACAGCCCTCCGATGGTCGATGGTATTGCGGCTTAGATGGATTAGTCCCCGCTGGCGGGACTGGACCACCGGGGCAGCGATGCTGTAAGAAAGCAGTTTATATAGAAAGGATGCAGCAGATTTGGGACTTTACTTCATCGGGTAACTTTACTGGAAAACTCTCAATTAGCATTACAGTCTTTCAACAGTGCAGTAGATGGCCGTTAGATGGATCCCTCCTTATGTTCCTTTCTGTGTCCTTTCTTTCCTTTGCCTCCCAGTGGCTGTGAAGTCTGACTCTTAAAGACAATCTGACCTCCTTCTGCTTCTCTTCCTTTCTCCTCTGCCTTGTACCCGTCGGGTAAACCTTTTACTTGTCCTTCGCAGGATCCAACTGCAGGACTGGCTTCCCTCTTGTGGGCTCTTTGGGAGTCGTGGCCGTACTTACAATATCCCCGATCATCGGATTCTCTGTGAGCCGTGTAGGAACTCACAGTTGCGGGCTCCGGTGCCCGGTTACTTCCTTTTGGGACAAACTCTACTGTTACTCAATCCCCTTCTTAGAGTGAGCTTGCTGCTGAGCTACCTTTCCTCTTTTTCTTTTTTTCTGGGATCTATTCTGTCTTGGGCCCCTCAGCCGAGGGGACCCTCCTTGCTCCCTCCAGGCCGGCTGCCTGGCTCCTACTCCTGTCTCTCCTCTGTTTCTCCTGCCCGACTAACTAGTTCCCCCTAGAGGTCACTATGTACCCTCCCGGGGTCCCTCCCACCTACTATTCTAGTGTGTGGGTGTCAGCTCTAGGGTTCCATCTAGTGACCATTGTTCCAATTGCAGTGGGGTGACTACACCGCTTTTCTGGGTGTAGTACCCCTTTTGTGGCACCTACGTAGTGGGGCGCCACAACATGATTAATGCACATGTGCATATGACCTGGGATAAAATGATAAAGACAACGCTATGCACACCGCACAGATTTCTTTCCCTTATGTATGGCGCTATAGAAAACATAGCGCTAAAAATAATAGCAGGGATGGGAAATTATTTTTCGATAGAGAGAGACCATTACTATTGGGAAACACTGGACCAAAAGAGTGAAATAAATTCTGCTCAATATGAATATTGACATATTAAGTGTAATTATTTATTAATTTTATCACTTAATATAGAGAAGGACTAAGTATGCTGACATCCCCCTGAATACAATATGGGCTTTCACATAGACTGCAATACACAGTATGAGCCACCATATAGCATACTATATACAGTATGAGCCCTTACATAGCTCCGTACATGCAGGCTGAGCTCATACATAGCCCCCTATACACAGTAAGAGCTCTCACATAGCCCCTATATACAGGATGAGCCCTCAAACAGACCTTTATGGGTCATTCCATGTCAAGTGAACCAATGATTATTACCTCTATATTTTTAATTCCTTTGAGATTTTGTTATTTGATAATAGCATGTCAGACAATGCAAAATGTGAAGAGAAAAATTTTTTAAAAAATTTATTTTTTTTTTAAATGATTTTCAAAGTTCGGAAAAAGTGTGAATTTCGCTGTTGCCTGCCTTTACGTTTCTCCTCATAACTAAGGCTAGGAATAAGATAGAGAGACAAAATAAACACCATTCTACTCAGAACTATACAAGCTTTCACCAGATATGTCACAAGAGGATCTTTGTTAATATTTTACCCATGTGATCGCAAGCGCAAAACTTTAAAACGTATTTCCGAAAAATCGGCGCGCTTTAAATATTTCAAAAACTGCCCATGTGTCTGCTTTGCTCTTAGCCACATCTGTACCAAATTTCAAGTTGGGATCGCAATGGGATCATATTTTAACATATTTTACTATTAATAGCGTCAATGGGTCATTCCATATCAAGTGATCTAAATATGAATATTTTTTTTTACCTGACGTCTTTAGATTTTTTTTTTTTTTTTCCTTTATGAAGTACTACTTTAGTTAATTACAAATTAAAAGTTTGGAATTTTTTTCTTCATCAGTTAATTTTTTACAGATTTTTAAAGTTTAAAAAAAGGGTGAATTTTGGCCTGGTACGACTTTAAATTTTTTTATCTCGGGCTAGAAATAAGATAGAGAAACAAAATAAACACCATTCTACTCAGAACTGTCCAGGCTTTCACCAGATATGTCACAAGAGTATATTTGTTAATTTTAATTTTTTACCTATGCGAATGCAAACGCAACATTTTGAAACGCATTTCCGAAAAAAACATTTTAATAAAAATTTTCCAAAACTGCCCATGTGTCTTTTATGCTCTTAGCCACATCTGTACCAAATTTCAAGTTGGGATCGTGATGGGATCATATTTTAAAATATTTAACTATGGTTAATCTCATTTTTATTAAATTTTGAAAAAACATATGAAAGACATACATTCAATCTTTTAACAAAATCTTGAGACATATAAAATATACAAAAAGAGAATTCACAAAGTTATTAGTAACTTTAAGATAAGCTGCAAATTTACTTTTGCGCTTATCTCTGGTGCAATATATACTACAATCTAAATATAATTCCAAACACTCAAGTATACAACCTTTCTCAGGGTTTTGAGATGTTCTGATGTCAAGGGGACAAGCAGCCCCAGCAGAATGATTTTTATTACTTGGCCCCTTCTAACAGGTTGACCACGTAAGTGGGTCATTACCCGTTGAGGCCTAGTTGGAATAGTCTAGCGACTGGTGTACAAGGAAGGCCGAAATATTAATGATCTACTCACAGCTCAGAGTTTGCGATACCTGTCTAATGTTCACTAGAATTCTGAAGGTATAGGCGTAGAAAGGAAATACCTAGACTGAATGTATCAGATGGGAAGAAAAGAGAGATAGAAAAGAAGAGAGAGAGAGAAGAGAAACAAAAACCATTAGAAAAAGTTATACTGGGAAAGAAAAGCCACGTAAGAAAAAAAGAAAAAAAGGAGGGGGGGGACGGGACGGGTGAGGTATGGGAAGGAGAAAGGGTACTCATCCCACTGGCTCCCCATCAGCCAGAGGTCGAGCCATATTATCTGTGCTGGAAAAGATACTCCTAAATTCTGCAGAGTCGTGAAAAAGAATCCATTCAACCCAAATCCCTAAGAATTTGTTCCGAGATCCCGACGCATCAGCTGCGAGCTCCTCCATTCGATATATGTCCATCAATTCTTTGAACCAATCAAGTAGAGATGGAGCCTGGCTTGATTTCCAGAACCTCGGGATCACAGCACGAGCAGCCGAGATGCAAAAGCGGAGAATATCCCTCTTCTGTAGCCCAATAGGACCTGGAAAAATGGATAACATTGCCGATTCTGGGCAGCATTCGGCTTGTTTACCTGTTATCCGGGCGTATGCATTGAAAACCTCAGACCAGAACCGCCGGATTTCCCCACAACTCCACCAAATGTGTATCATTGTACCCTTCTCTTCCTCACAGCGCCAGCAGGTATCAGGGGTTCCAGGGAACATGTTCCGGAGTGTCGTCGGGCACAAGTACCATCTAGTGAGCAGCTTATAGCTTCTTTCTTGTGCAGAACAAGCGCTAGCTAGTGAGTGAGTAAATATAAAGCATTTCTGCCAATTAGCTTCTGAAATGCTACACCCCAATTCCCTCTCCCAAGCACGTTGGAAGTAAAGGGTGCCCTGCTCTCTCATGGACCCTAAGGCCTGGTATAGAAATGATATTTTGCTCCTCGGTGGAGCCTCCAGTTGGAATAACCTCTCCAATACGTTGGGCGTCAATCTTACCCTGCAAGAGTGGTCAGCTGAATATAATTATGCTCTGTATTGGAGAAATTCGAATCACTTAAGAGGTCTCGTAGGTTCTTTGAGTTGTAGCTCTGCCATCGGGGGCAAACCACCACTGGACAGAGTCTGTCCTACTCGGGTGTCATCCACAATCCGCCAACATAAAAATCTCTGCCTGTCAAATCTGGGTGGGAAAGATGGGTTGGAAAAAAGGGGAGTCAAAGGGCTAAGTCTGTCGTTTAAGCGGAGGGTTTTCGTCACTAGGTGCCATACCTTCAAGGTGTTTCTGGTCATGTCTGTCAAAGGTACTAGGTCTGTGGAGTCTTTAGGGGAAATCCAAAGCAGGTGTTTCAGCGGAATCCCCAAACCCTCTTGCTCCACCCTACCCATTTCTTGGAGGACGCATGATAATGCCAATCTAGAGCTCTAACAAGAGAGGAAGCCTCAAAGTACGCTCGTATGTTGGGTAGTCCAACCCCTCCTCTGGTCTCGGGCAAGGATAGGATATTCATTCGCAATCTGGACCTGTTGCCCCCCCAGACAAATCTAAGGATCATAGATTGCATTTTGGAGAGGAAACCTCTATCCAATAGAACAGGAACTGTCTGAAAAGTATATAAGAGTCGGGGCAAGACATCCATCTTGACTACGTTTATTCTCCCGAACCAGGATAGCTTTAATTGTCTATAGGAGGTAAATGCCGATTCCGCGTTAGTCAAAAGGGGTTGATAATTTAAATTGAATATTTGTTTAAGATCTTTTGGTATAAGGACTCCCAAGTACTTAATGGCTTCTACTTTCCATTTAAATGGGAACTGTTTAGATAGATGAGAAACCAATTCTCCAGGCAAAGAAATATTGAGTGCCTCGGTTTTGGAGCAATTCACTTTAAAGTTGCTCAATTGTCCGAACCGTTCAAACTCCATTAAGACCGAAGGGATGGAGACCAGGGGCTGGGAGATGTAAAATAGCAGGTCATCTGCAAATAAGGCTAATTTGTGATGACTCTGTCCCAGCTTGACCCCATGGACGCATTCATTGGACCTAAGTGCAAAATATTTAACTATTATAGTGTCAATTCAAAAGTCACCAAGAACACAATCAGTCATTTTTTCACAATTGCCCGTCAATAGTTTGAATTTGATATAAAGAAACATAGTCTTGTAACATCTCAAATGAAAGCTGTTACCGTTCTGAGTAAAATGACGCCTCTCCCACTTCATTATCTTATTTCTAGCCTGAGATAAAAAAATGTAAAGTCGTACCAGGCCAAAATTCACCCTTTTTTTAAACTTTAAAAATCTGTAAAAAATTAACTGATGAAGAAAAAAATTCCAAACTTTTAATTTGTAATTAACTAAAGTAGTACTTCATAAAGGAAAAAAAAAAAAAAAATCTAAAGACGTCAGGTAAAAAAAAATATTCATATTTAGATCACTTGATATGGAATGACCCATTGACGCTCTTACTAGTAAAATATGTTAAAATATGATCCCATTGCGATCCCAACTTGAAATTTGGTACAGATGTGGCTAAGAGCACAGCAGACATATGGGCAGTTTTTGAAATATTTAAAGCGCGCCGATTTTTCGGAAATGCGTTTTAAAGCGCTTGCGATCACATGGGTAAAATATTAACAAAGATCCTCTTGTGACATATCTGATGAAAGCCTGGACAGTTCTGAGTAGATTGGTGTTTATTTTGTTTCTCTATCTTATTTCTAGCCCGAGATATGATAGAAAATGTAAAGCCACACCAGGCCAAAATTCGCACTTTTTTAAAACTTTAAAAATCTGTAAAAAATTAACAGATAAAGAAAAAAATTCAAAACTTTTTTTTTGTAATTAGATAAAGTTGTTCTTCAGATAGAAAAAATTTTTTAAAAATCTGAGGACGTCAGGGAAAAAAAATATTCATTTTTGGATCACTTGACATGGAATGACCCTTATATACTGTACAATATAAACCTTGAAACAGCCCTCTATTCAGTATAAGCCCTCAAACATTCCCATATATACAGAATAAGCCCACATGTAGCCCCTTTATACAGTATGAACCCTTAAAGAGCCCTATATGTACTGTACATTATGAGCTCTCACATAGCTCATATATACAAGATGAGCCCTCACATAGCTCTTATATACAGGATGAGCCCTCACATAGCCACTACATACAATACAAGCCCTCAAACAGCCCTATGTTAAGAGTATAAGCCCTCAAACAGTCCTGTATATACAGTATGAGCCTCACATAGCCCTTAAATACAAAATGAGCTCTCACATAACCCCTATATACAAAATTAGTTGACTTTTAACATTGGGGTTGAATACTTTTGAAAGGCTCTAAACTTGTAGTACCTAATGAGATAAATCTGCAGCTAAATCAATGACCCTGCTGAGGAAACTAGTTAAATAGTAAACTAGAAACTATCCTTTAAAGCTACACTTTGTCAGAGGAAAGTAGGCTAAAGACTTCTAGGGAGCTGAAGGGAAATTCAATTTATCTAAATATCGCTCCTGAATGTGGAAGAATATGTGTTGTTAATGTGTGTATATATACTTTTATACATATATATTTATATATATATAGATATTAGATGTGGACCCATTTTTACCATATCGAGAGGGTAGTGACATTATGATGGAGGCGGGCTCTGTGGCACTGGGCGCGGTGGCTGTCTCTCCCCTTCTGCGTTCTCCCCTGTCCGCTATTTATCTCATCCTTGTGCTATCCTCTCCTCTCTGTGCTCTCTCCTTTGACCTGTCTCCCCCTGTGTGCTCTCTTCCCTCCCCATGCCCTCTCCTATGTGTACTGTCTTCTTCCCTCTGTGCTCTCTCGTTTGACCTGTCTCCCCGCTGGGTGCTGTCTCCCTGCCCCACATGTGATGTCTTCTCCCCCTTTGTGCTGTTTTCTTCCCACATGTGCTCTCTCCTTTGATCTGTCTCCCACTGTGCACTCTCTCTCCCTCCTTATGCGCTCTCCCCTCTATGCGCTGTCTCCCCCATGCGCTCGCCTCCTGTGGACTGTCTGTCTTCCCTGTGTGCACTTTCTCTCCCCATGTGTTCTCTTTTTTACCTGTGTTCTCTCTCCCCTTGTGCTGTCTCTCCCCATGTGCTCTCTCTCTTCCTGTGTGTTTTCTCTCTCCCTGTGCTGTTTTATCCCCCTGTGTGCTGTCTTCTCCCCTCATGTGCTCTCATCTTTGAGCCGTCTCCCCCTTGTGCACTCTCCCCCCTGCGTGTTGTCTCTCTCCCCCAGTGCTGTATTCTTCCCTCATGTTCTCTCACCTTTGAGCTGTCCTCCCATTGTGATTTGTGTCTCACCCGTGCACTTTTTACTCTTTGCACTTTCCTCTATCTACTCGCCCCTATGCTTTCTTTTTCGCCTTGTGATCTCTCTCCCCCTGTGCTGTTTCTCCGCTGTGTGCTCTCCCCCTATGCCTTGTCTCTCCCCCATGTACTCTCACCCCTTTGTGCTTTCTCTCCCCTTGTGCTCTCTGCCCCCCATGTGCTGCTTCTCTCTTTCTTTTGAGCACTCTCCCACCTTTTTTGTCTCTCCCCCTGTGTGCTTTGTCTCTCCACCTGTGCTCTCTCTCCCTCCTGTACTGTCTCTGGGCATGGGCACTACCCCTGTGTGCTCTCTGCCTATGTGCTCACCTACCTGTGCACTCATCCGCCTGTGCACTTGCCCCTTGTTCTTTGTCTCTCCCCTTGTGCTCTCTCTCTCCCCCTGTGCTGTTTCTCCGCTGTGTGCTCTCCCCCTATGCCTTGTCTCTCCCCCATGTACTCTCACCCCTTTGTGCTTTCTCTCCCCTTGTGCTCTCTGACTCCCCCATGTGCTGGTTCTCTCTTGTGAGCACTCTCCCCTCTACTTTGTCTCTCCCCCTGTGTGCTTTGTCTCTCCACCTGTGCTCTCTCTCCCTCCTGTACTGTCTCTTGGCATGGGCACTACCCCTGTGTGCTCTCTCCCTATGTGCTCACCTCCCTGTGCACTCGTCCGCCTGTGCACTTGCCCCTGTTCTTTGTCTCTCACCTTGTGCTCTCTTTCCCCTCTGTCCACTCTCCCCATGTGCTGTCTCTCCCTTCCGCCTGTGCTTTGTCTCTACAGCATGCACTCTCTCCCTTGTGCATTTGCCTCCTGTGCTTTGTCTCTCCATCCTTGTGATCTCTTATTGTGCTCTTTCCCCCTTTACTTTGTCTCTCCCCCATGCGCTCTCTTTCCCCCCTCTGCTGTCTCTCTCCCCTGTGCGCTCACCTTTGAGCATAGATGTCCAAAGATCGCAGCGGTATAAGTGCGCATGCATACCGGGTCTTTGTATACCAAAGTGTTCAAAGATGGTGGACGCCTGATTAAGTGGGCATGTGCATGCTTGTACACTTACTCATGTGGCCGCCATCTTTGGACACTTGGGTATACAAAGATGGTGGCCACCAATGTAAGTGCACATGTGCACTTACCCCAGCAGAGATTCTCAGTGTCAGTGGTGGCTGTGGCGTTGTAGCATTTGAATGCGATGGTTCCTGATGTCAAATTCTGTATTGGGTGGCAGTGGTTGCGTGCAGCTGTGGCACCACTGGCAGTAGTATGCAATGTGCCAGTACCGCCAGTATCCGTTATCACTTGGCTGTATAAATATGGTAGAAGCCAGCGCGTGATAAGAGGATAACCGGACGGAACTGGATGACAGATGGGACAGAACATTTTTATAAGTAGATGAGGCTGTCATGATCAGATCAGTCAACTGGCAGCAAATCAGTGGATAGCTGGCCAAGATCAGACTGAAATCCATTGAACCCCTTAAGGTACCGTCACACGCGGCAATTTTGCAGGCAATTTCACTGGCAATTTGCTGGTTGCAGTGAAATCATGGACATATTGTAATATCTTGTTGCTGTGTACAAATGGAACAATGTCTCCATGATTTCACTACAACCAGCAAATTGCCAGTGAAATTGCCTGCAAAATTGCCACGTGTGACGGTACCTTTAGAGGGAGCACAGGAACACTAGGCAGAAAGGCCACTTCTGTGTAGTCAGGTGATCTAGCTGCTCCCTGAGTGATCTGGTAAAACATAATTTGTCCAATAGCTATCTAAACTACAGGATAGGCTTTATGGTACATTTACACGCGGACACAGGAAGGTAGACACCGCCAGGCATCGGACACAATTGTGCCTGTTGCCATGAAAACACCACGATGTGGCTGCGTGTAATTCAGGCATTTCCCTCCTGTGTCTTGCAGTTCTGCAAGACACAGGAGGGAAATGCCTGAATTACACGCAGCCACATCGTGGTGTTTTCATGGCAACAGGCACAATTGTGTCCGATGCCTGGCGGTGTCTACCTTCCTGTGTCCGCGTGTAAATGTACCATTACAGTTAGCTCCTCCTGTATAACAGGTCATTGGAGATCCTACATGGAGACAATGGAGTATATGCACTTTTATTCACCTCTTTAAATCTAGGGATCTCCATTTAACTCCGCTGCTCATCAGCCACAGATAAAAGCTGCAGAGATGAAGTAATATACCGTAACTAATGTGCTATCATAAGTCATCAGTAACAATGTATTAGCTGCACAAAATAACTACAATAACTGGTGCTGGAATAAACCAAGAAGAACAAAAATGCAAGATACAGATTGTCATATGATTACTGTAAAGGTTTACCATGGGAAAATGCTCAGAAGACAGTATGGTCATTTACAATTTACTCATTTAGAGCACAAAAGTTCTTTTGTGACATCATACTCAGCCCAGCCTGTATTTGTGCAAAATCCACATAGTTCTGAGGTGTCAGAAGTGCAACGGGAACGCATTAACTATTTCATTGTCTTTTTTCCAAGTATAAATGAATGAAAGAACATAGTTAGAACATGACAACGTTGCTTTAAGTAACAATTCTGTTATTTTTCCGATGCCATGTAAAAATAATATTTAATTGTAGCAAAACCTACAGCACAATGTAAAGTACCCCCTGACATAAGAAAGTGTGAAACGTGCTTTGGGACATGGGGACACACATCTATAATTCTGCTTTACAAGTGAATGCTACTATAGGGATTACTACTGATTCACCCAGGGGTCTATTGGAACTCAGAACACGGGCGTGAAGTTGGAGGGATGTCACTGGTGGCCCTCCCGGACCCGTAGCCCTAGTGGTCAACTGAAAATTTGGGGAAAAATAAAAAGGGAATAAAAGTCTCGTGACGCCACCTGTGGTGTTTGGTAAATGCACCAGCGCTGCTGTGGGCCTTTGGGGATGATGGACAGGTACCGGCTCACAGGCGGAGCAGAGTCCCCGGGGTTATAGTGAGGTGACAGGGATGGATGCAGGATGTTGTCTATGTTGCCGAGCAGCCGTGGCAGTCTCTGTAGCGGACAGGGCCAGGGACTGAGGAATCAACACACACACCGTAAGTTGTTTCTGTACCTTTCCTGGTGGAATTGCAGGTAATGTCCAGGGTAACACTTCTGATTGAGGGATAAGGCCTCCTTGTCTCTTTTCGTGAAGCCCCTGACCTGTGTGTAACTTGGCCTGGCCTCCTCTGCTCTTTTGTCACCTGTGTGTTGTAGTGGGAAACCTTCATGTGGACTACCGCTGTATCCTCTCATGCGGTGCCTGGCTCCCTTCTTGGTTGCTGTACAGGTATTCGGGAGACTGGAGTCTCCTCGGTGAACCGGTGTTTCTGCTGGGCAAACTGCTCTTCTGCAGACTCGGACTCTGGTGTCTGGGTGGCTTTCTAGGGTGAACTGGTATGACTCCTCTGCCCCCAGTCTGGTGTTTCTGTTGCTTGACACCTTGCCTTCAACCTCACTCTTAGGCCCCTGCACTGGCAAGGCTGGTAACTGCTCAGTTGTCAACTGGCTGAGGCTAGCGCAGATCCGACACACCAGGACATCTTCACAGTTCTTCTAGCGACTGCACACTCTGACTAATTCCGCCCCATCACGGTATTTATAGGGGATCTTGCTTAAAGGCAGCAAGTGGGGCTCCCCCTACAGGTCTGGGGTGGAAGGTGTTGTATGCGTATGGGTACCCACTGTGGAAATCCATCCATGTTTTAGGTAGGTCTGTGGTTACCTGTTCTGGCAGGGCGCCACACTACCATGGCCTTATTCAGTTTCTTTCCATTTTCTTTGGATGCAATGTGTAGTTATATCTATGTATATCTTAAGGACTGTTTACTTTAGTATATTGTATGCCCCACTCTATTTTTCATGGGCACTCTAAATACCTAAAGTATACCAATGCACATCATAGATTTGCATAAATTGTATATTTTTACTGCTTTATATATTTCACTCTATATTTATTATTACTTTTCACCTTTACATAATTTATTCTAGCTATGTATCTGTGCATATTGCCATCAGTCTATACACAGTGCCTTGAAAAAGTATTCATACGGTCATGAAGATTTCCAAATGTTTTCACATTCCACTCACAACCTTAAAGCGAACCTGTCACCCCCTCCAGGCATCTAAAGATAACATAGCCACCTTCTGCAGCACTAAGGCTGCAGTCTGACAAGGTGTCTATAGCATTTATGCTCCCTTGATTCACTGAAATAAAGACTTTTATAAAATCTGTTTCAAACCAGATCCAAAACCGGGAGGCGGGTTTTCAAGTGTCTGTCTCCCTCCTCTGTGGTGTCAATTCATCCCTCTCTGCTCTCTGTACACCTCCCCCAGGGCCACCTCCCTGCATTACAGAGCTTTGTCAGCTCTGCTACAACATAGAGCTGCTGTTATAAAAGACCCCACAGTAGTAAATCTAGCAGGAGGACGAGCAGACAAAGCACTGCCTGCTACATTGCTGCCCTTGAGCTGAGCTGTCAGCAGTGCAGCAGAGTTGAGTTTGTGCTTTAGATCAGGGGCTGAGGACGGAGCAATGCTGGTGGGTACAAGAAACTGAAAGTGAAACCTGCTCTGCTCAAGGGCTGCTAAGTAGCAGGCAGTGCTTTGTCTGCTGTTCTGCTCACGATCCTCCTGCTAGATTTACTACTGTGGGGTCTCCTATAACAGCAGCTCTATGTTGTAGCAGAGCTGACAAAGCTCTGTAATGCAGGAGATGGCCCTGGAGGAGGTGCACAGAGAGCAGAGAGGGATGACTGACACCACAGAGGAGGGAGATAGACGCTTGAAAACCCGCCTCCCGGTCTTGGGTCTGGTTTGAAACAGATTTTATATAAGTCTTTATTTCAGTGAATCAAGAGAGCATAAATGCTATAGACACCTTGTCAGAATGCAGCCTTAGTGCTGCAGAAGGTGGCTATGTTATCTTTAGATGCCTGGAGGGGGTGACAGGTTCGCTTTAACTGTATTTTATTGTGCTTTTATGTGATAAACCAACACAAAGTAGCAAGTATTCATGAAGTGAAAAGAAAATGACGCATGGTTTTCTAAATATTTAAAAATATAAATCTGAAAATTGTGGCATGACCCCTGCATAGCATGTGGAAGAAGGTGTTCAGGTCAGATGAGATCAAAGTAGAACTTATTGGGCTAAATGCAAAATGCTATTTGTGGTACAAATATAACATTTCATATCGCCCTGAAAACATCATCCCCACTGTCAAACATGGTGTGGCAACATCTTGCTGGGGAGAGGCTATTCTTCAGCAGGAACAGGGAAACTGTTGGAGTTGATGAGAAGGTGGATGTAGCTAAATAAGTGGCCAATCCTGGAAAAAAAAACCTGTTTGCTGCAAAAGACTATGAACTGGGGAGCAGGTTCACCTTTCAGCAGGACAACGACCCTATACGTATTGCCAAATCTAGAATGTAATGTTTTGATCAATGCATATTCATGTGTCTGATTGGCCTTGAAATCTGCTGTTCATAGAAGCTCTGCATCCAATGTCACTAGCTTGAGTTATTTTACAAAGAAGAAGGGGCACAACATGTAGCTGTATGAAAGACTTGTATTGCATTGAAATGTCATCCTACAAAGTATTGATTCAAGAGTAGAGATGGACAAACTTGCAGATGAGCCTGAACCCAGAAGTCCATATAGGTCTATTGAGACACAAACCTCTCTGCTATGAAATGGTGGCTAGGGGGCTGTAAAAGGAAGCAAAATAGGGATTAAAATTAAATCATTCTTACCAGTCTCCGTGCTGCTCTCACACTGCTTCTGGGTCCGCTCATTAAACCTCATGAATATTCACTACATCCAAGTCCGTGCTCTGTGTCAGCATTTGTGATTGGTTACATTCAAACTATGCCCCCACCCTCTGTGCTAGCATCTGTGATTGGTTGTTCAGCTTCACAGTAGCTGTCTGTGTCCCCAAAGTGTACATATAAATAATTTAAATAAATGGCATGGTGTTCCCCATGTATTAAAACACAGTGCAGATAAAGCACACGGCTGTGGGTTGGTATTCTCATCCAGGGGAGGCCCATGCTTATTATCCCCCCAACTAAAAATAGCAGCCCACAGCCACCTCAGATTTGGCACATCTATTAGATGCGTCAAACCAGGTGCTTTACCCGGTTCATCCCAAGTGCAGTGGCAATTGTGGTAATATAAGGGGTTAATGACAGCTGTGAATTGACAGTGGACATCAAGCCCTGGATTGATGATGCTGAAATGGTGAAGCTTTGGCATTTTTACAGAAATAAAATGTTGAAGTAGTAATATATGATGTTGGGAAGGCCAAACTTTTAAATTTCTATTTTGCATCTGTTTTTTCTCAGATACTGAATGTAACATCAACTTCACTGTACTATTAAAGGAATAGAATAATAAAGGCTATCTAAAAACTTAGAGATAGTGAGGGAAAAGTTAGCTAAGGCTGCTTTCACATCGTGAAAGCAGTCTAACATAAAAGAATTCAAGTCTCCAGGTCCAGGTGAATTCTTTGAGAACAGGGAAGTCCCAGTGGACTGGAAAAGAGCAAATGTTGTTGCTATCTCTAAAAAGGGGGACAAGGTGGACCCAGGGAACTATAAGCCTGTCAGCCTGACTTCTATACAAGGAAAAAATGTGAACAAATTATCAAACAACATATATGCAATTACCTGGATGAGAATTAAGTGATTAACCACAGTAAACATGGGTTTGTAACTAATACGTCATGTCAGACTAACTTCATTTCCTTCTGTGACTGAATCACTGACTGGGTGGATCAGGGAAACACTGTAGATATAACATATCTAGACTTCAGCAAAGCATTTGACAAAGTATCTCATACCATCCTTATTGAAAAAATGACCAAGTATGGAATATACAGGACAACTGTTAGCTAGATCCATAACTAGCAACAGTGATAGGACCCAAAGATGGGTCATAAATGGCTGCACGTCCAGTTGGAAGAATGTCTCAAGTGGGATACCATAAGGCTCTGTCCTGGGTTCTGTGTTGCCCATCATCTTTATTAATGATTTGGATGAAGGAATTGAGAATAAACTGAATAAATTTGCTGATGAGATAAAGCTATGAGGAATACCGTATATACTCGAGTATAAGCTGACCCCAGTATAAGCCCTCCAAAACTAGGGAAACTTATTGACTCGAGTATAAGCCTGGGGGGGAAATGAAGCAGACTCTCATCACGGTATACAGCCCCTCTCATCATGATAAATGGCCCCCCATTACTGGTATATAATCTCCCATTACTAGTATATAGGACATCCATCACTGGTATACAGTTCCCCCCCATCAGAGGTTACAGCCCCCATCAGTGTAATACAGCCCCCCATCAGTGGTATATACAGGCCCCCCTCAGTGATATATACAGGCCCCCCATCAGTGATATATATAAACCCCCATCAGTGGCATATACAGGCCCCCCATCAGAGGTTACATCCCCCATCAGTGGTATATTCAGCCCCCCATCAGTGGTATATACAGGCCCCCCCTCAGTGGTATATACAGGCCCCCCTCAGTGGTATATACAGGCCCCACAATAGTGATATATACAGGCCCCCCATCAGTGGTTACAGCCCCCATCAGTGGTATATACAGCCCCCCATCAGTGGTATATACAAGTCCCCCCTTAGTGGTATATACAGGCCCCCCTCAGTGGTATATACAGGCCCCCCTCAGTGGTATATACAGGCCCCCCTCAGTGGTATATACAGGCCCCACAATAGTGATATATACAGGCCCCCCATCAGAGGTTACAGCCCCCATCAGTGGAATACAGCCCCCCATCAGTGGTATATACAGGCCCCCCTCAGTGATATTTACAGGCCCCCCATCAATGATATATACAGACCCCCATCAGTGGTATATACAGGCCCCCCATCAGTGGTTACAGCCCCCATCAGTGGTATATACAGCCCCCCATCAGTGGTATATACTGGCCCCCCTCAGTGGTATATACAGGCCCCCCTCAGTGGTATATACAGGCCCCCGCTTAGTGGTATATACAGCCCCCCATCAGTGGTATATACAGCCCCCCCATCAGTGCTATATACAGGCCCCCCTCAGTGGTATATACAGGCTCCACCATCAGTGGTATATACAGGCCCCCCATCAGTGGTTACAGCCCCCATCAGTGGTATATACAGCCCCCCATCAGTGGTATATACTGGCCCCCCCCCTCAGTGGTATATACAGGCCCCCCTCAGCGGTATATACAGGCCCCCGCTCAGTGGTATATACAGCCCCCCATCAGTGGTATATACAGCCCCCCCATCAGTGGTATATACAGGCCCCCCTCAGTGGTATATACAGGCCCACCCCATCAGTGGTATACAGGCCCACCCCATCAGTGGTATACAGGCCCCCTTGCTGCCGCACACCTGTAAAATAATACATCATTCATACTTATCCCTGTTGCTCTGTCACCGCGCGTCCTCCAGTCTTCTTCCTGCTTGTACCCGGCTTCTATTCCTGAGGTGGACGCAGCAGCGATGACGTCATTGCTTCTTCGCCGGTCACATGACACCGGGTACAAGCAGGAAGAAGACCGGAGAACGAGCGGTGACAAAGCGACAGGGATAAGTATGAATGATGTATTATTTTACAGGTGTGCGGCAGCAAGGGGGAGCCTGTATACCACTGATGGGGGGGGCCTGTATACCACTGATGGGAGGGTGCTTACATAGTGCAATGCAATATGCACTGCTCCCCCTGCCACTGATGGATAGGGAGATGCAGTGCATATTGCATTGCACTAATGAGCCGTGGCACGTGACCGCCCGGTCCTACTGCAGCCTCCGCCCACCTCCTCCAGCTCCTGATCACCGCCCCCCCTCACACAGCCTTCACTGTGACTCGAGTATAAGCCAAGGGGGCACTTTTCAGAACAATTTTTGTGCTGAAAAACTCGGACTATACTCGAGTATATACGGTAGTTAATATTAGAGAAGAGAGAGGATGCAAAAAGAGCTAAACACATTCGAACAGTGGGCAACAACTAATAGAATGGTTTTTAGCAGAGAAAATGCAAAGTCCTATATCTGGGCAAGAAAAATGAAAAGAGCATATACAGAATGGGAGGAATAAGGCTAAGCAACCACCCATGTGAAAAATACTTTGGTATACTAATATAACACAGACTCAACATGAGTCAACAGTGTGATGCAGCAGCAAAAAAGAAGCTTCATTATGTGGGTTTACATAGCAGCTATATGAGAAACATACATCGCCGGCATAATACCAAGCATTGGATAGAATGGTGTAAAGCAACAGCTACTGCACTCTGGAGCAGTGGAAACATGTTCTTTAGAGATACAAGATTGATTGCTTTCAGTGGGAGAAGCAAAATAAAAATCTTGTAGTTGTGATACCTTTTAATAGCTAACAAAAAAATAAAATAAGTGATGTTATAAGGCAAGCTTTTGAGATCTCTCACGTCTCTTCATGAGGCATGATATGACAAAATATTTAAAGAAACACAAATATATTATTACACAACCAGGGCAGATGCCAGTTAAAATGGGTAGACAGGACATAGGCTAAAAGCAAGGATAAGGTCTCATCGTCACACAATTACAGACAAAACAATTCATTTACCATTACCCAAACATTTCTGTGGTGCAGGACATAACATCGACAATATGAAAGTGGCAATATTGAGAGGCCTTTTCAAATCACAGAAACATCAAAGGGTCTGTGAATACAAACTCTTTACAACTTTTGACTTTGTCCGATCAGGTTTAAATCTGTCATAAGAATTTATGAATCATTACAACATCTGAAGAATGTTTTCCAGAGACAACATGTTTACATATAAATTAGGGCCATAAAAACTTTCACACCAGTAAGCCCAGCTAATTAAAAATCCTCTCTTAGCATTGTTTATTTATTTAAATGTCCATTTATTTTAACTTGCATCTGTACTGGTTTTCTGTGTATATATATTTGTGTTTCTTTAAATATTTTCTCATACCATGTCTGATGAAGAGACGGGAGATGTCTCGAAAGCTCGCCTTATAGCATCACTTATTTTACTTTTGTATGCCATTAAAAGGTATCCAAACTACAAGATTATTATTTTGTTTCTCCCACTGAGAGCAATCAATCTTTTTTCAACTGGCTATCACACTACTAAACCTCTTTATCTTCTTAGGGCCCTTTCACATCAGCGTTTTTTGAAATTCGCGGCAGATGCGGTGAAAAAAACGCATCTGCCGCGTTTAACGCATAACCGCGACACTTGCGGCACACTTGCGGCAAGCCCCATGCAATGTCTATGGGGCTTGCGGTAAGGGTGCGGCAGGTGCGGCAAGTGCGGTTTTGGCATTTGCGGCAGGTGCGGCCGCGAAAAAAAATGCTGTCAGCCGCGGGTTTTTTTGCGGCCGCACCTGCCGCAAGTGCCAAAACCGCACTTGCCGCACCTGCTGCAAGTCCGCCTATACCTTGTATGGTGTTTACCGCAACTGCGCCGCAACCGTGCCGCAAGTGCAGCCGGTATGCGGTAATCGCGGCAGATGCGTTTTTTTCACTGCATCTGCCGCGATTTGAAAATACAATCACAGTTCTTTATTTGGCAGCCTGATTGGCAAGTCTGGATTTGCTAAATTTCAACACAAGAAATGGTTACCTGTCTGACTGCATTGTGCCAACTGTAAAGTTTGGTGGAGGACAAATAATGTTATGGATTGCTTTTCAGTGGCCAGACTAAATATTTTAGTTTCAGTAAAAGGAAATCTTAATATGTCAGCATATCAATACATTTTGGATAATTGTATCTTTCCAATAGTGATGAGCGTGCATGCTTGCCACTGCTCAATACTCGATCAAGCATTGGGGTGCTCGAACATGCTTGTCAAGTATCGTGGGTGCTTGAGCGCCATGCTCGAGTTCCCCCACCATATACAGTATTTTGCAACTGTTAGTCAAAAAATATACAAAGATTGGCTGCTATGCACAGTAATGCCCTAGCCATGTTGGATACTGGCTTTACTGTGATTGTTCACAAAAACTACTCAAAAAATGGCAGCAATAGAAAAACTCACCAATTGCAGCCAAAAACAAATCCAACACAGCACTTACACAAGATGCACTCAGACCCCAATAAAAAGCAAACACAGGTGCACAGAACTGGTACAAATCACCATCAACCTGCCAAGACATGGGGGAGGTGATTTGCTATGCACAGCTCAAGGTTTGCACGCTTTACTGTGATTGTCCAGCTACATTGCATAGCATATTGGGTCTTATATGAGCTCCAGGGAAGCAATGCTCGGCCCACTGCAATTCAGAGAGAGTTGATCTAGGAAGGAGAGCTTAGATTAGAGCGGGCATATAGGCAGTGTTGTACATTTGCAAAAATTAGTACCGTTCATGTGGCACAAAAGGGTGTTTTTAGTCTTGTCTCACCTAGTAAAAGAATAAATAATTTAAAAAGACAGCATGGAGTTCTCCCTATTTTTGATAACATCTGCAGGCTATTGTTATCAGGCTGGGAAGATCCATAGTTATTTAGCCCTTCGCAGCCTAAATATATTAGCTCATAGAAATCCCAAAATTGGCTAATCGCATTATATTAGCCAATTTTGGTGCTTTGCCCAGCTTTTCCAAATTGCCCTTGTGCAGTGGCAATCACAGTAATGTTTTTGAGGCTTGATGTCAGCTATGTAATGTCAGCTGAGATCAAGCTCAGGGGATAGCAATGGAGAGACATCTATCCGACACCCCTATTACTAACCCTGTAATAAAAAAAACACACAAACAGAAAAAGATTGTTTATTTGCATAAAGACTCCCCGACACAATCCCTCATTCACCAATTTATTATAAAAAATGTTTGCATGAAGTTCCTCCTTCATAATCTACATTCTCCGAATATAACTCTCATCAGAACCGCGTTGAATCGGCAGCTCTGATAAAAGTTGTTGTTATTATCTGACACTTGTGACCAATTGTACTTTACAGCTATTCACAGTCACTGGAGCTACATTCAGTGTACGTAAACTATGATGGAGGAACTTCATGGGAACTTTTTTGATAATAAATTGGTGAACAAGAGACAGTGTGGGGAAGTCTTTATTCAAATAAACTATTCATGTGTGTATTTTTGGATTACTGGGTTAGTAAAGAGGGTGTATGAATAAACATCTCTCCATTAGAAACCCCTGGTCTTGATGCCAGCTGTCATTACACAGCTGACATCAAGCCCCCAAAATATTAACCTGATTTCAACCACACCAGGGCAATCAGGATGAGCTAGCCAAAGTGCCAGATAGCATATTTAATATGATACGACAATTCTGGGGTGATAGTATTAGCTACCAGCTGTCTGCTTCACCTTGACTAGATAACAAAAAAAGTGAGAACCCCACATCTTTTTAGAAAATATTTATTTAATTAGTTCCCAGCAGTGACCTGCATCCAGACATCTTCCACCATGCTCTACCCATTCCAATTGAGCACTGTTTCCATTCATTTCAGCAAGCTTCCTGCCGTCCCATCCCTCCATTATACTCGTTACTCAAATAAAGCCCATCTAAGGGTTCGACCTGCTCGATTCATTTTAGTGCTCGCTCATCAATAGCTTCCAACTTTGTAGGAATAGTTTGAGAAAGGGTTTTTTTCTGTACCAGCATAATTGTGCCCTACTGTAGAAGGCAAGATCTATAAAGGTATGGTTGGGTGAAATGGTGTAGAAGAACTTGACTGTTCTACACAGAGCTCCGATATCAACTCTGTCTAACACCTGCGGAATGAACTAGAAAAGTGATTGTGAGCCAAGCACTCCCATCCAAAATCTGACCTCACAAATGCTTTTCTGGATAAATTTTGGAAAACATTCCACAAGCAACCTCCAAAATCTTGTAGAAAGCCTCTCCAAAGAGTGGAAGGCATGTTAGCTTTAAAGTGAGGAACAAATCCATATTTATTTCTATGGATTAGAATGGATGCTCCTGTAGGTGTTATGTGTACAGTTGTGGACAAAAGTATTGACACCCCTGCAATTCTGTCAGATAATACTCAGTTTCTTCCTGAAAATGATTGCAATCACAAATTCTTTGGTATTACTATCTTCATTTAATTTGTCTTCAATGAAAAAAACACAAAAAGAATTGTCCTAAAGCCAAATTGGATCTAATTCCACACCAAACATAGAAAAGGAGGTGGACAAAAGTATTAGCACTGTTAGAAAAATCATGTGATGATTCTCTAATTTGTGTAATTAACAGCACTTGTAACTTACCTGTGGCACCTAACAGGTGTTGGCAATAACTAAATCACACTTGCAGCCAGTTGACATGGATTAAAGTTGACTCAACCTCTGTCCTGTGTCCTTGTGTGTACCACATTGTGCATGGAGAAAAGAAAGAAGACCAAAGAACTGTCTGAGGACTTAAGAAACCAAATTGTGAGGAAGCATGAGCAATCTCAAGGCTACAAGTCCATCTCCAAAGACCTGAATGTTCCTGTGTCTACCGTGCGCAGTGTCATCAAGAAGTTTAAAGCCCATGGCACTGTGGCTAACCTCCCTAGATGTGGACGGAAAAGAAAAATTGACGAGAGATTTCAATGCAAGATTGTGCGGATGGTGGATAAAGAACCTCGACTAACATCCAAAAAAGTTCAAGCTGCCCTGCAGTTTGAGGGTACAACAGGGTCAACCCGTACTATCCAGACTGTATGGTAGGATATCCAGGAAGACCCCACTTCTTACCCCGAGACATAAAAAAGCCAGGCTGGAGTTTGCCAAAACTTACCTGAGAAAGCGTAAAACGTTTTGGAAGAATGTTCTCTGGTCAGATGAGACAAAAGTAGAGCTTTTTGGGCAAATGCATCAACAAAGAGTTTACAGGAGAAAATAAAGAGGCATTCAAAGAAAAAAAACACGGTCCCTACAGTCAAACATGGTGGAGGTTCCCTGATGCTTTGGGGTTGCTTTGCTGCCTCTGGCATTGGACTGCTTGACCGTGTGCATGGCGTTATGAAGTCTGAAGACTACCAACAAATTTTGCAGCATAATGTAGGGCCCAGTGTGAGAAAGCTGGGTCTCCCTCAGAGGTCATAGGACTTCCAGCAGGACAATGACCCAAAACACACTTCAAAAAGAACTAGAAAATGGTTTGAGAGAAAGCACTGGAGACTTCTAAGGTGGCCAGCAATGAGTCCAGACCTCAATCCCATAGAACACCTGTGGAGAGGTCTAAAAATGGCAGTTTGGAGAAGGCACCCTTCATATATCAGGGACCTGGAGCAGCTTGCCAAAGAAAAATGGTCTAAAATTCCAGCAGAGCATTGTAAGAACCTCATTGATGGTTACCGGAAGCGGTTGATCACAGTTATTTTGGCTAAAGGTTGTGCAACCAAGTATTAGTCTGAGGGTGCCAATACTTTTGTCTGGCCCATTTTTGGTGTTTTGTGTAAAATCATCAATGTTTTGATTTTTGCTTCATTTTCTTTTGTGTTTTTTTCATTGAAGACAAATTAAATGAAGATAATAATACCAAAGAATTTGTGATTGCAATCATTTTCAGGAAGAAAACTGAGTATTATCTGACAGAATTGCAGGGGTGTCAATACTTTTGGCAACAACTGTAGGTGTCCCATCTGTCCATATGGTAGATCTTGTATGTAAGTAGACTGTGTATATTCCATTTCTGGTGGGCATATATTTGCTATGTGCATGTCTTGTGAGTTATTACATGATATTGTATACATGATTTTTATTTTTACATAAAGAACATAAACAGACTAAAAATAAAATAAAATTGAAAGTCGTAATATTACTCACTATCAAATATATATTAAGCAAACCAATAAAGCAAACAAGAAGGCTTTATATAGTGTTGTTTACCCTGCCACAAGTTTAATAGGCACTTTATCCAGGCCTATAGTCTTCCTAAATCTGACATTTCATTTACAATGTGTCACGGGATCTGCAGTGTATTCCAATTTCTCTTTTAACAATAAGTAGTGCGGCAACAATGCAACATCTCTGGTATAATTTAGACCAGGCTCTTGAAAGAATCCCCGAAAGATGTTTTAGCTGTCATGTGTAAAGCTCTAAAAAATGCCAAACATATGACAATAAAGATTTTCATATGTTTTCGGCCTAAAATAACTAAACGATTCCATAGAAGTACATTTTGGGGATAAAACCAAATAAAGAAATCTCATTCCTAGAGATTAATGAATATCAATCTGTCTTTTGTTAGGTGCAATTAAAAAGCAAAATATAAAAAAAATAAATAAATATGAAATAGTAATATGTCCATGTGTATAAATACATCAACAAAAAAAACACATGCTTTTAACCGCATTGGTTGGAGCAGAGGCACTACTGCTTTTTCTCCTTCTTCTCCCCATCCGCTTTTGTTTGTGTCCTTTTTCATAGTTCATAGTTTTTAAGGTTATAGGAAGACTTTAAGTCCATCTAGTTCAACCAATAGACTAACATGCTGATCCCATTCAATTGGTTGCTAACATTGGACTCTATAGAGGTGCACAGGATGAGACAACACATGAGAAATTTGAATTGTGCCGACCTTTGTTGCCTATGGAGATGACCGAAGCTTTCATGGATCGGTTTGGGTCGTCGAACTTTCCGGTATTGAGCAAACCTGTTCGGGTTTGGAGTTCGGGTGCTTTATGTTTGTAAAACACTGGACCAAGCATCGTTGTAGTTGGGTACAGTTGGTGCTTGGTCCAGTGTGAGCCACGTGCAGTTTTTGATCGGCTCGCACTGGGCTTAAAAGCACTGTTTTTGGGTGTAGTGTGTGTCCAAAATGAATTTGAAAGGAAAAAATACACCTCCCGCCTTTGAAAATGTTTTACTTATGGCTGGCTGTATGTGGCGGAGAGCTGGATTGCCTATCAGTCACTTCCATTGAGGTTTGGGTCACGTTCTGGGTCATGAACGATGTGCCAAAGAGTTTGGCTGCACCACCCGAACCGGAAAATGTTCACTCATCTCTAGTTACCTACATAACAGCCACAGTGATTGCCTCCAGTGGAGTAGTTATACGGAGTGTAATGGTTGTATTTAGTGCTGAGTCTAACATTGAATAGAGTATAAGAGAAAAAAAAAAGGCAATAGTGATACAGTATAGGGTAGAGGAAGTTAGGGGATGGTGAGGGAGGTGCTCATCTGGCCAGATTTGCATGTCACAATCCCATTATATGCCCTTAGAGAATACAGCTACTGTAGTCACACCTGAAGAAAATCTTTATATGAAAATATACGAGACACAGGTTAGAGGATATGGGTATACAGACAGGGATGAGAACCTCTGTACTAGCAACATATCTCTACTCAGTGGCGTAACTTCAGGCCCAGGGGCCCCGATGCGAAAGCTCCAACGGGGCCCCCAATTATTGCAAATCGTTAATAGTATTAGTCTTTTTCTATTGGCCAAAGGGACTTTTGGGGCCCCCCTAGGCAGCAGGGCCCGGGTGCGATCGCAACCCCTGCACCTATTGTAGTTACACCCTTGTCTCTACTGAATAGATCGCATTGCTAAGGCACCTCCCAATAAGGGAAGGTACCTTAACTACACTGTGCTAGAGATAGAGAATCTATGGGGTATTGTCAAGAGGAATATGAGACACCAGACCCAACAAAGCAAACGAGCTGAAGGCTGCTATCAAAGCAACCTGGTTTTCTATAATACCTCAGCAGTGTCACAGGCTGATCGCCTCCATACAAAGCTGCATTGATGCAGTAATTCATACAAAAAGACCCCTGACCAAGTATTGAGTGTATTTACTGTACATCATTGTCACAATGGTCTCTCTTACCTGGGAGACTTGTGACTAGTTTGGGACCTCTGTCTCATGTATTGGGACTTCATATTAACCCCTTTAACCCCAGGCAATTTTTCATTTTCCAGTTTTCATTTTCCCCTCCCCTTCTTCCAAGAGGCATCATTTTTTTTATTTTTCCATCAATATAGACATATGAGGATTTGATTATTGCAAGACGAGTTGTACTTTCAGAGGTAATAATTTATTTTACCATATAGTATTAAAAAATTGCTTTCTGTTTTTTTTTTATACTCCATGTTCACGGTATGGTAAAAATGAAATGTTGGTATGATTCCTTAGGCTGCTATGAGTTCGTAGATGCCAAACATGTACAATTTTACTGTTATCTAAGTGGTGAAAAAAAATCAAAAGTTTTAGAAAAAAAAAAGAATTACGCTTTGGTTGTCATTTTCCCAATTTTTCGGGATCTGGGGTTGTGTGATTGCGTATTTTTTGTGTCTTGAGCTATCATTTCTAATTATACAATTTTTGTGTAGCTACGTTGTTTTGATTGCCCAATATTGCACCAAAAAAACGTAATTTTGACATTTGGTCATTTTCTTCTGTTACGTAGTTTACTGATCTTATTGAGTTTATATTTTGATAGATAGGGCATTTCCAAATATGTGTATTTCTAATTTGTTTTAATAGTTTTATTTTAAATGGGGAAAAAGAGGGGTGATTTGAACTTTTGTGTTTTTTTTCATCTATTTACATTTTTTAAAATGTATTCTTTGTTTTACATTGACCCATAGGGCGCCATGATGCTTCTCTGTCCAATCGCTTGTGCTATGTAGAGATGAGCTGCAGTTCATCTCTATATAACACAAATGATCACTTCTTGTGAATGCTGGCGTTTGCCAGCCATCAACAGGAAGTGATCCCTGATAGCATCTGGAGTCACCACAAGACCTCACTCTATCCAGGTATCATCGCAAGATCCTTCCATCGCATTGCGGGATCTCAGATCATGGCAGGGAACAACACGATCCTCACCGTGGTGCTTTGGATCGAGCTGTCAGTGAATGACAGTGTGATTCAAAAGCTTAATACCGCTGATCAGATCGATTGTAGTGATGGTTCTTACCCCTCTGATGAGTTGCTGGTGATGATGTGGGAGCCCGGCGGGAGGAAGAACGGAGACCAGTTCAAGTTTTACTCCACTTTACTAGGTACCGGCAGATGGTAAAACGGAACACGATACAGTTTGGTTTACCGGGTGGATGTTGCCGGTTCAGGGTCCCCCTTATGGAGTCTCTATATGTTTTCTCTCTTTGTCTTTCAGGGTCAGTTCTATTCTTCCTGTCTCTACCACCTTCACAGCGCTCTCCCGCCAGTCCTACAGTATGTCACTAGCCATCCAGGTCGGTCCCTTACCGGTACGGACGGGAGCAGCAGGAGCGCACAATTTGTCCCGCCACCGGAACTCAGTCCACAACCACTAGTGCCCACAACCGGTTTCAGCCCTGAGGGGTGATATGCCTTTGTGGCGCTAACGGCAACCCGTTGTTGATGAGCCCGCAGCTCGTCAGTTTGCGGCCAGAGGTAAACTACTGACCGTCTCGACTTCCCGTGCTGCCGGAGTTCCCCAAACGTTACCAGCTGGCTCCAACTGGTTCTGGTCTGTTTCCTTCTGTCCTGGGCCCTCCTCTTAAAGATGGGGATCCCTCCTGTCAGCGGTGCTGTCCTTCCTGACTGCCTTCCCAGCACTGTCTGAGGTAACTGTCACTCAACTCTTACTACTCTAACCTAGGCTCCACCCTCTTTTGGGACCTACTAAATAACCAGTCCCCCCTATGCTAAGGTGGCCTAGTCCTGTGTGTGGGTGTAACTTGAGACTCCACAGGTTAAACCCTAAGCTGACAACTTACAGAGATAACGCATTTGTTGTCAGAGTGTAATACCTCTCTGTGGCACCTAGCCAGAGGGGTGACACACAATCATCAACATTAACAGAAATAAACACTTGAAATATATCACTCTGCTTGCAATGACTCTTTCTAATATATGTGTTTAATTTTATTCATTGAATTACTGAAATAAATTCACTTTTTGATGATATTCTAATTTATTGACATGCACTAGTAGCAATACCTGCAACCACATTTAAATTCAGAAGTAATTGTGTAATTATATTCATTTAGCATATGTGGACTGTTGATCCTTGAAGTCCTCATACTTTTTTCTATAATCAATACGTACAATAATTATAGTAAATCTACTTGTCTTTTTCTTTGGTACTGTTGAGATCAATCACAGATACTCAGATGGTTGCTAACTGTGGACTCCACTTGTAGAGGTTGTGGACTTTTTCCCTATTACGAACATGGACAATTTATAGTAACACCAATGGCAATGTGTTGCTGTTTAGCCTGGAATATAGGAAAATTAGTCTCCTCAGGCATCTGAGAACCATTAGCCGTTATTGAACACTGTGAAGCATTAATGCTGGTAAGTGCATTTGGGGAATATTTCTGTAAATTCATTATCAGCGATGGGGAGCAAACAACTGTTATCATATTTCATACTTAAGATACTATTGCATGTTTTCTCCTCCTTACACTTATAATGTCTTTCTTTTATACAACTTTAATATTCTTTACTAACCAGTAAATGGCATTTAGGTTAATGACCGAAACCAGATGCATTATTAGTTGACAATTAACCATGTGATAAAAGGAAATGTAGGTGGAAGGGGATGGGAAATACGAGATTCCATTTATTTTTTAAGATTAACTCTGGGGTTAAAATTAAAGTCAATCTATTGAGCTGAAATTTGGCATTTGTCCTATTAAAATACCTTGGTAATGAATACAAGATGTGAGATATACATCAAGTATGCTGTAACTGAATGGGAATAAACCGCTCTGTTTGGCTTCTCCTTTGTCTGATATAAAGTCTATCAAAAATGTTTATTGCTGTTGTAGCGTAAATACAAAGTAACGGTCAAGTACATCGGTTAGTAAGGCAAGAGGTGTTACAGAAAGAGTCTTATAGCAAGGGGAACTCTAGGGGAAAATTCCAATATTCTTAAATGGGTGATTGTAAAAACTATTGTTGTGTTACTGTAAAAACAAGCAACTTTCCTGTTTACTTGTTATGCCACTATCCTCTTCAGAGAGGAAGAGGACCAGACCTCTAGCGCCACTAACTGGGGTTACAATCCCAAAACTCAATACGAGCCTTGACACATGATAAGATAAAAAGCCAAACCACTCCATTTGTAGACACAAGCTTTGAGTTGTTTGCCTCTCATCAGTATAAAGCAGGAGACCTGGTTTGTCTGGATGGGATGGCTTTGACATTAGGTTTGAATGGGAATGTTTCTTTTTTGGCGGGGGTTGGGAACTTATGGCTCGCGAGCCAGATTTCGTCTGTACCGTGTTCTGGGTGCCGATCTGTCTTTGCTGTCATACCCTTACATGAAGCCAATCAGTGGGCAAGAAGTCGCTGTCCAATCAGAGGCACCTATGTCATCAGCGGGAATCTGATTGGCCAGCCACTGCCGGCCTCTGATTAGATCGCGGCTGCTGGCTTCTGATTGGATAAATGTATGGGTACAACAGCAGGGAGGGACAAAGCAGCACTCAGAACACCCATTATACCACACAAACCATGGAAGATCAGATGAATATGTGTGTGTGTATGTGTGGATTTTTTTCTTGTAGGTACCGGCACCATTCTTAGGGCTGCAAAGGGATGCATGGGGTTAATGGGGGTACTGCAAGGGGATGATGGGGGTACTGCATGGCGATGATGGGGGTACTGCAAGTGGATGATGGGGGTATTGCATGTGGTTAATGGGGGTAATGCAAGGGTATGATGGGGTACTGCATTGGGATAATGGGGGTACTGCAAAGGAATGATGGGGGTAATGCATGGGGATGATGGAGATACTGCAAGGGGATGATGGGGTACTTCATGGGGATGATGGGGGCACTGCATGGAGATGATGGGGGTACTGCAAGTGGATGATGGGAGTACTGCAAGGGAATGATGGGGGCACTGCATGGGGATGATGGGGGTACTGCAAGTGGATGATGGGGGTACTGCAAGGGAATGATGGGGTACTGCAAGTGGATGATGAGGGTACTGCAGGGGTATGATGTGGGTACTTCAAGGGGATGATGGGGGTGCTGCAAGGGGATGATGGGGGTATTGCATGGGGTTAATGGGGTAATGCAAGGGGATGATGGGGTACTGCAAGGGGATGATGGGGTACTGCATAGGAATGATGGCGTACTGCTAGGGGATGATGACGGTACTGCATGGGTTTAATGAGGGTACTGCAAGGGGATAATGGGGAAACTGCATGGGGAGATGGGGGAATTGCATGGGATGATGGGGGTACTGCAAAGGGATGATGGGGTACTGCAAGGGGAAGATGGGGGTATTGCAAGGGGATGATGGAGGTACCACATTGGAGGCTGCAAGAGGATGATGGGGGTACTGCAGACATATTGTACTTTAAAAGTGTTGGTCTTACATAAAATGCACACATTTGCTTGTATTTAGTTTAAAGTTTTAAAAACATTGTAATTAAAAGTTTTAAAATTTAAACATATTGTATGGCTCTCACAGAATTAAATTTCAAAATATGTGCTGTTCATGGCTCTATCAGCCTAAAAGGTTCCTGATCCTTGTTCTATAGACTTGTTTACTTTTTTCCTTGTGGCAACTTGTGGCTAAATCAATGCACATTTGAGTAGTGTCTGAAAAATTCAGGGACTATTGATCTAGAGCATGTGCATTAGATCCTAAGGCTAGGGTCTGACTTGCGCTAGCCCTCAGCCTACTGGATCCATTTAAAACTTAGTTTCTGGCAGGCTGAGTGCATAGCGTTGCCAGAATTGTAACGCTATGCGCCGCCTGCCTATGCATCTCTATGGCAAAGTGATGCTTACTCCAGCAAACCGCGTTTCCTGTGCGCTCTGCAATAGCACATATTAGATGCTTGTGTGTGGCTGCAGTAAGCGTCACTTTGCCATAGAGATGCATAGGCAGGTGGCGCACAGCATTACATGGGATCATAGGCCCCACCCCTAATGTTATAAACAGATGGTATAAGAATAGCACCAGGCATTGGTTGGCATGAAATGGCCGAGAGGCTTAATAGCAATTTGTTATTGATGGTCTACCCTAAGGTTAGGTGCAGATGACCATTTTTGTTCCCATAAGAATTATGATCACATTCTGATGGGAGTTTAATCAGAGTGTGATCCAATTTTCTTGGATGTGGAGAATATAGAGAGAAAATTTCTCCATTCTCTCCATTCTGTCAGTCAGTGAAAATTGGATATTATCTGATTGCAGTCCATTTTTTTTTCATGGACCCATTGACTAGCATGACCAAGTGATGATCCATTTAATGGAGGCAACTCTAGCACACAGCAATTTTGTTTCCCTTGGACAGTGCTCAGCTCCATAGAATAACATTGGTTCAAATAAAAAATAAGGAGAGGAAAATCTGGGCACCGCTTACCACAGGTTCTCATGTGCTGTTGCAAATAGCGGTGCACGTACACTCTCCCGGAGGTGGGGACAGTAAAAGCAGCTCCAGCAAAAACAGTCAATAGAAATATAGAGAGACAGATGGCACTCACCGTTCTGAGCTTTGTTTTAGTTTATTGTCATATTCTGGTGTAAAACCACATGGGAGAGGGATAAGGAGTGGATACACATGGACGACAGCGGCTGTTTCACGCTTCATAGCACTTCCACAGGTCCTGACAGTGGGTGACGCCCAGGCACTTCCTCTTGAAGTACACATAGTGAAGGCTTCATCAGAAATTATACAATACATTAGAAAAAATACAAAATGCTAAAATACAGCAATTACAATCACAGATCAATAAATACCATTACAAAACGACAGCAAGATCTTTTTTGTCATTCATAACCAGAGTTCTCGGTGCTCTTCACTCAATTATCCACCAGGATTTTTTCCTTAAGAGTGCTTTATGCAAATCACCTTTCAATAGTGAGGGATTAACCCTTTCCAAACCCAGGAACCTAAAGACCTCTGGATTACCTACATGGCTATCTTTTACATGGTGAATCAAATGGGGGGCACCTTTCCCAGGATAAATCGAATTGAAGTGGTTGTGTTATTGTGGCGCCCCACTACGTAGGTGCCACAAAAGGGGTACTGCACCCAGAAAAGCAGTGTAGTACTCCACTGCAATTGGGACAATGGTCACTAGATGGAACCGTAGAGCTGACACCCACACACTAGAACAGTAGGTGGGAGGGACCCCGGGAGGATATATAGTGGCCTCTAGGGGGAACTAGTCAGTCGCTCAGGAGTCTGGAGTTGAGAGAGAGGTCAAGAGTGGAGGGAACCAGGCAGCCAGCCTGAAAGAACCACGAGGGCCATCTCGGCTGAGGGGCCCTGAGAAAGAAAAGATCCCAAAAAGAGAAGAGAAAGAAAGCAAGGAAACCCAGAAACGCAGAGTTAACTTGAGTGGGGAACGAGTAAAGGATAGAGTTTGCCCCATAGGAAGTATCTCGGGTACCGGAGCCCGCACCTGTGAGTTCTCTAAGTCTCACAGAAAATCCGTACAACAGGGATATTGCAAATACAGCCCTGACTCCCAAAGATCCCTAGAGAGGGAAGCCAGGACTAGCAGGGCGCTGCAGTCCAGACAGAAGGTTGACCCGACGGGTACAAGGGAGGAGAAGAGAAAAAAGTGTAGCAGGAGGCCAGATTATCTACAGGAGATCAGGCTTCATAACACTGGGAACAGAAAAGAAGGAAAGGAACATAAAGGAGGGTTCCATCTTGAGCCAGAAATCCCAATTGCAGCCTGGAGCATTCGCCAGTACACCATCTGACTAACTGTTGAACTGTAAAGCTGAATGAAAGAGTTCAAGTAAAAGTTACCCGGCGAAGTGAAGTTCCGACTCTGCTGCATCCTTTCAAATATAAACTGCTTTATTACAGCATCATTGCCCCGGTGGTCCCTTCCCACCTGCGGGGACTATTCCATCCAAGCCGCAATACCATCGGCCACCGGAGGACTGTGGCGGCGCTGGTGAGCATCACCAGACTCAGCAGGTGGCGTCACGAAGACAACTTGGAAATAATCCCCTGTAAATATCTCCCCACCATTTCAGTTGATCCCCAGGGCCACGGCTTCGGGATGGCCACCCGTGACTTCCCTAACTGAGTGAGAGAGAGCCCGAGAGCTGAGTACCCCAGCCCTGGGTGCGCATCATTATCTTACGTATAGTGTCTTGCCTATGTAATATAGGCCACATGGACACAAAATGGTATAAACTATGAATTTTGTTTTGCAAGAATTGAAATTACTTACAAAATTCCATTTACCTCCAATTTTAGCAGGATTGTCCATGCAATGAAACAAGCAATAAGAGCAGTCACCAAACCTAAAATTTCCATCAATATGTGTCTTATTGAGCCATGTTCTTTTGGGAGCTACCGGTAACCTATTTTTGATCATTTTGTCTGTAAGGTTTTGACACCTCCTATATGTGACTAGAGGTTTTAACCCCTTCACCCCCGGGCCTATTTTGACCTTAATGACCAGGCCATTTTTGTCAATTCTGACCAGTGTCCCTTAATGAGGTTATATCTCTGGAATGCTTCAACGGATCCTAGCGATTCTGAGATTGTTTTTTCGTGACATATTGGGCTTCATGTTAGTATTAAATTTAGGTCGATAATTTTTGCGATTATTTGTGAAAAAATCAAAAATATGGCAAAAATGTTGAAAATTTTGCAATTTTCAAATTATGAATTTTTATTCTGCTAAACCAGAGAGGTATGTGACACAATATAGTTAATAAATAACATTTCACACTTGTCTACTTTACATCAGCACAATTTTGGAAAAAAAAAAAAATTTTTGTTCGGAAGTTATAAGGGTTCAAAGTTCATCAGCAATTTTTCATTTTTCCAGCAAAATTTACAAAGCCATTTTTTTTAGTGACCACATCACATTTGAAGTCCCTTTGAGGGGTGTACATGACAGAAAACACCCAAAAGTGACACCATTCCAAAAACTGCACCCCTCAAGCTACTCAAAACTACATTCAAGAAGATTATTAACCCTTCAGGTGCTTCACGGGAACTAAAGCAAAGTGGAAGGAAAAAATGGTCATTTTAATTTTTCTAATAAAAATGTTCTTTTAGCCTCAATTCTTTCATTTTCACATGGGCAACAGGATAAAATGGATCCTAAAAATTGTTGGGCAATTTCTCCTGAGTACAGCGATACCTCATATGTGGTCATAAACCACTGTTTGGGCGCACGGCAGGGCTCAGAAGGGAAGGAGCGCCATTTGACTTTTGGAGCTAATTTTCCATTCAAAAAGTCAAATGGCGCTCCTTCCCTTCTGAGCCCTGCCGTGCGCCCAAACAGTGGTTTATGACCACATATGAGGTATCGCTGTACTCAGGAGAAATTGCCCAACAAATTTTAGGATCCATTTTATCCTGTTCCCCATGTGAAAATGAAAAAATTTAGGCTAAAAGAAAATTTGTGTGGAAAAAAAAGTACTTTTTCATTTTTACGGATGAATTTGTGAAGCACGTGGGGGTTCAAAAAGCTCACCACCCATCTAGATATGTTCCCTGGGGGGACTAGTTTCTAAAATGGGGTCACTTGTGGGGGAGCTCCAATGTGTAGGCACACAGGGGCTCTCCAAATGCAACATGGTGTCGCTAAAAATTTGAGCTGATTTTTCAGTCAAATTGTTAGCGGACACCATGTTGCGTTTGGAGAGCCCCTGTGTGCCTAAACATTGGAGCTCCCCCACAAGTGACCCCATTTTGGAAACTAGACACCCCAGGGAACATATCTAGATGGGTGGTGAGCATTTTGAACACCCCAGTGCTTCACAAATTAATCTGTAAAAATGAAAAAAGAAAATTTTTATGGAAAAAAAAGTACTTTTTCATTTTTTACGGATTAATTTATGAAGCACCAGGGGTTCAAAATGCTCACCACCCATCTAGATATGTTCCCTGGGGGGTCTAGTTTCCAAAATGGGGTCACTTGTGGGGGAGCTCCAATGTATAGGCACACAGGGGCTCTCCAAACGCGACATGGTGTCCGCTAACAATTTGAGCTGATTTTTCAGTCAAATTGTTAGCGGACACCATGTTGCGTTTGGAGAGCCCCTGTGTGCCTAAACATTGGAGCTCCCCCACAAGTGACCCCATTTTGGAAACTAGACACCCCAGGGAACATATCTAGATGGGTGGTGAGCATTTTGAACACCCCAGTGCTTCACAAATTAATCTGTAAAAATGAAAAAAGAAAATTTTTATGGAAAAAAAAGTACTTTTTCATTTTTACGGATTAATTTATGAAGCACCAGGGGTTCAAAATGCTCACCACCCATCTAGATATGTTCCCTGGGGGTCTAGTTTCCAAAATGGGGTCACTTGGGGTGAGCTCCAATGTATAGGCACACAGGGGCTCTCCAAACGCGACATGGTGTCCGCTAACAATTTGAGCTGATTTTTCAGTCAAATTGTTAGCGGACACCATGTTGCGTTTGGAGAGCCCCTGTGTGCCTAAACATTGGAGCTCCCCCACAAGTGACCCCATTTTGGAAACTAGACACCCCAGGGAACATATCTAGATGGGTGGTGAGCATTTTGAACACCCCAGTGCTTCACAAATTAATCTGTAAAAATGAAAAAAGAAAATTTTTATGGAAAAAAAAGTACTTTTTCATTTTTACGGATTAATTTATGAAGCACCAGGGGGTTCAAAATGCTCACCACCCATCTAGATATGTTCCCTGGGGGTCTAGTTTCCAAAATGGGGTCACTTGTGGGGGAGCTCCAATGTATAGGCACACAGGGGCTCTCCAAACGCGACATGGTGTCCGCTAACAATTTGAGCTGATTTTTCAGTCAAATTGTTAGCGGACACCATGTTGCGTTTGGAGAGCCCCTGTGTGCCTAAACATTGGAGCTCCCCCACAAATGACTCCATTTTGGAAAGTAGACCCCCCAGGGAACTTATCTAGATGGGTGGTGAGCATTTTGAACACCCCGGTGCTTCACAACATAATCTGTAGAAATGAAAATAGAATTTTTTTGTGGAAAAAAAAGTACTTATTCAATTTTACAGATGAATTTGTGAAGCACCTGGGGGTTCAAAATGTTCACAACCCATCTAGATATGTTCCCTGGGGGCTCTAGTTTCCAAAATGGGGTCACTTGTGGGGAGCTCTAATGTTTAGGCACACAGGGGCTCTCCATACCCAACATGGTGTCCGCTAACAATTGGAATTATTAGCGGAGACCATGTCGCATATGGAGAGCCCATGTGTGCCTAAACATTGGAGCTCCCCCACAATTGACCTCATTTTGGAAACTAGACCCCCCAAGGAATGCATCTAGATGCATAGTGAGCACTTTGAACCCCCATGGGCTTCACAAATTGATCCGTAAGAAGGAAAAAGTACTTTTCTTTTCACACAAATTTTCTTTTTTAATTTTTACGGATCAATTTGTGAAGCACCTGGGGGTTCAAAGTGCTCACTATGCATCTAGATATGTTCCTTGGGGGGTCTAGTTTCCAAAATGGGGTCACTTGTGGGGGAGCTCCAATGTTTAGGCACACAGGGGCTCTCCATACGCGACATGGTGTCCGCTAACAATTGGAATTATTAGCGGACACCATGTCGCATATGGAGAGCCCATGTGTGCCTAAACATTGGAGCTCCCCCACAATTGACCTCATTTTGGAAACTAGACCCCCCAAGGAATGCATCTAGATGCATAGTGAGCACTTTGAACCCCATGGGCTTCACAAATTGATCCGTAAGAAGGAAAAAGTACTTTTCTTTTCACACAAATTTTCTTTTTTAATCTTTACGGATCAATTTGTGAAGCACCTGGGGGTTCAAAGTGCTCACTATGCATCTAGATATGTTCCTTGGGGGGTCTAGTTTCCAAAATGGGGTCACTTGTTGGGGAGCTCAAATGTTTAGGCACACAGGGGCTCTCCATACGCGACATGGTGTCCGCTAACAATTGGAATTATTAGCGGACACCATGTCGCATATGGAGAGCCAATGTGTGCCTAAACATTGGAGCTCCCCCACAAGTGACCTCATTTTGGAAACTAGACCCCCCAAGGAATGCATCTAGATGCATAGTGAGCACTTTCAACCCCCACGTGCTTCACAAATTGATCCGTAATAAGGAAAAAGTACTTTTCTTTTCACACAAATTTTCTTTTTTCCGATCAATTTGTGAAGCACCTGGGGGTTCAAAGTGTTCACTATGCATCTAAATACAGCGAAGCCCATTTTTATTTTTTTTCTAGGACTAATTCTAGAAAAAAAATGGCGTGAGGCTCCGCCATATTTTTGGTCCAGCCAGGTACAACTTGGCAGCTACGGACTGCCAGCAACCCCCAGCTGCCTCATTGTACCTGGCTGGCAACCAAAAATACAGCGAAGCCCATTTTTATTTTTTTTCTAGGACTAAATTCTAGAAAAAAAATGGCGTGGGGCTCCACCACATTTTTGGTCCAGCCAGGTACAACTTGGCAGCTACGGATTGCCACCAACCCCCAGCTGCCTCGTTGTACCTGGCTGGCTTCCAAAAATACAGCAAAGCCTTTTTTTTTTTCTAGAACTAATTCTAGAAAAAAAAATTACGTGGGGCTCCGCCATATTTTTGGTCCAGCCAGGTACAACTAGGCAGCTGGGGGCTGGAATCCGCAGCATGGAGAGGCCCAAGCGTTCTGGGCCCCCCAGGCTGCGAATTGCAGCCCGCAGCCGCTCCAGAAAATGGCGCATTCATTGAAGCGCCATTTTCTGGCGCTGTACCCAGACTCTTCCAGTTGCCCTGGTGCCGGTGGCAAACTGGGTAATAAAGGGGTTAATGCCAGCTTTTTATTGGCAGCTGGCACTAAGCCCGAGATTCATAATATAGGGCCAATGTTAGACCCGCCATTAGGAATCTCTGGTAAATAGTCAGAAAATACACACAGAGAAAAATCTTTTTATTTGAAAAAAAAACACAAACAAAATTCGGACTCCATCTTTATTATAAAGATCCGACGTAGTCCACAACGAAGGTCCCACGACGCTCGATCGCCTCCGACGTAGTCCACAACGAAGGTCCCACGACGCTCGATCGCCTCTGCTCAATCCAGAGACTGCAGCAAGGGATCAAGTGTCCTCTTCCTACAGCCTCTGGGGTCAGAGTTATGGTGCACTGTATGACAATGACCTGTCATACAGTGCACCATGACTATGATCCCAGAGACTACAACAAGAGGACACTTGATCCCTTGTTGCACCCATCCATCCACCTATGCACCCATCATCCACGCACGCACACCACGCACATCCACATCCACGCATGCACGCGGACATCCACGCACGCACGCACATCCACATCCACGCACATCCACACACACATCCACGCACGCACATCCACGCACGCACATCCCCATCCACGCGCATCCACACACACATCCACGCACGCACATCCACGCAAGCACACATCCACGCACGCATGCTGACATTCACGCATGCTGACATCCACGCACGCATGCTGACATCCACGCACGCACATCCACGCACACATCCATCTATGCACACGTCCACGCACGCTCATGTACGCTCACGTCCACGCACGCACACGCATGCACCCCCCATCCATCTATCCATTCACCCATCCATCCATCATCCATCCATCCATCAATTCATTCATACATACAGAGATACATACATACATACATACATACATACATACATAGATACATGCATACATACATACATACATAGATACATGCATACATACATACATAGATACATGCATACATACATACATACATAGATACATGCATACATACATACATACATACATAGATACATAGATACATACATACATACATACTTACATACATACATACATACATGCATACATGCATACATACATGCATACATACATGCATGCATACATACATGCATACATACATGCATACATACATAGATACATGCATACATGCATGCATACATGCATACATGCATACATACATAGATACATACATACTTACCTCCCTCTCGATAGACCGATCAGCAGGAGGAGGCCGGGAGAGGAGGCGGGGAGAGGAGGCGGGGCCACCGACCGGGCCGGCAGAGGAGCTGCACAGCCGGACGCAGCGGCGGGTGCACCGATGTGTGCAACCCGCCGCAGGAGGTGAGGGGTGGGGGCTGCCTGGAGGGGGGCTGCCTAGGGGGGGGGCTGCCTAGGGGGGGCCGTAGCAGGGGACCAGGCACTGTGGTCGACGGGCGCAGCCGCGGTTGCAGCCGCGGCTGCAGCCCGCCGGCATATACATAACAATAGAGGGGGGGTGGGCGGTTCTGGGGGGGCCCCTGTAGGTCCTGGTGCTGGAGGGGGCTGAGGAGGGGTGGGCACTTGCCGATCCGCCCCTCCAGATCTGATTGGAGAGCTCCAATCAGATCTGGAGGGGTGAATCCCTATGATTCCCTCCGATCGGCAGTTTCACTTTTGAACTGCCGATCGGAGGGGTCCTGGGCACGGGGGGGTTAATCCACCCCCTGTGGGGTCATCTGCAGGTTGTCACAGAGCAGCAGCATCTGTGACACCTGAGCGACCCCACTCACAGGAGCTGCAGCAGCTCAAATCTGCCAGGACGTTGTGCAACGTCCTGTGTCGGGAACGGGCAGAAACACAGGACGTTGCACAACGTCCTATGTCGTTAAGGGGTTAAAGCTGTTACCTCATCGAGGTCATTATCCCCCTCAATACCGTGCCAGTTCTTACAAATGGTTGATCGTATGATTTTATCTAATGGAACGAATTTGAAATTGAAAATAAATTTCTTGATCTTGCCTGTCCTACTAGTTTGACTAGATCTCTTTTTAGATAAGGTGACTTTAGTAGATTTCACCAGCTCTAATGCATCATAAATAATAGACAAGGGGTAGTCTCTTGAGAAAAAAGTCAGCTTCAAGCCCTCCGCCTGGGACAGAAAACCCGCCTTATTACTATAGATTCTCCTAAGCCTCTTAAATTGCCTATAGGGTAAGGATTTCTTGATGTGGTATGGGTGGGCACTGCCGAAGTGTAAGAGGGCATGGGTCGAAGTGGTCTTCCTATAAACCTCCCTTTGGATTTCTCCATTCTCTATTTTCAATTTAATATTGAGGTACTCCAATTGGTCATTCCCAAAAACCGATGTAAAGTTGTTAACTTCATTGAGGTATCTGACAAATGCTTCAAACTCGACAGACCCATCCCATAACACAAAGATGTCATCCATATATCTGGCGTATTTTTTTACATGTCTCGGGAATGGATTACTGACATCATAAATTAATTTGTCCTCAAGCACGTAAAAAAAATATTGTCCAAAGAACGAGCTACAGCAAAACTACCATTGTGATCCGATGTTGTGTCGGATTGCAGTCAAAATGAAAATATGGTTACCTTTACCTGGTCTAAAGAGAGATCATAAAATCATAGAGGTAGAGATCCCCTTTAATTCACAACAGTAGGAAGCAAAATATACTAGGTCGGCATATTAGTAGCAAAAGATTTTGGAAGAAAGAGGAGGAAATTCTGTAGGACTTGTGTGGTGTCCAGGACCATTCTGCTTTTCTTCTCAGTGATGTCACCGCAAATGAGGTCTACCGGCTCACCCTATACTCTCTGCATGTGCCGGAAGCCTCTTTTACAATGAAAGTTAATGGAGCATCATTCTAGTCTTACATTGTAAAAGTCACATAGAGCACAACACAACCTGGAGGATCTACAGAGCGATGATGTCACTGAGAAGATGAGCAGAACGCTGCTGGACACCGGAGAGAACGGCGGTAGGTGACTATATCAATACACACCCACTACACTACTTGTGTATATTACATTTAATGATTAAAAACATAAGGGGGAGGGCTTCTTTTCACAAAACATCACATTTCTCAACAATCCTTATTACAAGGGACGTAAGTTACGGAGGAATGGACTTTAATTTAGAAGTTGTTCTACATATTTTATGAGTTTGTATTTATATTACAGGGATAAGCGTTTTCATGCTCGGACATACAGTTGGATTGTATCCAGACCTGTTGGATCACAAGGCTCATTGTTCTTTATCTGAGTAATTAGGCTTTATTTTTCTTGTACCCTGTCCTAGCCTTCATGGTTGTTCTGCAGATCTACTCCCACTTAGCAACATGCAGTTAACCAAATCCATTTCACAGCCTTGTTAATGTTAAAGTTGAATCTTCCCACGATCAGATGGGATAACCACTCCCTGATGCAAGGTTTGTGAAATGTTATCCATAGCGGTGTAGGTCTTCACAAGATTGTACACTATTATCATTATGCAGGCTTAGGTCAGCGCTCAAACGCTAATGGATTTGGCACTGATAAATATCAAACTGTGATAAAATATTGCAGGTGTTTGTTCCAACCAGAAAACACATATACATGGTTTTAAAAAGGGAACCGATGTGATTCGGCAAAACAAATGTTTTAATATGTTAACTTGTGTTTATTAATAATAACAATAGTTTATTATTAGTAGTAAAAATAACAATATCAGATCTAGCCTTGTATAATTGATGTATAGAGTAGGTACATATAACTAATAGAATAAAATGCTATCTGCAACATTACAAACTGTCAAATCGGTGAGTCTGTAATAAAAAGGCATATAGGGGGAGAGAGGAAGCCACAGTAGAGTCAAGTTATGCTCCTTCTCATTGGCACCAATTTATATCACCCCCCACAGCCACCTATATTGGCCTTGTGCTTGTAAACCCCCTTCTATTTTTCCATAGTAGTATTATATTATTAATATTGCATAAAAGTTAGTATGCAAAATAATGAGCTCTGCATGACCCTAAGACCCTAAGACTCTAAGGCAGTGACCACCTCTGCTGTCTACTGCAAGATATATCTACTACCAAATATGAGGCACCCCATTATCTTGTCACAAGAGCTATTATTAATACTTCAGTTGCTAATGAGAGTAACAGACTTTTTGAGTTCTGATTGTCATGGGTGATAGTAACGGACAAAAGGGTCAGGTAGCAGGATGGCAGTAATGGGCAAAAGGTGATCAGAGGAACTAGTCTGACCCTTACGTTTTGAGTCCCTAGCTGACCCAGTTCCCAGAAGTACCTCTAAAGGTGAGGAGGTCTGAGATGCCACACTTGCCCTGCTACTGACCAGCCCTAGGTTATAACCCCCTCACCTCCAACGGGATAAGCACAGCAACTTCCAGAAAGATGGTAATCTCCACGTAGCTACACAGCAAGAAGGCTTCAGCAGGACAGCACTTAGCATCCACAAAGCTTACAGTCTTTGCAGAGAATGAACTCTATCAGCAACATCATGGGACTACTTAAAGGCTTGGGCGTAGTCAAACTACATCACCTGATACACTCAGGAACTGGCACTGCAGAGTCACAGAGGTTAACCCTAAATAGACTGAAGGACATTAACTCCATTTAGCTACTGCAGAGCAATTCACAGAGACAGCAGAGCAATATACATGTGACACTGATCCTGATGTTATGGTCTTTAGTGTAGCTGCAGGGAATGTCTTTATGATGCACTAAGATCTGTACAGCATTGCTTTTAAATTAAGTGAAGGTTGTGGCTCTCATGTATTTCAATATTTATATTTAAAGGGATCCTGTCACCCCCAAAACACCTTTAAAGCTATTAAAACCTGTCCCTACAGCATATTAACACTTTCCCTACACTCTTTTTAGCTCCTAAATGCAGTAAATGATATTGCATAAAAACGTTTTATAAGTACCTGATTAGTGATGATAATGAGTGACTATGCTATTCATAGTCACTCATCAAGACTGCCCCTCTGCTTCATAGCACGCCTGAATAGGCGTGATCTACATCCAGGATTCAAAATCGCGCGTCCCTTCTGTGCCCTGTGTCGTAGGAGGCTGCAGTGTGGCTTGTGACGCGATCCGCGTCATTCCCGGCGCCCTGTGACGTATTTACAGCGGCGCCGCGCTGTCAGCTTCAAAATGCGCACTGCGCATGCGCATTGGGCATGCGCAGTGCACATTTTGAAGCTAACAGCGCGGCGCCGCTGTAAATACGTCACAGGGCGCCGGGAATGACGCGGATCGCGTCACAAGCCACACTGCAGCCTCCTACGACACAGGGCACAGAAGGGACGCGCGATTTTGAATCCTGGATGTAGATCACGCCTATTCAGGCGTGCTATGAAGCAGAGGGGCAGTCTTGATGAGTGACTATGAATAGCATAGTCACTCATTATCATCACTAATCAGGTACTTATAAAACGTTTTTATGCAATATCATTTACTGCATTTAGGAGCTAAAAAGAGTGTAGGGAAAGTGTTAATATGCTGTAGGGACAGGTTTTAATAGCTTTAAAGGTGTTTTGGGGGTGACAGGATCCCTTTAAGACTTGCCACTTTATGAGTCTGTCAGCAGAAATTGACTGTTCAAAACAAGCACAGTGTGGGGAAAGATGTTCTGAATTGCATCAAGGTCCTCAGATTTGAACACTAACAGCACAATGTTTATTAGAGCTATGTCCACTACAAAATGACGTGCTTGGTTTGAACAGTTATTTTCCTCTGACATACTTGTTGTAAGGTAAACTATATGTTTGCAATGTGTTATCCAGTAGACAGAAAAATATTAAAATGTGAGAGTCCTCAGTGGTTGATACCTTTTAATGGTTAATGGAAAAGATGGTAATATATAGCAAGCTTTCCAGACTACTAGGTACCAGCCTGATGAAGAGACCTAGTTGTCCCAAAAACTTGATACTACTTATTACCATATTTTCAGTTACCATTAAAAGGTTTCAACCACTGAGTACTCTCAGACTTTAATATTTTTCTATACTCGTTTTATGGACCAAGCTTTTAACTTACGGTAATGTTAAGAATTTTTTTTAGCTTTAATTCTACTGATTCTCAAAGTTCTTTATTTTTCAGTGTGTCATCTGGAGAAACTTAAAGACTTATTTGAGTTAAATAATAAGTAACAGCAAAATGTGTTTATTTCATTAAACCATTCAGCTAGATTGAAAAACATGATTAGAACTTTGAAAGTTGCGTAATTATCAGCAATACCGGTCATCACTTTTTTAGCCTCATGAGGGTATCGTCACACATCAGAATTTGTGTGGGTGACCATATCATGCGAAAGTAGAAAGGGGTTCTGTAACCCAGCCCAAAGAGTTAAATTGAAAAAACATGTCCTATGGACACTACGCAGCCAGATGCAGATTAGCCACATTTAAAGAGGACCTGTCACCCCTCTGGTGCTTTCCAAAATGAAAGCACAACTGAATGTAGCGTGTCTGCTGCATTCAGGGAAGTGGTCTCCCATGTTTCTACCCACCCTGTAAGCTGTAAAAAACACTTTATAAAGTTTAGAGATAACGAGTCCGGAGAGACTTACTGATTATGGAGTCATCGATGTTCCCGGGGGTCCTCCCCACCCCCTGCCTCTCTGTGTTGCCTTCTCCCCATGATATCAGCGCCGGAGCCCGCCCCGCTGTATGCATACAGCATAATTTGTAGCAGGACAGGCTCTGGCACTGACGTCACGGGCAGGAGGTGTTTCAGCTGCCGGCAACCGCTCTAAACAATTCCTCACTCTGCTCCTGTGTGAGTTGAGACGATAAGGCGCATGAGCAGGCAAGCAGGGAAGACACACACATAAAGGAGGCGGCACAGAGAGGGCAGGAGGTGACACAGAGAGGAAGGAGGTGGGGATGACCCCCCCGGAAAAAGCGATGACTCCATAATCAGTAAGTTCCTCCGGACTCGTTATCTCTAAATGTTACAAAGTGCTTTTTACAGCTTACAGGGAGGGTAGAAACATGGGAGACATGTTCCTTGAATGCAGAAGACACGCTTCATTGAGTGCTGCATTCAGTTAGCATAGCACCAGAAGGGTGACAGGTCCTCTTTAATGAGCTATGAATCTGCGGCATACTGGACATGTGAACATATCCTTTGGGTGCTTTCACATTGCGTTCTTCTACCCTTTCAAGTAGTCCTGTCAGAGTTTATTTCAGATCCCCTAACAATACAGGACGCCAATGTATCATTTTTAAGCAGAATTACAGTATATACTCGCGTATAAGCCTAGTTTTTCAGCCCAAGAATTGGGCTGAAAAGTACCCCCCTCGGCTTATACGCGAGTCAATACGGCAGCCCCGGCAGCCCCAGCAGCCCCAGCAGCCCCAGTAATCCAGGGCCCCCCCAGCCTTGCTCCGGTCACCTGTAAAGTAAAATATACTTATCACTGTCCCGCTGCCGTCCGCGCCCGCATCTGCCGACATGCGATCCTCCATCTTCATGCGTCTTCTTCCGGTTTTCTCTGTTCGTCGCAGGCAATGACGTCATTGCCGGCGCCGAACACAGGAAGTCGGAAGAAGACGCATGAAGATGGAGGATCGCATGTCGGCAGATGCGGGCGCGGACGGCAGCGGGACAGTGATAAGTATATTTTACTTTACAGGTGACCGGAGCAAGGCTGGGGGGGCCCTGGATTACTGGGGCTGCTGTATACTACCGCTGGGGCTGCTGGGGCTGCTGTATACTACCACTGGGGCTGCTGGGGCTCCTATATACTACCACTGGGGCTGCTGGGGCTCCTATATACTACCACTGGGGCTGCTGGGCTGCTGTATACTACCACTGGGGCTGCTGGGGCTGCTATATACTACCACTGGGGCTGCTGGGGATGCTATATACTACCACAGGGACTGCTGTATACTACCACTGGGGCTGCTGGGGATGCTATATACTACCACTGGGGCTGCTGTATACTACCACTGGGGCTGCAGGGGATGCTATATACTACCACTGGGGCTGCTGGGGATGCTATATACTACCACTGGGGCTGCTGGGGATGCTATATACTACCATTGGGGCTGCTGTATACTACCACTGGGGCTGCTGTATACTACCACTGGGGAGGCCTGTATACCACTGTAGGGGGCCTGTATACCACACTGCTGGGGGCTGTATACCTGTGCTGGGGTCCACCCTCGGCTTATACACGAGTCAATAGGTTTTTCCAGATTTTTGGGGCAAAAGTAGGGGGGTCGGCTTATACACGGGTCGGCTTATACACAAGTATAAACAGTATTTTTTTTTAGGAGTTAGAAGGGTTAAAGTTTATCAGCAATTTCACACTTTTCCAAAAAAAAATTACAAAACTATTTTTTTTATGGACTGACCTCATCACATTGAATTGAGGGGTCTATGTTATATAAAGTACCCAAAAGTGACACTATTTTAAGTACTGCACCCCTCAAAGTGCTCAAAACCACATCCAAGAAGCTTATTAACCCTTCAATTGCTTCTCATGAATTAAATCAATGATGAAGAAAAAAATTGAAAATTTCATTTTTTCCCACAAAAATATTGATTTAGCTGAAAATTGTTCATTTTCACAAGGGTAACGGGAAAAAATGGAAAGTATAATTGTGTGATTTCTCTTGAATACACCGATACCCCATATGTGGATGAAACTACTGCAGGGCTTGAGAGCAAAGCAGGGTTTGGAAGAGAAGGAGTGCTATTTGACTTTTTGATTTTCAAAAATGCTATTATTAGGAAACTGAACAGATCATTTGGTACAAAGTTTCATCCGGGTTCACCAATATTCTACATGGGGCTGCAAACTACTTTTTAGGCACAGTGCAAAGCTCAGAAGGGAAGGAGCGCCATCTTGAAAAGCAGATTTTGCTGGAATGGTCATATAACATTGATAGAGCCCCAGAGACGCCAGAACATCCAAACCCTCTAAAAGGGACCACATTATACAAACTGCATTCATCTGTGAATACATCTAATGATGCAGTGAGGATATTGACACCACAGGTGCATCGCAGAATTTCATAGCTTTTTATGGTGAAGAACTAATAATTGCATTTTTATCACTACTGTTTTAGACCCAGATTTTTTTATTTTCACAAGGGAAAATGGCTAAGAAAGGTCCCATAATCTGTTACACAATTTCTTTTAAATTGGGGTATCCCCCTCATGTGACTGTACAGTACTGTTTGGCCACACGGCAGGTCTCGGAAGGGAAGGAGCATTATTTGACTTTTGCAGTGGAGATTCCTCTAGAATAATTTGCACACTCCACTTACAAGACCCCTGATGAGCCTAAACAGTGGAAAAAACCCTCAATTGACCCTTTATTTGAATTTACATCCCTCTAGATTTTAATCTATGGTTGTAGTGACCATTTTTACACTTTGTGTGCTATCTGGAAACAAACACGGAGTGGAAGTTGCAGCGTGAAAATTGCAAATATGCCATTGTAGTGCCCAATACATTGTGCCCAGCTTTTGGAACCACGCACCCATAAAATAAGTGGGCTCTCCTCCTCACTACGTTAATGTCAAACATGAGGATGTCAACTGCCGTTTAGGCACATTGTGGGGCTCAGAAGGGAGGGGAGTATTTAGATTTAGGCTTGCAGATTTCACTACATTTCTTTTGCTCAAAGCCACAGCACTTTTTCAGAATATTTGTGCTACCACTGACTTGGATACTCCCTGTATTTCTGGTAACATGGTCCCAAGTGGGAAATTGTTTTTTGTGAGATGAGTTGAAGCTTTTGCAGGTAACATTTTGGGATAGAGAACAATTTGGATCAGTTCACATGTATTCAGTTTTCTACACTGAGCATTTACATCAGGGTTTCCATCTAATTATTTGAAACACAGGATTCAGATGAAACCACGACAGATCCATTCACTAGTGAGGCAGAAGAATTACTCTGGATTATGTTTGGTCTCTGGGTAGAGGTGTCCATACTTCAGAGGTGTACAAACCTTTTGTCGGCCTTGCTTTTGTGTACACCTAAAAAGAGGGACACCGCTGGATCATAGGTCAAACATCATCAACAGTGACTCCATCTGCCTCATTATATTGAATCTTACATCTGGAGTTCTAATTGAATCACAGATTTCAGAGATTTACACGGTGACCCTGGTGTAAATGCTCCACATAGAACGCAAGATAAATGTGAACAGAGCCTTAGGCTAGGGTCAGATTACCGTTTTAGCTGTGCCCTGTGGAGTTGCGCTAAAAACTTAGACTTTGTCAGCAATAATGCAGTTCAAACACCATGTTAGCACTGAGTTACCGCTGCCAATACTTACCTATGGTGACTCCACCCCTAACGTGGCTTCCACGCTGGCATCTGACAGAGATCTTGCGTTATGTCCAAACGTGAGCAAAGAGGCGCTCTGTGCAGTGCAATGGATTTTTTATATAGGGTGTTCATAAAGTGACTATGCAGTGCAGTGTGGTGTTGTTATAAGTACTAGTACACAGTATATTTATCCGCCAATCTGGTTATATTGCAGAACAGTTGGAAAGACTGTGGAAAACAGTGTGTGGCACTGAATTAATGACTTTGTTAAGTGGGACACGACTGGAAGTGGACACATCACCTACTGGCAGGTGTTAACCACTGCATAGTTGCTGTATGAACACCCTGTATTTGGCTGCTATCACACACTAAGAAACAGATTTTTTTACCCCAAAAATATTTTTGAATTGCCATATTTGGAGATCTAGAATTTTTCTGTGTTTTTGCCAAAAAAGTCCTGTGATGGCTTGATTTTTTTGCAGGATGATTCGACATTTTTATACGTACCATTTTGGGACAAATAACATTTTTTAATCACTTTCTAATCTAATTTTTATTAGTTAGAATGAACAAAAACCAGCAAATCAGTAATTGTCTTTCGTTTTTTGTTGTTATGCTGTTCACTGTGTGGTAGAAGCTATAAGACAGCTTTATTCTTTTGGTCAGTACAATTACATTGATATCACATTTATTATGTTTTGCATAATAAAAACTAATTTATAGAAAAAAATAATTGTTTTTGCATCGTTACATTCTGAAAGCTATAAAGTTTTTATTTTTATGCTGGTGGAGCCGTTTGGGAGCTTATTTTGATGACAAGATGCCATTTTTGTCCATACTATTCTTATTTACATTGGTCTTCTTTATTTCGTTTTATTAAACATTTTGTTTGGTGGTTTTAGGAAAAGCCATAGATTTTTTGCAAGTTTGTAATTTTGCCGGCACACTTCCTATGCTCCGCACGATCGCCATGACATGCCCTACATCAAAGTTCATGAAAGGGTTAGTAGGGGGGTCTGAAACAGAATGTGATTGTTTTCCTAAATGTCTATTTGATTTAATAAACTAATCACTTTTCTAATATACTTCAATTAAAAATTCAGTACTGATCCCACTCTACTCTTCTAAACTCCACTATATCTTCTTGCTTTTTAAATTTTATAATTCCGTTCCAATGATGTTTTTTGAGAATCCCAGTGCAGGATGGGGTCGGCATTGTGGTCAGTGCTACTGCTTCTCTCTCCACCCTGAAATGAAGCGCATTTAGTGATGACTGTTTCAGTGGCTAGGCTAGTCCCTGCCCTACTGAGCATGTTTCAGTTGTCAATCCCTATAAATGATCAGTAGGAACTCCCTGCTCTTTATTTCTTTGAATGCTCACTGATATTCCCTCAGTGGGTCTGATGGGAAGTGACAACCCTGCAAGAGTGCCCACTGTCAGTGCATATTTTAATGGAGAGAACACGACAAGCAAAGAGACCAACCCAGCCATCTGGCACAGAAGTAACTGATTTCAGGGTGATGAGGACTTCTTTTTCCGGTGCTGACCTGATGGGAGGGCACTCTAATTGCACATTCAAAAGAATATAATACTGTGAGCAGGAAGCTCATACTAATCATCAGTCTGAATTGTCAATCACCACATGACAGTATAGCGGGGACTAGTCCAGCCCTTGAAATGAACCTCACTGATAATGCTTTGTTTAAGTGGGGAATGCAGCTGTGGCTGTGACTGCAACCCCGGCCTTCTGATGATGTCCCGTTTCAGTATCTCAACATACACTAGCATTCTTAAAACAAAACAATATTAGAACAAAAGTCAGAAAATAACTGTAGGATAGAACAGAAAGGAAATGGTGGGGACTTTTTCATTGAAGCATACTAGAAAGGTAAAAAATATGTTCCAGCTCACTGTCCCAATCTCCTGTCCAGGTGGAGTCCCTCCACAACCACATGAATGAAAAGGATTGGAATCCGGCTCAAATTACGTGACATAATCTTTCTTTTATTGAAATTCAGGAAGGTGCATTACATAAAAAATATAGTGCATAGTGAGCGTGAGCGTCACGACTAAGAACACTATTGTGCTCGAAACACATTGACATGGGGGTCACGCTCACCGTGCACCATATTTTTTTCTTTAGAAGAAAAAGGTTTGGTACCGTGTTAGCCAGTTGGGAAAATGTTGATTGCTCTCAGTGTGAGAGCAATCAACTGTTTTTCTGTAACACACCTGAGTCGGTAGACAGGGTAGGGGGTACTCGGATACCGGGACAGGTTGCTACTTCAGTGGGGATCAAGCCTGGACGGGTCCTGGTCCCTTGCCCTGGACACTCAATGGCTGAGGGGAAAACTATTTGTGATGGGGGATTATTATATGTGACGCCACCTGTGGTACCTGGTAATGTAGTTACCAGCGCTGTGGCCGGCCACTGAGGTGATGGTGATGCAGCTTTGGGTAGTACAGATCCCCACAGGCAGAGCTTTACCTCAGGGCAGTGGGGTGGATGAGGGGAGTTGTAGTCCTTGGCTCTGTGGTGCTGTAGAGGCCCTTCAGACGATAAAAAACTGATGCAGAAGCCAGATAAGCTCAAACAGCTCTTTACTGGTACCAGATGGATCAATAGGTACACGGTACAGTCTAGTTTGTCATGGAATTTGATGCCACAGGCTTTGGGGTTCACCACAGAGTCTGTCAGAGGTGCCTCTCAAATGCTTTTCTTGGGCCAATTCTTTATGGCTCTGTTGGCTCTCTACACTCCCACTCTAGAGTCTGGTTTCTGGTCCCCGGGTCTGTTGCGTAAAGTCTCTCTTACTTGTCAGCGTCTTGAACCCAGCTTTGGGACAGAGGTTGGACTACTTTGATGGGTGCTGTGGCACCTTCTTGGTAAGGCCCACAGACTGCCGGTCAGCAGTTTGGGATACACCTTAACAAACCGCTTCGGTTGCGAAGTACCGGGAAAACCTGAGCACTCCAGGTGGTTCCAACCAGTCCTGGAGTGCCCCTTTCTTGTCTGGGTTACCTCTTTAATTTTGAGATACCCTCCTCTCAGAGCTACAGGTTGAACTGCATCCATCCGTCCTGCTCTCCTCAAACCGTCTGACTGACTGCTGTCAACTGTCACCTATGTCACGTCTCCCACTCTGCTAAGCTCCACCTCCCTGGGACCTACTGAATATATAGTCCCTGGTGCTAGGGTGGCTGTGATTGGGATTTTGTGGTTTTGGATACAAACTGTGTAGCCTCCCCCTCTACCTGTGACTATGGAGGCACTACACCTTCTGTTTGTGATGCAGTACCTCCCTGTGGCGTCCTGCCAGAGGGGCGCCACATACCTTCCTGAATTTCATTAAAATAAAGATTACGTCACTTGTTTTGGACCGGATCTGAATCTTTTTCATCCATATTAGAAAAGTAATTAAATTATTACATTAAATAGACATTTAGTAAGAAATTCAAATTTGGTTTCGGATCACCCCTTTAATATCACTATATATTGAGCCAAAAGTCTGTAAATCATGTCAGAAGTTTTTCTTTCTTTATTTTCCTTCTACTCTGCTTTGTTCGAATGAACAAGACCTCAGTATCTAGAACCAGAGCCATATCTATGATTGAATACAATAATATCCCAGTATGAAAAGTTCATAGCTGTTCATGGCTGCCATAATATATCATGAGCTCAGTTATTGGTGTTAACTTTTTCCTGAAGTCAAACTGAAACATTTGGTGGGCGGAATAGTTAGAATATTCCATTATTTGATTGAAATGTAGATTGTCTTTTCGGTTTCCACTCCTAAATCCCCCAGTTGTTGCCAGGCAATAAAAAAAGAATGACTAGAGCGTTATGCTTAAGAGCCAATGTCTACTGTGTAGGACTATAATATTTCAAACAAATGTAGTACAATTGGGTTGTGCATAATAAGAAATGTCTTGAAACCTCAGAGTCGTAATGTTCAGACATTGTTTGCTCCATTATCCTAATTTATGAAGCCTGGGGAGAATCTAGTGTCAGCAATTTTACAATTATTATGCAATTACAGTTTTCAGTTTACTCAAAACTTTGTCGCCAGAGTACAATTTAGTGTAACATATAACACATCTTTCCTGAAAATTTTCACTATTCCTTCCTTAAAAATATACTTCAGCTAGGAAAACATTATCATGACTTTACATATGGAGCCATATCTTACAGTGTTAGTTATGGTATTAAAGGGATTGTTCTGGCTTTTTTTATAAAATCTGTGTGAATCTAGATTACAAAATGCTGACAGTTTGTAATTTACACCCTGTCAGGATTTTGCATTGTTACCTAGATATCACTATTCCACGTGTGGACGAGCAGCCTAAGACCAGAGACGTGTTTGTGACTCACCGTAGCCGGGTCTGCACGTCTCGGGCGTTGCTTCTCCCTGTCACGGTTCCGCGCCCGAGGCTGTGGGGCCCGGTGGTCCAGATCAAAAGGAATTGGCTGCTTGGGCCTCCGGGGAATGTACGGCAGCAAGATGGGACGCTCCCCACAGGACGAGCGGGAGTCCCCGGGGTCAGGGGCTGCACTTGATGGTGTACGGCAGCTCGGTGGTTCTTAGCATGCGGAGTTAAACAGTTCTGAAGAAGTACAGACACCAGTGTTCTCTGTAACGGATCTTTTACTGTAACCGGTAGATGATACAGGGTATACAGTCAACGGGTAACGGACCGGGTGGTCCCAGCAATGACCGGTGTTGTTTCAGAGCTCCGCGGTGTTCCTCCGTTCCTAACATTTTCTATTTGCCGACATCGCCTTAGTGCGCTAGTTCGGGTACAAGGGGGCTACTTGAATTTCCCTGCCGGTGTATACGACCCGGTGTGAGGGGAACCTGATTCCTTATGGTGGGTACTCCGCTGGCAAGACGGCTCTAGTCGCAGCTGCAGTGAGGTGCTCCTAAGAAGCAGTTCCTCCACTTCTGGTTTGCTGAGCAGCGGTGAACGCCTTGCTCGCTTCGGAACCAGTGATCCGGTTGTTGGTGGGAGCTGGTGTATTTGTGACCAGTTTAGATAGTCGCCCAGGTTCCGGTTTTGGGGCCACCAGGTAATGGCGCCAACCGGCAGGTGGTCTGTAGGGCTGCACGGAACGGTGCAGAGCCCTCTTCTCCTACGTTCCCCCGACCACTTCCTCTTCTCTTTCTCCTCTCCTACATTCTCCTACACTCTACTCCTACACTCCACCCACCAGGACCTGATTGACCCTCTATTCTAATGGTGCATGTAGGGTATGGAGCTCTAAGGGTACCTTTACACACGGCTACATTTGTAGGTTGTCACCAGGTAACTTACTGGTTGCAGTGAAATCATGGATACATGGTTCTATCTTGTTGCTGTGTACAAATGGAATCATGTATCCATGATTTCACTGGAACCAGTAAGTTACCTGGTAACAAGCTACAAATGTAGCCGTGTGTAAAGGTACCCTAAGTGTTAACCATGTCATTACTGAGACGGAGAATATTGCATCTTCAGTCAGGGATGCAATACCCTCCTGTAACGCACTCGTTGCGGGGCGCCACACTCCCCCTTGGGAAATTACACTTGTGCCCAAGTGTCACGAAACCCCAAACATTACAGAGAATTTTTGCATTTTTATTATAACAGGAAATAAACATTTTTATTAATAACAGGTATGATTGTGTGGTTTTCTTCCCCTGAGGGAGGCGCATGACTTAGAACGTTGCAAACAAAATACTTTCATGCAGAATAAACGGGTTAACCATTGCGGACCCTGCGGGTAGGGTTACTGTCCTTAATGTAAGTCCAAGCTTTACCGCCGGGCCGCTCTTCTGGCATTCAAACAAACGGGAATTGTTCCTGACAAAATCATTGTTACAGTTCAAACAGGGTTGTTGGTTTTAAGGTTATAAATAACACTTCTTAACCCTGAGAGCATACCACCCCTCATAACCAGCATGGCGTTCATAAATGATAGTTTTCTCCCCGGTAAAGGTCGCGGTCAGGATGTCCCTTAGGGAGGTGCAACTCCACGTCACGGCGACCCACAAAGATCTCCTCGTACACCCCCTCCTCCCTGGCGAAACCCCACCTGGTAGACAGGTTAAAGGATGTGACTCTACCTGTCTTGCGGAGTTCCTCCGGTAACGGGGGTTGGCGGCGGGCCTCGGCACGGGCTCGCCGGTTTGCCTGTTCCTGCGCCCACCATTCCGCTCTACGGCACCGACGTACATCATCGTCGGACCGACACGGAGTGTGAACGTAGTCCCAGCGACGGCTAGGATGGTGGCAGGTCCGGAGCTGGTAGTAGGTTTGAACCGATACCCGGACAAGATGATCAGGGGGAGATGCCGCGGCAGCAGCGGACCACTGGACCCGAGCTGCTTGCTGTTGCTCGGTAGGAGTTTCCGCGTCGTCCTCCTCTTCGGAACCGGCATGGCTGAAGTCCTCAGGCTCGCTGTGAACCTCATCATCCTCTTCCTCCACTTCCTCGACGACCACATCGGGTTCTCTGGCTAGCGGGAACTCTTGGTCGAAGTTCTCCTGGTGGGTGGACTCTGGAGCTGTGGGGTCTTCCTCTGGGTCATCCTGTGGGGCTTCTAGGCTGCCCGCCTCCTTGTCTGCTGTCTCTGCACCGGTAGACGGTGGTGCTTCCACTCCGGCAACCGGGTAGGCCTCAGTGGGGTCGGGGCCAGTCTCCGGTTCAGGAGTGTAACAGGTCACAGTCTCTCGCTCTGGGACTAAACAGGTGGTAGGTTCTGATTCCGGAACAGGACGGGTTTCAAGCTCTGGCTCTGGAGTGGAGCAAGTTGCAGGCTCCGGCTCTGGAACAGGGCAGGTCGTGGGCTTCGGTGATGGAATGGGACAGGTCATGGGCTCCGGTGGTGGAACGGGACAGGTATCAAACTCCGGCTCTGGAGTGGAACAGATTCTAAGTCTCTGCTGGACAGCCCGATGCAGTCGGCTGGCCAGACTCGCACTCCAGCTGCGGATCGTCCATTTAGTAGTCTCCATCAGCCGCACCCTTAAGTCCTGCAGCGCAGTTTTCCAAAACTCGGGATCTCCGTCTATTGTGAGGAAGGGACCCGGACCCGGGTGGCCTATGGCTGTATGAGCCTCTTCTTCGACCTCCTTCATCAACTCAGGGAGCTTTAGGCTGGCCATCTTCCTTCTTTGGAAAACCGCACCCGTTCGACCTGGTAACCGTCCTTGGAGCAGAGCTCTTGGGAAAGCCTCACCAAACCTACTTTTTGGTGGTTTTTGTAGTCCATGGGTGGGCTGAAGTCTTTGGCCTGTCCCCATGGTTGTTTCTAGCAATCAGGGCGGGCAAGGATTTTGGTGCCTCTGCCATGGCCCTCCCACAAAGAGGGGCGGAGGCACACCCCTGGGCCAGCACATTGTGGTTCGCATGGCGGGATCCGCCATATTGGTCGCCATCTTGACCCAGCATCACTACTAGTTGTTTACACCCAGTCTTCTAGAAGTACACTTCCCTCCCCTAATCTCCAATCTGACCACCAACCCCCATTCACCCATGTAAACTCTGAATTGCACTGAGCAGTCATCTCCTTCCCACAGTTGCAGATTCTGCACAGTGTTGTAGACAGAAGGAGATGACCACTCAGTGTAATTCAGAGTTTATATAGGTGAATGCCATCTTGACCCAGTGGTAAAAAGGCGGGAAAAGTTTGTTTTAGTCGAACAAAGTTCCTTTTGGTATAATAAAAGTTCTTTAAGCACACAATACCCGTTGGGAAATGGGCCTGCTCGTATCCTGTTCGTGACGCCAAATTCTGACTCACCGTAGCCGGGTCTGCACGTCTCGGGCGTTGCTTCTCCCTGTCACGGTTCCGCGCCCGAGGCTGTGGGGCCCGGTGGTCCAGATCAAAAGGAATTGGCTGAACAGATAAGGGTTAATTATTCTTGTCGTGACGCCACCAGTGGGAATTACGGTGATTTCACCGGCGCTGCTTGGGTCTCCGGGGATGTACGGAAGCAAGATGGGACGCTCCCCACAGGACGAGCGGGAGTCCCCGAGGCCAGGGGCTGCACTTGATGGTGTACGGCAGCTCGGTGGTTCTTAGCATGAGGAGTTAAACAGTTCTGAAGAAGTACAGACACCAGTGTTCTCTGTAACGGATCTTTTACTGTAACCGGTAGATGATACAGGGTATACAGTCAACGGGTAACGGACCGGGTGGTCCCAGCAATGACCGGTGTTGTTTCAGAGCTCTGCGGTGTTCCTCCGTTCCTAACTTTTTCTATTTGCCGACATCGCCTTAGTGCGCTAGTTTGGGTACAAGGGGGCTACTTGAATTTCCCTGCCGGTGTACACGACCCGGTGTGAGGGGAGTCTGATTCCTTATGGTGGGTACTCCGCTGGCAAGACGGCTCTAGTCACGGCTGCAATGAGGTGCTCCTAAGAAGCAGTTCCTCCACTTCTGGTTTGCTGAGCAGCGGTGAACGACTTGCTCGCTTCGGAACCAGTGATCCGGTTGTTGATGGGCGCGGGTGTATTTGTGACCCGTTTAGATAGTCGCCCAGGGTTCCGGTTTTGGGGGCACCGGGTAATGACGCCAACCGGTAGGTGGTTTGTAGGGCTGCACAGAACTGTGCAGAGCCCTCTTCTCCTACGTTCCCCCGACCACTTCCTCTTCTCTTTCCCTCTCCTACATTCTCCTACACTCTACTCCTACACTCCGCCCACCAGGACCTGATTGGCCCTCTATTCTAATGGTGCATGTAGGGTATGGAGCTCTGAGTGTTAACCATGTCATTACTGAGACGGAGAATATTGCATCTTCAGTCAGGGATGCAATACCCTTCTTACGCACTCGTTGCGGGGCGCCACATTTGTTTTGGAGTCTGACTGTAAGCATCACTATTAGTTGTTTACACCCAGTCTTCTAGAAGTACACTTCCCTCCCCTAATCTCCAATCTGACCACCAACCCCCATTCACCCATGTAAACTCTGAATTGCACTGAGCAGTCATCTCCTTCCCACAGTTGCAGATTCTGCACAGTTTTGGAGACAGAAGGAGATGACCGCTCAGTGTAAGTCAGAGTTTACATAGGTGAATGCCATTGGTGGTCATATTGGAAACTGGGAGGGCAGGATTCTATGAGACTGGGGGAGGCGCGCTTATAGACTAGGAGGCCGTGCTTCCAGAAGACTGGGGGGCAGGTTTCTAGGACACTGGAGGGGTGTGTTTCTACTGACGCTTACAGCCAGGCTCCTCTGGTTGGGGCTGATGCTGCTCCTCCAGTAGCAGAATGCTGATATCTAGGTAACAATGCAAAATGCTGACAGGGTGTAAGAGTGCCTTCTCATTTGTGTTCGCCTGTGCTGCTCATTGTGGCGGGCAAACGGAAGCCGAGCGCAAGCACTGCCCATCCCTATGTTTAACATAAGGATGCACAGTGTATGAGCTAGGGTGCAGATGGCCATGTGTACTCATTGCTCCCCATGTATGATTTGTTTGCATGCGGATGCTTTCGTATAAATCATACATTCTCATCCGCACTATGAACGCAACATGTTTTTAGGATTGCTACTTCCAGTAGGGGGTGCTAGAGTTCAAGTCCTCTTTAAAGTCTCCTCATATACTGACATGCCATATCTGGCATGTCGCACTCTACAAGGGAGAATGTTAGATCATGAAGAAAACATTCTTTAAGCTGTTTACCCACTATCTCATGTACATAATCCCCACCAAGTTACTGTTTATTTTTGAGTGGTGGTCTCTCTCTTTAACTGTTCAACTTTTGGTCTTGGCCAGCCGAATTCAACGGCATCATATGGCCTGCAAAGGCAAAACGCCCCTATAGCACATTTTCATGCACCCAGCCAGGACCCCCACCTTCATGTAACATGCAGGGGACGAAAGAGACAAGTACCTCACCTACAGCCACTTTATATATGTGAATTCACTCTTTCCATGGTAAACACAAATGGCAATAGAACCTCAAGCATAAACTTCATCTAGAACAGCACAGTATTTTATTCTAGACATATTGAATGATATTTTATTAAAAGAAACCAGTGTAGAGAGATATGGTGCCAAAACCATGGGGAGCAAAAAACAAGGGTCTAATTCTTTAAAGCTGTAACACCAGAAATATAGCGTAAAAAGAATTGAAAACTTACAAAGTATAGGTGTAATGCCTGGCCGCGCTTAATTTTAGCAATTTATGACATACACATGGCATTTTTTTCAGCTTTGCCAAAGTGGGTGAGTTTGAGTAGGACAGGGGAGTGGTAACCACTTCTTGCCACGTTCATGACAAGCTGCGGCATTCAAGACAGGAGTAAGATTTATGGATATGCCACCTTTTCAAATGTTCTTAATTCTTTAGAAGGCATGCGCCTCTCAAAGGTAATCTGTCACCAGGTTTTTGCCACCTAATCTGTGCGCAGCATAATATAGAGATAGTAAGGCTAGGGTCACAGTTGGAGTGGGCATCCTTTGCAAGGATGCATTTAAGTCAGCATTTTTTTGCCCTTGCCATTTTCTTGGCTTTTTTTCCAATTTAGCACTAGCGTTAATGCATGTGTTAACGCATGGTACATATATGTACCATGTGTTAACGCATGCGTTTCCCATAGGCACCCAAGTTTTTTGCAAACACCACCAAAAACATTGCTTACCGCAATTTTTGGTGCTTTAGCAAAAACACCTATCATCAAAAGTGTTGCATTTTGACCACGCATTTTTTGCATGGGAGCCTAAGGAGGCGTTAAAGCTAGCGTTTTTCACAATTTGCACTTGTGAAAAACGCTAGCTTTTAGCTCACCCCTCCTGCATTTCAATCTAAATGCAGCACTGAATGCAGCATGTATGCTGCATTCAGGCAAGGGGTCCCCCATGTGTCTGTGTACCTTGTACCCCAAGACATAGCCTTAGTAAAACTCATTCCCTGGAGTCAGCTCGGTGAATGGAGGCCATTCCCGCCCCCTGCCTCTCTGTGCCGCCTTCTTCCTTTGCCTCGCCACCTCCCTCATGTATTTTGATCCATCGTAGCCTGTCCTGCCTCCTGCCCCTGACGTCAGTGCCTTTGCCCGCCCTGCTTCGTGTTATGCTGTATACATACAGTAGGGTGGAAACCTGGTGCTTGCGCAGCCAGCAGCGACGATTGATCAAAAGACATGAGGGAGGCAGTGAGATAAAGGAAGAAGGCAGCACAGAGAGGCAGGGGGCTGGCATCACCCCGGTGCATTGAGCTGACTCCAGCCCCAGGGAATGCCCTCCTGACTTCTAACAGTGAGTTTTACTAATGCTATATCTTGGGGTACACAGTAAACAGACACATGGGGGACCCCTTATCTGAATGCAGCATACATTCTGCATTCAGTGCGGCATTTAGATTGAAATCCAGGAAGGTGTGACAGGTCCGACTCCTCTTTAATCAGCAAGAGATCAGCATTAGAAGAATAGTTGTCCTGATGCCAGATGTCACGTATAGTCTGCTCTGAAGTCTCTGTGACCTGTTCTGCAGTCTCTGCTAACTGCTCTGCAGTAGTTTATATGAGTTTATTTCTGTTTATCTTAAGGTATAATGTCAGTGGTTGTAGCACTGCAGTATTAGCTGTCCATGCTATTAGTTGGCTGTGGCTCTGCAGTACTAATTAGCTCCTGCTTTGTGTATAAGGTGATATGGTTGTCCACTCCCCCAGCCTTTTAGTAGTCCATCATCTGGTGTCATCGAAAGAGTTCAGTCTCTACTCTGACCATGAACTGTTTGGATTCTGTGAAGTTCTGATGAAGCCTTCTAGAAGGGGTTTTTGTTTGTTTTCCAGTTGGTGGGTGGAGGTAAAGAGGTAACATAGTAACATAGTAACATAGTTTTTAAGGTTGAAGGAAGACTTTAAGTCCATCTAGTTCAACCCATACTGGTAGCCCAGGACTGGTCAGCAGCAGGGCAAAGGTGGCAACCTAGACAACCAGAATTTTGGAGGTAATTCTGGATACAGCGTCAGCTAAGGAACCCCAGTCTACAGGGTCAGACTAGCTACCCAGATTGCATTTGACCATTATGGTACCTTTACACGCCGCCACAACAGGATGGATACCAACGGCAACTTCACGTGCACGAGCACGGCCAAACGGTTACAAACGGTAATCGCATCTCCTTTACACGCCGCCACAAGGTGCGCTACGCTACGCTACATCTACAGCTAGCTACATCGCCGGGTGTCGCAAGTAGCCGTCTGTAGCTCAGCGTACCTCATTTACACACCGCAATAACAAGCTAATATGGGCGGACCTGGGGCAGGAGGGACAGCACATAGGCGTGCCACAATTGTGGATTACGAGACGTCCGTACGCTGATAGGACAAAGCAATAATACCATGATTGGCCAGCCAGCGCAGGAGGCTGATTAATACATGACGCTCGAGCAATTGCGTAGTGTGACTGGTCAGCTTCTTAAATATGCCGCCCTGTGCAGCGACAACCAATCGCAACGAAGGAGCTTCCTCCAATGATCGCTGAAGGGGCGTGGTATCCCGGAGCCTGGGTCACGCCTTAGCTACATTCCAGCTACATCGCCGGGTGTCCAGAGTTCCCTTCTGTTCCTTCTTTACACGCCGATACAGCTCGCTACAATCGGCGATGTTGCCATATGTTTATGGGCAGTGCACGGATACAGAGGTATCTGTAGCCGGCTGTGTCGTCCCGTCTTCAGACGCCGCTACTACAGGCGATATTGGCACGACAAGCTACATTTGTAGCCTGTAGCGGGTTGTATGCATCCTGTTGTGGCGGCGTGTAAAGGTACCATTACTGCCATCATGCTACAATTCTCCTCGTCCATTAGAATGACGCCAAGTAGTCCATCATTTTCATGAGCATTATATAACCCCGCACAAACCACTGATTGTCAGCTTTCTGTAAACAATATATATGGTCAGAAGGCTGCTAATCAGTTGGCTGGACAAGGTTATACAAAGCTCAGCGTTTAGATTCATTTAGATAACAGCTATATCTGCAGCAGACAAAACAGTGATTTTATCAAAATGACAAAAAGTGGTACATCGCTGGACGCAGGGTCTCTATCTCTACATTATGCTGCTCTCATATAGGGGAGCAAAAGCTTGGTGACAGATTCACTTGAATGAATCAGGAACGTTTGACTCCAGCATGCCTCCTAATCAAGAATGGCATGAAATCTTCAGGTCTTGATGAATTAGGGCCTATGTTTTATTCTGAATTGTTATAGTGCTTCAGAGAAAGCATTAATATGCATCATTAAATATACAATAATGCAGAATGAAGAAAGATATTTTAGGCAGAAAACTGTATCTGAACACATATCGGAGCACAGGCCTGTAAACATGTTAACCAAAGTGTCACGTAACAGTCTTCTTCATCAAGAAATCTTGCTGCATCATGACATTTGTGTCCAAAATGTTACCTAGGATTTGTCATTCAAAGAGGGGGGAACACAGAGAACAGTAACCTGGTTGGGCACCGACTTGTTCTCCCACTAAGTTCAGCTAGCTGGACAGGTATGTCCATTTTAGCGTATTGGAAAGACATGTCAATCAAGTTGAGCCCAGTGGGTGATCGATGGGGCCCATCCAGATGGTAGTTTCAAAAGAAAGAACAATGTAGACAAGCCCATGTCAGCTTCTCCCCATAAAGCTCAGCTTGATTGACATGTCAATAGAGAGAAACTGGTCAATCTAGCTGAGCAGGGCCGGAAGACGTTGGCAGAGGCTTGTCTAGATGAATATTTCTTTACTGCATAAATCGTGAGATTATTGAATTTTCTGCTACATAATGTAATGGTGTTTCACTAAAAGAGTATGAGGATGGCATGGGCGCCTTTCATGTTAAATATCATTTTACAGATTATGGGTACCAGATTTTTAGACTGGACATTGATCCAAGTTCACTTCCTTTGCCATATGTGAAGTTGGGAAGGAATTTATTCCCTATACGCTGGACATTTTTGATCCATTTTTTATGCTGCATTTTTTTTAAACTGCACCAAAAGTGGATCAGTCAAAATGTCTGCCAGCAAAGTGAATGGGATTTTCAGTTTGCTGTACAGACGTCAGCGCTTTTGACCGGATCCAGAAAATAATGAGCCTCAATTAATGCTCTGTTATGATGGGGTGCTTTCTGCACTTCTAACATCCAATTACTTCCCTTCCCTGGTGATCCCACAGTGAGACCCGGCAATGTCTTCCATCCGGGCATTGGAAGGACCTGTGGGTACGGTACTAATAAGACCTGGCACCATGTGACTCAGTCTGAGAGTCACATGGGGCCAGGTCCTGTAACTACTTTCACTACTCACAGACAGATCCTGCTGATGCCCGGGAGGAAGACATCACCAGAGGTCACCGTGGGAACACTGGAAGGGTAAGAAAGTGGGTGTCTCTGTCTGTGTGTCTGTCTGTCTGTGCCCCCCAAAAATGGAGCAAAAAAGCACAAAGCATAAATGGATGATGCGATTGTGATGTTTTTTGGCAAAAAGAGAATCCGTTTTTGGTGCAGAAACTGAACCAAGAACAGATCAACAAAAAATGGAGCACAAATGCTCAGTGTGAATGAGGCCTAATTTGAGACTATTAACGACTTCCTCACAGGCTTCCTCTGGATCAACATGTTCGGCTATAGGTGAAACTAGATGGATTTGTGTTTACTTTCAACCCTAAAAACAATGAAACTATGAAACATGTCCCTCTATTTCTATCTTCTTTTTAGACAATCAATTTTCTGAAAAATGTTAGCATTTCAGGGTAAAACATTCTGTAGATGACTGCAATGAGGGAGCCCGTCCCTATTTCAAGCTCCTCATGGTTATGGCATCATGTATTACCTGACAATTTCCCTTTAACTAACCAAATGTTTAATAAGTACAATTCTTGGTTTGGTGTTTGTAGCTTTGATGCCATGTGTAATAGATCTGACCTCATCCATTGGACATTGTGTTCTCTCAACATTTTCTCTTCTGCACTGAACAGAATATTGTGATCATTGAGAAGTGAATACAGCAGCCTTAAAAAGCACAGTCTTTACATTACTGGTCATTCTCCTCGATGCTGTTATTATGCATGTCAATATTTTATCATACAAATAGCGAGTCATGCTTTTAAAGGCATAATTGGAGCCTGGAAGTGAAGCGTTAATGCACGCGTTTTTGCATACGTTTTTTGAGAAAAAATGACTAAGTCCCAAAAGTTCCAAAAAATGTCCAGGACCTCAGGGGACACTATTGGCACCCTTATATAAACGGATCCGTTGTTCTAAGGGCTTAAAAAAGCAGATTGGCATGTGTGACCCTGGCCTATGCCATATGCTGAAGGGACCTCTTTAAAAGACTGGCAACAGGCAGCAATGACAGGTGAGACGCAAGATGACACCATGTGTTCTCTTGGGTCTGGAGAGAACCCATAGCATTATAAGGATCATTTGATTTGTGTGATAAGAGCATTACTTTAATGCAAAGTGAATTAACTGGCATAATGTGCGTGAAATGAGAAATTTGAGATTTGGAATATTCACTCATCACTAATACATAACTATGGGGAATATTCACTCATCTTGTCTAAATTACTAGGCAGTAAAATTGCAGTAAAATTTGCCATAATTTTGGCATGTCAAGCTGCACTGTCTTTGGTAAATGATGTCTCTTTTTATCTATGCATTTATCCACCTGGTACAGACAATTGTCTAAATCACTCTTTGGAAGGTTGATGTCATGTCTGATGAGGTAAGTCTGAGGGATAGTGAATCCACTGGACCAAAGATACTGATCTCTGACCTGAAGGAGCACCTCTGAATGGCCGCAGAGTCTTCACTATAGTCAGAGTCAGAGGTGAAGCTAGGAATGGCGGGTAGGCAGCCGACAGAGGGTACTAACAGAGGGTCTAGGTACCAAGTCAGCTGGTGCCACAGAACAGATTGGGGAGCACAACCCCTAATGGATGACAGGCAGGCACAGACAGTCACTGGTGGGCTTGGAACAAGCTCCAGTAAGCAGAGGCAGGCAAGGCAGATGGGAGAAGCTGGCGATAGCTGGCAGGTACAGAGAGGCACATCAGATGACAGATACTGTTGGTGGCTGGCAGGCAAAGGGATGCACAGCAGATGGCAGAAACTGGTGGTGGCTGGCAGGCACCGGGAGGCACAGCAGATGACAGAGACTGTTGGTGACAGGGAGGCACAGCAGATGACAGAGACTGGCGGTGGCTTGCAGGCACAGTGAGGCCAGGCAGATGACAGAGACTGTTGGTGGCTGGCAGGCACAGGGAGGCACAGCAGATGACAGTAAATAGTGGTGGCTTGCAGGCACAGGGAGGCACATCAGGTGTTTAGTAGATAGTGGCAGGTACTTACAGGCACTGAGAAGTTATGAGCACAAGAACAGGTGAATACACAGCACCCGGGAGCAAGACACAAGGGGATCTGTCAACTAACTAGAGAAAGAAAGAACATAGACACACTGAATAGGCTCCTCCCAATCGGGCATTATAAATTTTGTGTCCCTCAGCCATAGGCTGAGAGGCACCTCCAGGTCAGGTCGCACTGACTCTTTAAGACAGGGTGGCGAAGCATGACGCACCCTAAGCGCTCTCATGTGTCTTTCAGTGAGCTGGATCCATTTTTGTTTTGTCTTTCAGTTTTTTTACAATCCTTGTTGCCTCCTTTTTGCCTCTTGAAGAAATATAATGTTATGCCTACAGCAGAATCAAAGAAGCAAAGCAACACAAAGAGCCTCTCATGCCCTTCACTTCCATAATTTATGTAATAAAGCTTATTTTTGCTTGACATGTTCCTTTGATGACCAGACACTACTTGGCAATTTTAGTAAATGTGTAAATGCTGAAATTCAAATAATAATGGTGAAATAGTATATGGAAATAATACAAAAATAGAAATTTGGCCATATTCTTTCTTAAAATGTAAAAATGTGTTTCTTATTCTAATACATTTATTTCGATATACAGCATGGCTAGTTTTAGGTATTATGGTCAGGGCTAGGGATATTCATAAGATTTGGCAGAATAATTTTTTTCTTTGAAATAAAATATCTGAATCAAAAATTTTTCAAGACTTTGAATAGGAAATTCAGTTGTCACCAATTATTATTATTATTATTATTTATTTATATAGCGCCATTAGGTTCCATGGCGCTTTACATGAGGATGAGGGAGACAAGAACAAGTACACTAAATCTAGGCGATCAGGACGTACAGGTACAGGAGGGGCAGGGACCCTGTCTACGAGGGCTCACAGTCTATTTGATGGCTTTATATATTATATACAAATAGATAGAGGCCAAAAATGAAAAGTCTTATCATCCACCTGGTGGGACTGGATAATGATTATTTGGGATAAATCACATTCTGGTATCACAGAACAATGAGAAGTCTAAAATATGGGAACAGAAAAATGAAAACGGCTGCCTAATTATTATTATTTATTTATTTATAGAGCACCATTGATTCCTTCGCGCTGTACATGAGAAGGGGATACATACAAAAACAAGTGAAAAATACAGTGAACAAACTAACGGTGACAGACTAGTACAGGGGAAGAGGACCCTACCCTTGTGGGCTTACATTCTATGGGGTAACAGGGAGGTAGACAGCAGGTTGGGTCAGCTCCAATGGAGGGGAACTGCTGTCTCCGATGGTGGTGGAGCGCCAGGTCAGGTGGGGGTGGAGTGCCAGCTCTGGTGGGGGTGGAGTGCTAGCTCTGGTGGGGGTGGTGCCATTCCAGGCTGTAAGCTGTTCTGAAAAGATGGGTTTTCAGGTTCCGCTTATCACTCACATGACATACACCAACAGCACCAGACGAACTCCAGTAAATCCAATGGACGGTGCTTTTGCGATCCGCGCCATCTGTACAACGAAAATAACCACAAAGGATCTGCGGGTAATGGGGCTTTTATTCTACGCATTTCATAGCTTATCCTTGCTCCTTCCTCAGGAATCCTGAGAAAAGAGCAGGGATAATCTCTGAAACGCGTAGAATAAAAGCATCATTACCCACTGATCCTTTGTGGTTATTTTCGTTGTACAGATGGCGCGGATCGCAAAAGCACCGTCCATTGGATTTATGTATTACTACCACTGTGCACGTGGAGTGTGGATGCAGCAGCAGCTGTACTAAATGTATATACTGGTTATGGGTCTCACAACCAGCACAGGTGAGCAGCGACAATCACCATTGTTTATAATTATAAAAGGATAAGACCCAATAGCACCTTTTGTTTCCTCAATTTTAGACGGGCTCCATTGAATTATGAGTTCTGTTAACTTTCGTCAAAGTGCCAGCTATTTTACCAGTAAAAATAATGGTCGCTCATTGAATGCAACTACTCACAAATCATCTGACAAGAGGCTAAGAATGAGTTTACACTGCAAGATAATAATTTTATGATTATCTGGTAGTGTAAACAGGCTGCCAAACAACCAATGAACAAGTAAAATGAGCTTGTTTAACAGGTGAGATGATCATTTGTGCAGCATGAAAGATCATCATTCTCGGCAGTGTGTCGTCCCATATAAAGTGGACTCACATTATCGGGAACCATGGCAGTCCATGACACTAATCTATTACAGATCGCTCAGTGTGCATTGCTTACTTTTGTGTGCCTGCGCAAGCAGTCAATAATCAATCATTAAAGCTTTACTAATTTGTGGTCATATCATGCTTCTCGTTGGTCCACGTATAAAGGCTTTTAGTGCTAAAAATATTATTCTGCTTTGGGCAATTCTTTTTTTTATCAGAAGTGTCCAACTGCAGGGACTGCCAAATATTAAATGTAACCCATAGGGGAACCTCAAACAAAAGTTGGGTTCCCAAATTCAAGGGAATAAAATGATGACTAACCTGGTGCCATCAAAGGTAAGGAGCAGGACAGAGAATGCATCAACAGACTGGCTCTTTGTAGCCAGTCTTAGACATGAATATTTGTTGGAGGTCCTAGATAGGAAGGACCTTTTTTGTTTTGTTCTTTTGCTAGCTCAGAATGACCTAATAAGGTATTTAGGTGAAATAGCTTCGGGACAGTCTATGGCTTTGTCCTGTGTGATATCATGGATCTTCTCACCAGTTCACCACTATGGCAAACAGTTACACAATTCTCTGTATAGTTGAGAGGTGTCTTCTCCTTTAACTGGGGTTTACTCAATGTCAGGGTTTTATGTGTCTGTGCACTTTCCCATGCTTCGTAACTCCAGATTGAGACAGTTTATTTCTTCCAGTGATCTCTGCAGGGAAAAGGAGGAGCACATTTGAAGGCTGTGAAGTTCCTTCCTAGGTTTGACCTGTGGTCAGGGCTGGGTTATTCTAAGAGCACAAGTCTGACTCACATCTTCTAGGAATCCCCCTAAACGTAACAGATTTATTTAACTTGTACAATAAGACATTTATATTAACGTTGAAGTTCATCCTTGGTGGTTGACTGTTCATCTGCATCTACTTTACCTTTCCTCACCCTTGAAAATCACTGCACTTGCAGAATACAATACTTTTTTGTAAGCGAGATGTTCTTCTTCAGTTGGTGCCAAGTATTGTCAGGCATAGGAGATGCTGCGTGAGTCACGTAGACCACCTGCAATCAACATGATTTCTATATGGAAACACAATTCTGTAATACATGTTTAGTGTCACAAACGTACATTTGCAGTCAATTGTACCTTTCCTCTCGCCAGCTCTGTGGTGCATGTGCAATAAAACTAGACACTCACCTTTACAGCAGTGTTTTTGGCCAATCTTGTGTCTCACTGGCCATCTACACAGGCTAATTAATCAGCAGACTAAGTTCAGGATGGGCTCATCTGCAGTCTCATCACTCTATTTAATTTGCTTGTTTGTCATATATTTTGGTAACAATTATATACTATATACTGGACATTTTTATTATTATTATTATTATTATTATTAATATTATTTTATATATACTACCTGGTCTTCTCATTTGAATCTACTCTTAGTCTTCTGAAGTATCTTTTCATTCTTCTACATTAACCCTTAGATGCTCATTCTGGTTTAGACTCTGTTTTCTATGCTCTGCCTGTCCTAATTTTTGATCCTCTGACCCCAACTAGATAGTTTTTTTCCCTACGCTTGCTCCACCAGTCAGCAGCTACTCTGCAGTTGCAACCTGGAGTTCTCTGTTGGGAAGACCAAATCCCTGTACAGAGGTTAAAGGTGGAAAACCAATGATTTTGCTAAGACTGTGTTGTGGAGGCCCACTTTAAGATAACAGTTTGTCACATATAGAGTAGTAAATGTTATATTTAATGCAGTTGTTAACTGTAAAGATAGCGGAGTTGGTAGGCATGTTCCCCTGGCCATCACTGAGCATCAACATGCCTAGTACAAGGTATTTAGAAAAAGTACTAGAACAGCAAACTAAATCTGTCCCCCATAACAGGGGAAGACCATGAATATGAGGATCTTGGCAAAATTGTTTAGCCTTAAAGCTAAATATTAGATTTCTGTAGACTTAGGCCTCTTTCACATCAGCGTTTTTTGAAATTCGCGGCAGATGCGGTGAAAAAAACGCATCTGCCGTGATTACCGCATACCGGCTGCACTTGCGGCGTGGTTGCGGTAAACAGCATACTATGTATAGGCGGACTTGCGGCAGGTGCGGCAAGTGCGGTTTTGGCACTTGCGGCAGTTGCGGCCGCGAAAACAACCGCGGCTGACAGTATTTTTTTTCGCGGCCGCACCTGCCGCAAGTGCCCAAACCGCACTTGCCGCACTTGCCGCAAGTCCGCCTATACATAGTATGGCGTTTACCGCAACCGCGCCGCAAGTGCAGCCGGTATGCAGTAATCGCGGCAGATGCGGTTTTTTCACCGCATCTGCCCGAATTTCAAAAAACGCTGATGTGAAAGGGCCCTTACATAACTGATTTTGTAAAGGTATTGCTACTGGGTCTCTACAAAATTTGGCCCACACCAACAGCAACACACCTGTCAGAAATAAAGCAATCCTCCACCTTGTAATACAAGTGTTACAATAAATGTATAGTGCATGGTTATATCCCAGGTGCCTTCATTTTCATCCTTTCTGGCACTATGCTCACTGTGCTGGTCCAGCTAAGAACAGGGGAGTTTGACACAGGCTAGATGACACTGTTTACTTATTAGCCTAAGACCATCCCTACTCTTTGATGGACAATTCCAGAGTAGGGGGGGTGTTTTGGACTTCCGAAATACAGACTGCATATGGGAAGAAGGTCGACGATTTATATACATGAAGTGAAGACTGGGAATCAGATAAATCACACTAAAAACATTAAAAGGTACCAGGTATTTTACCAAGGTGATATGAATTTTTGGGAAATATTTATTGTGAGACAGACTGACACTTTAAGGTTGGTATCCCATTCTGTGCCCTAGATTGCAGCATAGGCAAACTTAGGTCAAAGGATCCTGTTCTGACAGTAGCCACTGCACCTTCAATCCCGCTAACTTCACACAAAACAAGATCACTTCCAAAATGTTAGGATTTCTTTGGATATTGATGACGGATCCAGATGAGAAAAAAGTAGGTGAATCGAAATTGGACAAAGCTGGCCAACTTCCTTCAGTAGTGTAACCATCTCCTGTGCAACCTCTATTCTATACATAAGGGAAACCCCCATTAAAGTAAGTCATTACAAGTCTATATAGTCTACAGTATAAGAGCTTGCAACAGTTAGTTGTAATTTACTTCAATAGCTATGGAGTTGGAAACATATCGAATGCAAAATTCAACAATTAGCAGGATGAATTTTATTGAGTTCTATTTGATGCGCCCTCAGGCTATGGGGTACTCGGGATCCAGGCTGGCGCTGTCTCTTTGGGGTATCACGGTACTCGTGACCCGGTCCCGTGGCCTGAGATCAGTCCAAAAAGGGGGTATTTACAAGGGATTTGTTGTGACGCCACCCGGGATGTGTGGTTAGTAGAACCACCGCTGCCGTATTTCTGCTGGAGATGGTGACTTGGGTCAGTGTGGATGGTAAGCCCTCCTCAGGTAGGGCTGAGGGTCCCCAGGGTAAGAATAGTAGTGAGGGATGAGCCTGGTGAGGGATCGTGTTCAGTGCGGTTCACTTACTTCAGAGCTGCAGCTCTCCAGCCAGTGTGCAGGGATGACAGTCTGTGGCTCCTCAGGCGGGACTTCTCTGCAATGCTGGAAGTAAACAGTCTCAGGCAGTGATGAGCTTTCTGGGTACTTTACTTTAGGTCTTTCACAGCATAACAATTCACGCAGTTTACAAGTTACAGTTCTTTCAGCTCCTTCCAGTCACAGCCTCCACACTTCAGCTCTCCTCCGTGCAACTCAAACTGTGCAGCTCATGTAGCTTTTTTGTGTTGCTCCCTCAAAGTCCTTTCAGACCCCTCTCAGTGTTAATGTAGTACCTCACTCATGGGTTCAGTCTGGTCGTCGCGGACTCACGGGTGAATATATTTCCCTTACAGACATGGTCACCAGTCCTAGTATGACAACTGTGTTCTTAGACCGTGGTGAAAAGTTAGACTGCAGCACATAAAGTTTCTGCCCCCCACCGGTGTGTCTCGTGATTAGGGTCTGGAATCCCCGATCACGTCTTCAGAGCTGGTTCTCTGGTGTTGGCCTAGCCCTCCAGTGTCCCAGGTTCAGGTATTTGGGCACACCAGGCTCCTTCTGTCAGTCACTGTTTCAGCTCAGGGTTCCTCCGGCCAGCTAAGATGTATGGGGCTGCCGGGCCCTTGACCTCCCACTCTTCCTTCTGCTGTGGGGTGTCTCTCAGTCTCTTTCCCCTTCCCATCACCTCCAGGCCATGGAGTGGGCTTTCTCTCCTAGGGTCTTTGCCTCTCAGGATTCTGCAACTCCAGGGAACTCGAAACTGTCTGGGAAGTCTCTCTGTTCTGTTGTTCTAACATCTTCTGCTCTACTTCTGCTCTACTTCTGCTCTCCTTCTGGTCTCCACCCCTTGGTGCTCCCGTGTTTTATCTATGGTGCCACCCACTGGATCAGTGCTACTCTACGGTCCACCCACTTTGCTACACCTGCCACCCCTTGCCCAACGTAGAGTCCTTGGCATAGAGTCGGTGTTTGTGTGATGTGGCTGTGTTTTCAACCACCTTGCTTATGTGGCACCCTGTGCCAGGTTACCACAGACTCCCTTGGGACACTGAGGGATTTCTTACAGCGGGTAACCCACTCCACACAACACCTTTCACCCCAGGCCTGTAGGGGGAGCTCCACTGGTTGCCTTAAGCCAGTTTCCCCTATAAATACGAGTTCTAGAGGGAAAACACCAGAGTGTGCAGTCACTACAGAACTGTGAAGAACTGAGTGAGCTGAGCTGGTACTGGTACGTGCTAGGCCCATACCAGCGACCATCTGAGACAGTGGTAGACCCACAGAGTAGAGGTTGAAGGCAGAGGAAAGAAACTTGCTACAAGAAGGGGGCAGAGAAGTCATACTGACTCACCCCATCAGACTTCCGGTCACTGGGTCCGAGCTGCAGGGACATAGAGAATAGGCCCTGCAGAGAATCCAGCACCACAAGGAGGTTTAGCTTCCAGGACACCCGCAGCACCAACAATTGAGAGCCAGGGACCGCAAGTCAGGGAGACAAGAAGGCCTACAACCCTACTCGCTGTGGAGATTCTAAAGTGTTTCCCTCAATTCCGGACGAGTGTACCAGTATAGAACACCAGTAAAGGTACCAAAAGCAGCGCTGCCCATAGATCTTACTGTATAAGGCTTCAGGACCTTGGACAGCGCACATACTATAGCAATAGCTATAGTGTGCGCGCTGCTCTCAGAGGAGCCCGGCGCTTTCATTGATAAAACTGTACGCAGCTGACAGGAGACAGCTGCTGTACATAACTGATTCAAGCATCATATGCCCACCTGAGTGGGTGGAAGGTCTCTAGGGGGAGTTGTCACCCCCTAGAGACATTATAGGAACATTTATTAATAAAATTAACACTTTAAACAAACACAGAACACTTTGCTTATCCCGGCGACAGCCGAGATAAGCAAAGTATATGCGGGAACCGGATTGTTCAGGATTACACATCCTGAGCAATCCGGTTCCCGCATTGCAGATAACAGAACCGCTCTGAAAACTGTAGCCTGCATGATTTTTCACGCAGGCTGCAGAGCTGGAGACGGAAACCGGATTGCTTGTGAAGCAATCCGGTTTTTAGCATAGGCTCCTATGAGGAGCATTTCCTAATCCGGTTTTGAGCTTTTTAAAAGCTCAAAACTGGATCAAGTTTAAAAAAAAAAACGGATGTGTGACCCTAGCCTTAAAAAAAGTGCACAAAATGATGCAAAAACCTGATCCAAGGCTTAAGTGTGACCCTAGCCTTTCTCCCTGTGGCAGGTTCCCTTTAAACTAAGGGATATAAAGATTGCTTATTACAAGAGTTTTCAAATACTTAGTGACCGTTTAAGAGTTTCCAATCTGTACTTTAAACAGAGCTCATGATGTTTTGTCAGAAATATGTTAAATTATATTCTCATTTTTCCATTGAAGTGCATGTGGTTTTCTCTTGTTCATCTTTATTAATCGGAATGCCTATGTAGGGGGTCTGCATCATTGTGTGAATCATTGGGTAAGCCTGTGTGCGTCTGCATGCATGTATCAAGTCTTCATCTGAGAACGTGTGGCCATCCGAACTTCATTCGCTTCACTTGAACTTGGCAAGAGTAAGAGTCATATGGATCGAGTAAACTGTAGTAAAGGATACATTAAATACAATATAATCCACAGAGTCTCAAGGAAATCATTGTATCAGAAAAGGTTTGTTCTGTAAAGCTGTTTATAGTATACTATAGATTATATTCACTCCTGTCTAAACTACTCTTTTCAAAGGAAATCTGGCAACAGTTTTTTGTTACTTAGTTTGAGAGCAGCAAAATTTCGGGGCAGAGACCCAGCGCTGTGTCACTTACAGAGCTGCTTACTGTAGTTTTGTGAAAAGTACAGTTTGTATAAGCGAGTGATTATCACTAGAGGACTAGTTAACCTTCTGCCAGGAAGTCCTTCATATTCATGAGCTCTGTATAACCCTTCCTCCACCAATGATTGGCAGCTTTCTGCCTATGCACAGCGTACACAGAAAGCTGCCAAACAGTGGTGTGGCCGGGGCTATTCAGAACTCTGCATTCAGAGAACTGATAGATCTGCAGTGGATAAATCTAAATGACAGCATTCAGCCTGGTATGTGATGTACAAGGTGGAGTTCATTAAAGATTTCCCCTGACCCGCTTCTATTTATCGCAAGATGCTGAAACTGCACAAGTGTAATGATATAAGTCTCTGTAGGTTACATGCTAATATGCAACTCTGAACTGATAAAAGTCTTTCTTCTACAGATGCTGAAGTGTTGTGAGGTATGATAATGGACCCAATGGAATACAGAGCTGTCATCAAGTTCCTTTACATGAAAGGCCGCACACCAAGGGAGACATTCAATGGGACGAAAGAGGTTTATGGTGATGATTCCCCATCATATGATGTAGTCAAGAACTGGCATTGTCATTTCAAATGTGGTTGAATTTCAGTAGAAACAGCTCCAATGCCAGGGCGACCTCATTCCGCTATCAACAAACACACCTTCCAAGTGAAGGAACTTGATGAATGCTCTGTATTCCATTGGGTCCATTATGACACATGGGATGCCAAAATTTCTTTAATTTTCTGTGAACAAACTATTTTATATATGGCAATGCCCCTATATTTTGCATAGGTACATTTCATTTTGCAAGGCTGACCAATAATTCTTATATGGCAAAATAATCACTACTTTCCTTCACCCCTCCTTGCTTAAAATTTACTTGAAGAGAATCTGTCAGTAGAGTTTTGCTATGTAATCTGAGGATAGCATGATACTGAATTCAGGAATGTGCCACTTATCAAGTTGTGTGCTGTTGTTTCCAAACATTGAAGGTTTTATCACTTGAAGATTATTACTGTCTACTAGTTTGACCATGCCCCCTCCTCTGATAAGCAGCTCACTCTTAATATACAATGTACACAGAACTGTGTCACAACTGCTGCATCTAGTAAACAAAGTGATGAATCATTGGAATCATGGACTCTTTTCCCGCATAATGAGATGAAATAGAAAAAACCTAGTGATGGATTCCCTTTAAAGGGATTGTCACATCTTGATTAATGGGCTACATTGCAAAGTTCATGTAAAAACAAGCAATTTTTCAATTTACCTCCCATTAATAATCTTCTCTATTCTCAAGTACAGGAGGATTTTCAATTCTATAATGTACAGATTGTTGCCTCAGTTACCGACCACCCTACAAGCTCAGAATGGCCATAGATCCAACCAGATTCAGTCCCCCTGTACTTCTACGATGCCGAAGCATCTTGTAGCAGGAAATGTATTACCCATATTTTTAATACTTCAAATCAAATATTAAGTCTGTTTTTCCTGATTGTAGATTTTTTTTATTTTCATTTTGCACATCTTTATAGGAATAGCCATCTTGCCTGAGGTTCTGTTAATAGCAGGTTTATGTTTTACAGCAGCCACATCGACCATTCAAAGCAATAGACTGTAGATGTACATTGAGTTCTTTAAAGAGGACCTGTTACCCCCCTGCTGCATGGCAATCTAAATGCAGCACTGAATGCAGCATGTCTGCTGCATTCAGGGAAGGGGTCGCCCATGTGTCTGTGTGCTGTGTACACCGAGATATAGCCTTAGAAAAAGTCACTGTTAGAAGGCAGTCCCTGTGGCTGAGTGAGCTTCATTGATTGGGGGCCATTCCCTCCCCCTCTGCCTCTCTGTGCTGCTTCTGCTGTGCATGCTCTGCCCTCCTCCTGTCCTGCTTTCTGAAACTCAGAGCGGATGCAAATCATTTGTCCTGAGGTCAGCTCCAGATTCCTGCCTTGGTGTCTGAACAAAGCATAAACAGCACAGCAGGAGGCGACACAGACAGGCAGATTGAAGGGGGAACTGGCCCCCGTCAATCGAGCTCACTCCAGCCACAGGGACTGCCTCCATGGTTTCTAACAGTGAGTTTTCCAAAGGCTATATCTCGGGGTCCACAGCACACAGTCACATGGGGGACCCCTTCCCTGGATGCAGCAGACATGCTGCATTCAGTGCTACATTTAGATTGCCATGCAGCAGGGGGGGTGACAGGTCCTCTTTAAGAGAATATTCTAAGCATGTGACCTGTACTGAGCTCATCGTACAGGGAGAGGAAGAAGATGACCTGTGACCATCATCTATTGTAAATTATGGATCCTTTGTTATCCACAGTGAAAAAAGTGTTATCTGTTATTGTAATCCTGTCTGTGATGGTAATGAGATAACTGCTGAAATGGGATCTCTAAAAAACAGGATGTTTTAGCCTTTTGTGATACTCAGTCCTCAGAGTTAAAAGTTCAAGATTTCAGTAAAGATAGTGACATATCACCAGAAATTCTTATAAAATATATTTCATATATTAGGTTGATTTAAACTAACATTTTGAGACAATACCAGATTCTGAGAACTTGCCTATAGGAGCTCTCTCCGACACTTATTCTTAGCTCTGTAAGCCGCACAATACATTGTGATGTATTTTATTTAGATTACATTTTCAGATAAACCAACAAACTCCAGAGAACAATATGCAAAATCTGTCTTATGATTCAAACAGTTTAAGAATATTCAGCATTGTGACTTGGCAGAGAGTCAATGTCTACTGAAGTCAGTCTGTTACTAAAATATTGATTCTGCCGCCTTATTTTTCTGTCTGGCTGGATCTGGCAGGAGGCAGAATTGGTCAGTGACAATGCGGCCAAATCTATAATCATTGTTAGGAATGCCTTTAGTCATACGCAATCATATGTTCATTTTACACATTAGAATCTGTACATTGCAGTTACATTAACAGAGGGGTTTCCTGCTCAGGACGGCTGAATGCAGTACAACTTTTCATGCTTGCAGATTTAAGTCATCAATGACATTGGCAGGTATTCAATTAAATGACCACTAAATAATATCATATTACTAGAAGAGGGTTTTTTTCATTACTTGATTAAACATATTGAATACACCTAGAGATTAATAGCTTGTCTCTATACATTACATTTTAGACCTTTCAGAACAATAGTCTGCAACATATATCAAATTATTTCAAAACAACAAAACCCAGAGTGCCCTGGCAGCCAGAATTAGGTTCCCATCCTGGTATATATGGTGTATACAGTGTTGGCCAAAAGTATTGACAGCCCTGCAATTCTGTCAGATAATACTCAGTTTCTTCCTGAAAATGATTGCAATCACAAATTCACAAATTCTTTGGTATTATTATCTTCATTTAATTTGTCTTCAATGAAAAAAACACAAAAAGAATTGTCCTAAAGCCAAATTGGATATAATTCCACACTAAACATAAAAAAGGGGGTGGACAAAAGTATTGCACTGTTAGAAAAATCATGTGATGCTTCTCTAATTTGTGTAATTAACAGCACCTGTAACTTACCTGTGGCACCTAACAGGTGTTGGCAATAACTAAATCACACTTGCAGCCAGTTGATATGGATTAAAGTTGACTCGACCTCTGTCCTGTGTCCTTGTGTGTACCACATTGAGCATGGAGAAAAGAAAGAAGACCAAAGAACTGTCTGAGGACTTAAGAAACCAAATTGTGAGGACGCATGAGCAATCTCAAGGCCATCTCCAAAGACCTGAATGTTCCTGTGTCTACCGTGCGCAGTGTCATCAAGAAGTTTAAAGCCCATGGCACTGTGGCTAACCTCCCTAGATGTGGACAGAAAAGAAAAATTGACACGATTTCAATGCAAGATTGTGCGGATGATGGATAAAGAACCTTGACTAACATCCAAACAAGTTCAAGCTGCCATGCAGTCCGAGGGTACGACAGTGTCAACCCGCACTATCCGTCGGCGTCTAAATGAAAAGGGACTGTATGGTAGGATACCCAGGAAGACCCCACTTCTTACCCCGAGACATAAAAAAGCCAGGCTGGAGTTTGCCAAAACTTACCTGAGAAAGTCTAAAACGTTTTGGAAGAATGTTCTCTGGTCAGATGAGACAAAAGTAGAGCTTTTTGGGCAAAGGCATCAATATAGTGTTTACAGGAGAAAAAATGAGGCATTCAAAGAAAAGAACACGGTCCCTACAGTCAAACATGGCGGAGGTTCCCTGATGTTTTAGGGTTGCTTTGCTGCCTCTGGCACTGACTGCTTGACCGTGTGCATGGCATTATAAAGTCTGAAGACTACCAACAAATTTTGCAGAATAATGTAGGGCCCAGTGTGAGAAAGCTAGGTCTCCCTCAGAGGCAGGGGCTGACTGGCGACGCAAATCCTGGGTGGCAAAGTTTTTCCGGCAGCCCTTGGGTGAGGACCGGGGGGGGGTGCTGTCGGAAATTATCGGCGGCCCATCTCGGTCCCTCTCCAGCCGGGCCCGTATGTGGAGTTCCTGCGCCCTAGGCACTGTCAGCGGTGCCCCCCCATCGTGCCACGCCCCCCTGCAGACGGAGGGGTAGCTAAAGGCTAAAGGGAGCCTAGAGGTTCCCATTATGGTTGGAGTAGATGGTTGCTAGTTGACCGCCACCATGTCACATCAGCAAGGAGGTGGCAGTCATGTTTTGGGTCGTAATCATGTGGAGAGAGCTAGTTTGCCCCTATAGGGTCCATGAAGGCGTGAAAAGGACCACGGCAAAGTATATATACTTTTAGACTGACCACTTTTTTTCTTTGTACAAAATCATCCCCATGCATGACAATGCACCATCTCTTCGTACAGAGCATAGCCCTGAGTAATTGGCTGCTATGGACATAAAAGTAGAGAAAACCATGGTGTGGCTACCAGTCTCCCCTGATCTCAACCCTATTGAGAAACTTAGAAGTACCATTAAGCAAAAAAAATCTAAGATGCTGTAAGACCATAACCATCAAACCAGCAGCTCTGGGAGTCAATTCTGACATCCTGCAAACAAATGCAATCTTAAAACATCCAAAACCTGACAAGTTCAATAAATGCAATATTTGTGAAGGTGATCTCAAAGAAAGGTGATATACAATATGAGACATACTGGTAGGATGCTTACATTGTGAGCCCCAATGGGGACAGTGTTGATGATGTATGTAAAGTGCTGTGGAGTTCATAGTGTAATATAAATGTAAAAAAATATTTCTTCATATGTCGTCACAATACCGGGATCTGAGGATCTTCTATTTCGAGGTCAGGGGCTCTCTGATGCCATGTTGCTGCCTGTCTCGCTGTCTTCCTCTTTTGACACTGAAGTGCGGTGGACAAGAGAGCATTAACTGGTTAATAACAAGAAGTATGGAGTGTGTACTAACAGAGCCATAAACACCCCCATACCATGTCCCGCAGACATTGTAGGATTACTATATGGATTTTATTGTTAGGGCACGGACACACTGGCGTGAATCTCGGATAAGTGCAATGTGTGATTTTATCGCAGTGCAGTCAGTTAATCAACGTCTGAAACACATTGGCGAGTGTCGGACGCTTTTTTCTCATCCAGATTCTGGATGGGAAAAAAGTCACAACATGCTGCGACAGTCTGCGATTCATGTGCGAGACTCACCAATGCAAGTCTATGAGTCCAACAAAATGATGGACCGCACACTGACAGCACACGGACCATCCGAGAGGCATCAGTTTTTTTCACTGATACATTCTCATTCTTCAGCTGAGACAACTGTAAAATGCTCCTGTAAATAGCAGTAATAGCTGCTGAGAAACAAAACAGATTGCACATGGATGTGATCTAAGAAAACTGTCGGACACTCGCACAGCATTTGGATGTCCCAGTGGCCAGCTACACAGACAGCCCGCCACAGCCACACACAGAGCCACAGCCACACAAAAACAGTCAGCCACATAGACAGCCAGCCACATAGACAGCCCGCCACAGCCACACACAGAGTCACAACCACACAAAAACAGTTAGCCATATAGACAGCTACACAGACGCAGAGAGCCACACAGAGAGACACAGCCACATAGACAGCCACACACATAGCCACAGCCAGCCACACACAGAGCCACAGCCAGCAACATAGACAGCCATAGCCAGCCACACACAGGCACACACAGACACAGCCAGCCAAACACAGACACAGCCAGCTACACCCACAATATCAGCCACATACATACAGCCACACACATACAGCCACACACATAGCTAGCTACACACATAGCTAGTCACACACATAGCTAGCCACACACATAGCTAGCCACACAAACACAGCCACACAAACACAGCCACACACAGCCAAAGCTAGCCAGCCAGCCACACATACAGCCACACACATACAGCCAGCCACGCATACACACACAGCCAGATTGAATACACATGCAGCCAGCCAGGCAAACACACATGGAGACACACACACATGCAGCCAGACACACAGACATGGAGGCAGACACACACATGCAGCCAGAGGCACACATTAACATGCAGCCAGACACACACGCAGCCAGAGACACACTCACACAGCTGGAGACAGACACACACACACACACATGCATCCAGAGACACACACACACACACACACATGAAGCCACACACACACACACACACACATGCAGCCAGAGACACACACATGCAGCCAGAGACACACACACACACATGCAGTCAGAGACACACACATGCAGCCAGAGACACACACACTGCCAGAGACACACACTTGCAGTCAACGACACACACACATGCAGCCAGCGACACACACACACACAGCCAGAGACACACACACATGCAGTCAACGACACACACACATGTAGCCAGAGACACACACACACATGCAGCCAGAGACAGGCACACACATGTAGCCAGAGACACACAAATGCAGCCAGAGACACATATACATGCAGACAGACACAGACATGGAGCTAGAGACACACATACATGCAGACAGACACAGACATGGAGCCAGAGACACACATGCAGCCAGAGGCGCACACTAACATGCAGCCAGACACACACGCAGCCAGAGACACACACATGCAGCTGGAGACACATACATGCAGCCAGAGACAAACACACACATGCAGCCAGAGACACATATACATGCAGACAGACACAGACATGGAGCTAGAGAGAGACACACATACATGCAGACAGACACAGACATGGAGCCAGAGACACACATGCAGCCAGAGGTACACACTAACATGCAGACACACATGCAGCCAGGGACACACACATGCAGCTGGAGACACACACAAACATACACATGCATGCAGAGGCTTGTACACACATATGCAGCCAGACACACACGCACCCAGAAACAGACACACACATGCATGCAGCTAGAGACACACACACATGCATGTAGAGACCCACACACACACACACACACATGCATCCAGAGACACACACACGTGTCCAGAGACACACACATGGAGGCAGAGACACACACACACACAATGCATCCAGAGACACACACACGTGTCCAGAGACACACACATGGAGGCAGAGACACACACACATACATGCAGCCAGAGACAGACACATGCAGCTGGAGACACACACATGCAGCTGGAGACACACACAAACACACACATGCATCCAGAGACTTACACACACACATGCAGCAAGACACACATGCACAGCCAGCCATGCATGAACATGGGCAAGTTTTATATGGAGGAGCAGCACTCATTGCTCACCTCATGGCTGGTGTCCCATTTAGCTCTTCTCCGCGGCAGGAATGTAATGTAGCCAGGCGCGCTGCATCACAGCTTGCAGATATGGCCACACTCAGACCCCTTCTGTTAGCAGTGACGCGGCCGGTACTGTTCACAAACAGGATAAGGTGCCGTGGGTTCACAAGGTTCACTGCCTGCGTGCTGACGTAGCACGCAGGCTACACACCGCTCTGAACCCTCCCTCCTCCCTGGCGCAGGCGCCCTCTCCACTCCCTGCATCACACAGGCCAGCCGGGTGGCTGCCATGACAACCCGCTGCTGCCGGAAGCCCGGACCGGCCCCGCGGTGACGCAGCCCAGTGCAGAGCTAAGAGCTCTCTCAGCTCTTCTTAGAGGTGAGTGCGGCTGCGGCGGCGGCTGCGGGCGGCCGAGCCGACAGACGGCCGCCCGCTAGCACTGACAACAGTCAGTGGCTTAATCGCGACCGGCGTCCCGCCGGTTGCCTGGACAACGCAGCCCTGCTTGCTGCGATATGAAGCCCGGCCGCGGCGGTCCCACTGCGGCCGCACCGCGCTGACAGCCGCTCAGTTCATCTGATGATGATCCTTTCACTATTCAGGGCGGCTGTCGGCAGTACCGGGCGGCCCTGAACTGTCATATACCGGCGGCCCGGAGGGCAGTTGCCCCCCAGGAACCCGGGCCAGTCCGCCCCTGCTCAGAGGTCATGGGTCTTCCAGCAGGACAACGACCCAAAACACACTTCAAAAAGCACTAGAAAATGGTTCAAGAGAAAGCACTGGAGACTTCTAAGGTGGTAAAGAAGAATGGTCTAAAATTCCAGCAGAGCATTGTAAGAAACTCATTGATTGTTACCGGAAGCGGTTGATCACAGTTATTTTGGCTAAAGGTTATGCAACCAAGTATTAGGCTGAGGGTGCCAATACTTTGTCTGGCCCATTTTTGCAGTTTTGTCTGAAATGATCAATGTTTTGCTTTTTCCTTCATTCTCTTTTGTGTTTTTTCATTGAATACAAATTAAATGTACCGTATATACTCGTGTATTAGCCGACCCGTGTATAAGCCGACCCCCCTACTTTTGCCCCCAAAACCTGGGAAAACCTATTGACTCGTGTATAAGCCGAGGGTGGACCCCAGCACAGGTATACAGCCCCAGCAGTGTGGTATACAGGCCCCCTCAGTGGTATACAGCAGCCTCCCCAGTGGTAGTATACAGCAGCCTCCCCAGTGGTAGTATACAGTAGCCTCCCCAGTGGTATATACAGCAGCCCCAGAGGGGTATACAGCAGCCCCAGAGCTGTATACAGCAGCCCCAGAGCTGTATACAGCAGCCCCAGAGGGGTATACAGCAGCCCCAGAGGGGTATATAGCAGCCCCAGAGGGGTATACAGCAGCCCCAGAGGGGTATATAGCAGCCCCAGAGCTGTATACAGCAGCCCCAGAGGGGTATACAGCAGCCCTAGAGCTGTATACAGCAGCCCCAGAGGTGTATACAGCAGCCCCAGAGGGGTATATAGCAGCCCCAGAGGGGTATACAGCAGCCCCAGAGCTGTATACAGCAGCCCCAGAGCTGTATACAGCAGCCCCAGAGGGGTATACAGCAGCCCCAGAGGGGTATATAGCAGCCCCAGAGGGGTATACAGCAGCCCCAGAGCTGTATACAGCAGCCCCAGAGGGGTATACAGCAGCCCCAGCCGGGTATACAGTAGCCCCAGAGGGGTATATAGCAGCCCCAGAGGGGTATATAGCAGCCCCAGAGGGGTATATAGCAGCCCCAGAGGGGTATACAGCAGCCCCAGAGCTGTATACAGCAGCCCCAGAGGGGTATATAGCAGCCCCAGAGGGGTATACAGCAGCCCCAGAGCTGTATACAGCAGCCCCAGAGGGGTATACAGCAGCCCCAGCCCCAGAGGGGTATACAGTAGCCCCAGAGGGGTATATAGCAGCCCCAGAGGGGTATACAGCAGCCCCAGAGGGGTATACAGCAGCCCCAGAGGGGTATACAGCAGCCCCAGAGGGGTATATAGCAGCCCCAGAGGGGTATACAGCAGCCCCAGCCCCAGAGGGGTATATAGCAGCCCCAGAGGGGTATATAGCAGCCCCAGAGGGGTATATAGCAGCCCCAGAGGGGTATACAGCAGCCCCAGAGCTGTATACAGCAGTCCCAGCCCCAGAGGGGTATATAGCAGCCCCAGCCCCAGAGGGGTATATATAGCAGCCCAGAGGGGTGTACAGCAGCCCCAGAGGGGTATACAGCAGCCCCAGAGGGGTGTACAGCAGCCCCAGAGGGGTATACAGCAGCCCCAGAGGGGTATTTAGCAGCCCCAGAGGGGTATACAGCAGCCCCAGAGCTGTATACAGCAGCCCCAGAGGGGTATACAGCAGCCCCAGCCCCAGAGGGGTATACAGTAGCCCCAGAGGGGTATATAGCAGCCCCAGAGGGGTATATAGCAGCCCCAGAGGGGTATATAGCAGCCCCAGAGGGGTATACAGCAGCCCCAGAGCTGTATACAGCAGCCCCAGAGGGGTATATAGCAGCCCCAGAGGGGTATACAGCAGCCCCAGAGCTGTATACAGCAGCCCCAGAGGGGTATACAGCAGCCCCAGCCCCAGAGGGGTATACAGTAGCCCCAGAGGGGTATATAGCAGCCCCAGAGGGGTATACAGCAGCCCCAGAGGGGTATACAGCAGCCCCAGAGGGGTATATAGCAGCCCCAGAGGGGTATATAGCAGCCCCAGAGGGGTATACAGCAGCCCCAGCCCCAGAGGGGTATATAGCAGCCCCAGAGGGGTATATAGCAGCCCCAGAGGGGTATATAGCAGCCCCAGAGGGGTATACAGCAGCCCCAGAGCTGTATACAGCAGTCCCAGCCCCAGAGGTGTATATAGCAGCCCCAGCCCCAGAGGGGTATATAGCAGCCCCAGAGGGGTGTACAGCAGCCCCAGAGGGGTATACAGCAGCCCCAGAGGGGTGTACAGCAGCCCCAGAGGGGTATACAGCAGCCCCAGAGGGGTATTTAGCAGCCCCAGAGGGGTATACAGCAGCCCGGGCTGTATACATCAGCCCCCGCTGTATACAGCGGTACCCGGCTGTATACAGCCCTCCCCCCTGGTATACCGGGCCCCCCTGTGGCCACCTGTAAAGGAAGCGATGATTATACTTATCGGGTCGCCGACGCCGACGCCGCCGCTCTGTCACCGTCCGTCACCGCGCTCCTTCCCGTCTTCATGCTTCCTTCATCGGCGCACAGAAAATGACGTCATTTCCTGTGCGACGGTGAAGGAAGCATGAAGACCAGGAGGAGCGCGGTGACGGACGGTGACAGAGTGGCGGCGTCGGCGTCGGCGACCCGATAAGTATAATCATCGCTTCCTTTACAGGTGGCCACAGGGGGGGCCCGGTATACCACGGGGGGGCTGTATATTTTTTTTTTTTTTTTTTATTACCGTATATACTCGTGTATAAGCCGAGGGGGACTTTTCAGCACATTTTTTGTGCTGAAAAACTCGGCTTATACACGAGTATATACGGTAGATAATAATACCAAAGAATTTGTGATTGCAATCATTTTCAGGCAGAAACTGAGTATTATCTGACAGAATTGCAGGGGTGTCAATACTTTTGGCCACAACTGTATGTCTCCCATCCTGGTAAATATGTTCTTAATCTGGTTCCATCATGGTATATATGTTCCCCATACTGGTATATATTGTCCTTTATCCTGGTATATATGTCCCCCATCCTGGTGTATATGCTCATTATTCTTGTATATATGATACCCACCCAGGTATATATGTCCTCATCTTGGTATATATGATACACATCCTGGTATATATGTTCTCATCCTAGGCCCATCCTGGTATACATGTTCCCTTTCCTGGTATATATGTTAAACATCCGGATATATATGTCCCCAATGCTGGTATATATGTCCTTATTCTGGTCCCATCCTGATATATATGTCCTTCATCCTGGAATATATGGCTCCTCATAAGCCGCACACATAAAAATATATAAACGATTCTACTCACCTTCAATCTGCTCCCCCACCACAAGGTGTCCTCTTCTCATGCCAGCAATTGACTTCAGCATGTAAGGAGAGCAGAACATGACATCAGTCACACACCGACATCTAATCCAAAATGAATATTTACTATTCCCCACACCCATAATCCTTGGCGTGGAACGTAGTGAATATTCATTTTTTTTAATAGTGGACACACGAGCACCTCAGCAGCTGCAGTAAGCCGGTGGCTGATGCGAACACATTTCACGGCAATTAAAGAACGTGAATGTTAACTGCTCCCCATGCCTATAATCCCACCTGCTTCAGCACATGCTTCAATGCTGAGAGGGGGGCGGCATTATACGCATGGGGAGTAATGAATAATCATTTACTTTAACAGTGGACACATGTGGTCAACCCAGCCATGCCTACAGACAGAGCGACCTTTTTCCTGTCTCCTTTGACCCCACTCTACTGCCTTCCCCATCCCACAGTGAGTCAGGCACATCTGGACTATAAGATGTATCCCCCACTTTCCACTCACATTTTTTGAGGAGAGATTGTGTCTTTTTAGTCCAAAAAATAAAGTAGATAAATGTTTCAATTTCTCAATGTCTAATGTGAACACCTCTTTAATGACACATGAATACATCGCAAACAGTTTTTAGCTTATGATCGACATCTGACAAATTTCACTTGTATGTTATATGGTCAAAAAATGACAAATCAAGGAACTTTGTTTTTTCCTGTAATTGCCTTTGTTCTATTATGAGTATTTTTTTCTTCTATTTATTTCCATTCTGTTCTGTTAAAATCAAATTCTGTTATAATCTAAGCAGGTTAGGAGTGGCCCACGGCAGACCCGGTGAATCCCCAAGTGGGAACCTGGTGATATACTATCATTATTACGCATTGCTTATATACCGTATATACTCGTGTATAAGCCGACCCGTGTATAAGCCGACCCCCCTACTTTTGCCCCCAAAAAATGGGAAAACTTATTGACTCGCGTATAAGCCGAGGGTGGACTCCAGCACAGTGTATACAGGCTCCCCCCAGCGCCGCAGTTGGTACACAGGCTGCCCCCAGCGCCGCAGGGGGTACACAGGCTGCCCCCCAGCACCGCAGGGGGTACACAGGCTGCCCCCAGCAGCACAGGGGGTACACAGGCTGCCCCCAGCAGCACAGGGGGTACACAGGCTGCCCCCAGCAGCACAGGGGGTACACAGGCTGCCCCCAGCAGCACAGGGGGTACACAGGCTGCTCCCAGCAGCACAGGGGGTACACAGGCTGCCCCCAGCAGCACAGGGGGTACACAGGCTGCCCCCAGCAGCACAGGGGGTACACAGGCTGCCCCCAGCAGCACAGGGGGTACACAGGCTGTCCCCAGCAGCACAGGGGGTACACAGGCTTCCCCCAGCAGCACAGGGGGTACACAGGCTGCCCCCAGCAGCACAGGGGGTATACAGGCTCCCCCCCCTCCTCACAGTAAGGCCTCCCCATGCTGCCGCTGCTCACTGTAAAATAAATAGTGTTGTTAGCTCTCACCCTCGGTCCTGGCTGTGCATCTTCCCTCCTTCCTGCTTGTCCTGTGACCGGGGCTCACCGTGATGATGTCACCGGCCGGTCACATGACACGCAGGGAGGAGGGAGGATGCACTGAGCCCTGAGAGAGGCTGAGAGCTAATAACACTATACATTATACACTGAGCAGCGGCAGCATGGGGAGGCTTTACTGTGGTGGGGGCGCCATACTGTTATGGGGAGCCTGTAATGGGATATGCACTGGTCCCCCCGCGGATGGGCGGGGGATGCAGTGCATATCATGAATAAGTTATGAGCGGCTCCACGTCACGAGCCGCTCATATTATAGCCTTCCCCCACCTCCTCCAGCCTCCTCCTGCTCCCGGACACAGCCCCCACCTCGCACAAAAGTATATGACTCGTGTATAAGCCGAGGGGGAAACTTTTCAGCCCAATTTTTGGGCTGAAAAAGTCGGCTTATACACGAGTATATACGGTAACATCATCATATTACAAAACACTTTACAGACATAATTATCAGTTTCCCCACTGGGTCTCACAATCTTAATTCCTTATCAGGATGTCTATGTAGTGTGGAAGGATATCGGACAACTCAGAAGAAACTCACACAAACATAGGGACAATATACAAATTCCAATCAACAAAAATTAGCAATAAAGCCAACACCATCAGAAGACAGCTTGCAATAAAAACCGTGCAAGTGCACATATTTCTTCCAAACTGTGTAATATTATAAAATTGAGATATTTGGCAAAATACTGATCAATCTTTTAAGTCACTCTGCCACGTCAAGGCAATTGCATCAGTGTGGTCCTACTCTATAAATTTTTATTTTAGTTGTGCCATATGGCCTCCAACATACACATAAAGTGGTCCATAAAAAGCAGTATTTACGTGGGGCATCTCAAAAGCCTGCTCACAAGGTGCCAGACTGGTGCAAGTGATTAAAGGCAACTCAGGCCCCAGCACCTGAGCTGAGTCATGAGTGCTGGCCTGGTGCAGTGATGATAATGCTGAAAAGCCCTGGTATATGTGGCATTACCTGCGGGTGCCAGGGCCTGAGTTGACTTTATTCACTTTCACCAGTCTGGCACCATGGGATTGGGTTTTTGAGATGCACCAGGTAAATGCTGCTTTTTATGGTCCACTTTATGTGTATGTTGAAAGCCGTATGGCACAACTAAAATAAGAATATATAGAGTAGGACCACCCTGATGAGATTGCCTTGATGTGGCAGGGTGGCTCAAAAGATTGCTCCATATTTTGCCAAATATCTCAATTTTATAATATTACACAGTTTGGAAGAAATATGTGTATTTGCACAGTTTTTCTTGCAAGCTATTTTCTGGTGGTGCTTGCTTTTTTGCTGATGTTTTCTAACATAGACATTTCTGCAGATCTTGCCCTTGGTGAGATTTGACCCCAGGAATCCAATAAAAGAATGCAACAGCACGAACCATTGAACCACTATGCTGCTTTTTACAGTAGCACACAAACGTGTATGCATTACATTGATTGGCGTCCAATCACTTCTGCATCCATATAACAAACTGCGTAACAATAATCTGCAGGCACAATTTCCTTATTATCCCTTCTGAGTTTCGTTCGATCCTGCAGATCCACACCAGGATTCACAATATTGATATTCAGTTGCATATATTTACATTTTTTCCATGTTGAATGGGCAGAAATCATGAAAACACTCATTACTTTCATGTGTAATTTATAATTAAGAATATCTAGAAGGCTACTTTCACACTTTCTCTTTCTTTTATCCATGATTTCTTCAGGGGCTATTATCTGAATTGCCATGAAACAGGATTTAGATATGCCCTCCTGGGACAATTATTATGCAAATGCAGCCCAAAATATGAAAACGTGGACTCCGTTGGGAATATCTCAGGCAAAATGGAGTCTTAATGTAAAGCCCTTGTAATGAGGGTTTTGTGTTCCCTGCTATCCACCCCTACGCAGCGTCTGCAGCCAAGAATGACCACAGACTCAGGTCTCGGGAATAACAGTTGTGTTTACTATCACAGAAATGGGGAGATGTAACATGGAGCAAATACGTCACAGTTTCAGTTGGGTAGTCCACGGCAAGTACCGTTCAGAGTTGAATTCTGACATGAAATTGAGATTTTGGAGCTTAAAGAACCTTTATTATTTGGCAGTAGTATTTGTAGGTAGTTATAGGAAAGTTGAGAGTCTTTTGTAGCTTTATGCAGAAGATTATATAGCAAGAGTGTTTTATAGACCTGGGATCCTGTATTAATTTCCCAGCTGGTCACAGCATGTACAGAAATATATACTTGAATAATTGGACAATTGCAGCGAGACAGGAGACCCTCAAATTGATCAACACACAGGCAATAAGTTCCTCTGTACATTCAGTACGCCCTACTGCTGAAGAAGCACAAAAAAATATTAACAGCGAGGATCCAGGGTTAAAAGTCTTTAGCGATCTTGGCTGTAGAAGTCAGAGATAGATCCTAGATATTGAGCCTGACTGACTGGAAGTCTTGAGGTGAGGGGAAGGATTAACTCCCAGGCCTACGGCCTAGGGGAGCTCTCACATGAGCTCTGCTTTGTCTGCCATCCTGTACTAGACTGGGGAATTTCCAGCTTTGTCTAGACAGACAAAGGCTTTAAGTAGTTCTACCTACTGAGCCTTGTGGCTGTGTCACTGACCAGTAGGACAATAATCAATTCACATGTCAGATCTCACATTGTAAAGTAATATAAATCATCCATTTCACCAGCAGATGGTGCTGGAACACAACAAATGAGATATGCTTTAAAGAGGACCTGTCATCCCCCCCTAAAGATTTCAGTCTAAAGGCAGCACTGAATGCAGCATGTATGCTGCATTCAGGCAAGGGGTTCCCCATGAGTTTCTGATGTTTTAATCATTAAATACAGCCTTTTAAAATGTGTACAGCAAAGTCATGAGGGCATTACCAGATCCATGAGTCAGCTCCTTCCCGGGGGCTATACCTGCCCCCTGGTTCTCTGTTCCTCCCTCCTCACTCTCCTCACCGCCTCCTTGATGCCTGTCAGCTTTCCTCACACTGTGCCTGCATCTCCTTAGGCTGCCTCACACAGGCACAGAGTGAGGTCTTGCTACTGTCGGCCCCTCGCTCCTGCTCCCGCCCCCCCGCCCTAACAGCAGCAATTATTCCCGCCCCGCTCCATGTATAACATGAAGCAGGGTGGGAACAAGTGCTGATGTCTGGGTGGGAGGTGTGACACAGGAGCGTGGGGCGCCAGCACTTGTTCCTGCCCTGCTCCGTGTTATACATGGAGCAGGGCGGGAATAATTGCTGCTGTCACGGAGGGAAGCAGGAGCAGGAGCGAGGGGCCGACAATAGCAACACCTCGCTCTGTGCCTGCGTGACGTAGTACAAGAAGACGCAGGCAAAGAGTGAGGAAAGCTGAGAGGCTATCAAGGAGGCGGCGAGGAGAGGGAGGAGGGAGGAACAAAGAATCAGGGGGTGAGAATAGCCCCCGGGAGGGAGCTGACTCATGTGGAGCTGGTAATGCCCTCCTGACTTTGTTGTACACATTTTAAAAGGCTGTATTTAATGATTAAAACATCAGAAATGCATGAGGGACCCCTTGCCTGAATGCAGCATACATGCCGCATTCATTGCTGCCTTTAAATTGAAATCTTTGGGGGGAGGTGATAGGTCCTCTTTAAAATGTAAGCTAAAGGTGACTGGAAATAGATATCTACAGCTTGCCAATGATATGGAATAAATGTAAAGGGGTGAATAGGGAATGAGTTGTAATGTTCAGGGTTACTGATGGTCAAGGGGCACTTAACGGGACAGACATAATCTGGACCGGGTTACTAAATGAAGTTGTTTCTTATTTTGAACTCTGTTTGCCTCAGGAGTCTATGGCTCCATGAAGGGCAAATCAAATTCCTGTTTCATGGGGGTTCAAATGTAAGACCCCGACGGCATTATGAATGGGAGAACAAGTACAAATGCTTTCTCAGTCTGCAGTGATCTAGGAAAGGCAAAAATTGTGTCAGGATTGATTATCACTGTAACTTTATTTTAAGATGAATAGCAACCTATCATTGAAAATTATACAGTAAGAGTCTTATACTATGCTATAAATATCAGGGGCATCACTTGGCACCTTTATTTAGGCACGTACATTTACAATTTTAAAGTTTATTTTATTAAAGAGGACCTGTCACCAAACCAGGGATGGTGATCTAATTACAGCACTGAATGCAGCATGTCTGCTGCGTCCAGGCAAGGGGTCCCCCAGCCCTTGACCCCCCCCCCCCCGTACCCCGAGATAATACACTTAGAAAACTTACATTGAGGAGCCAAATAGGAGGTGGCTTGTGGCTGGAGCCAAAGGGCAGTTTCACACCCCCTGCATGTTTAATCTGCCCACCGCTGCCTCCCTGATGCCAATCATTGTCTCCCTCATCTGCAGCATAACACAGAGCTTATTTTAGTAATGGCAGCTTAGCCCCGTCCCCTGCGGTGACGTCACCGCTTATACCAGCCCTGCTCTATGGTTAACATAGAGCAGGGCAGATATAAGTGGTGATGTCACTGCAGGAGGCGGGGCAGCCGACCTCCTGCTCTGACATCACCACCTCCTACTCTGACATCACCACCATCGGGTGGCAAGAGACAAAGGATGACCGCACAGACACAGAGACATAAAAATGCTAGACTGCAGTTTGTCAAGGTTTACGTGAGTTAGCCAAAATCCTTCTGGGAAACATCTTGTGGACAGATGAGACCAAGATATAGCTTTGTGGTAAAGCACATCAGTCGACTGTTTACCAAAAATGGAATGAGGCCTTCAAAGAAAACAACACAGTTCCTAAAGTCAAATATGAGCACCAGTTCCAGCGGTGGTGAGCTGCACTGTGGTCATTGCAGGCTCTAGGCTGTTCTGAAGAGATAGGTTTTCAGGTTCCGCTTGAAGGTTTCGAGTGTGTTGGACATTCGGACATTTTGGGGTGCAGAATTCTAGAGAATGGGGGATGCTCAGGTTAAGTCTTGCAGGCAGTTAGATGAGGAACGTACAAGTGTGGATGAGAGGAGGAGGTCTTGAGAGGATCGAAGATTACAAGTTGATGATATCGGGAGATTAGTTCAGAGATATATGAGGGGGACAGATTGTGGACGGATTTGTAAGTCAGTGTTAGTAGTTTGAATTGGATACGTTGGTGAATTGGGAGCCAGTGGAGGGATTTGCAGAGAGGAGAAATGGAGGAATAGCGAGGAGAGAGGTGGATTAGTCGGGCAGCAGAATTGAGGACAGATTGGAAGGGTACAAGAGTGTTAGCAGGGAGGCCACAGAAGAGGAGGTTGCAGTAGTCGAGGCGGGAGATGATGAGGGCATGCACTAGTAGTTTGGTAGATTGAGGGTTGAGGAAGGGACGGATTCTGGAAATATTTTTGAGTTGGAGGTGGCAGGAGGTGACAAGGCAACGGACTTCAGGTACAGGGCATAACAACTGTTGAATGGTTGTGGATCGCTGACATTTATTATTATTATTGTTATTATTATTATTTATTTACATAGTGCCATTAGATTCCATGACACTTTACATATGAAGAGGGGAGAACAAGGACAGATGCAGTATATATGGACAATCAAGTCTTACAGACTAACCTTCCTAACCTTATACATTCAGCTCTGAGAAGAGCTGAAATATTTCTGACTGTACTATGTGGTACTGTAACGCTCCTGCCTGTCTCCCTGCTCTACAGTCACCTAGTACTACAATACTGGTAGCTCTCACAAGAACATTTGGGTTTTACAGAGGATTTCTATACGATTTGCACAAGCACAACTCTCCGTATCAGTTGCTCACACTCTCCCTACACTAGCTGTGTTCTGCATGCAATGTGGCTTATATAGGGCCGATGAGTCATAGGCTATGACTCATGTGTGACGCTGGGTGACCAGCCAATCATAGTAATGCCAGAACCAAGAAGGTTATAGCATTACTGTGATTGGCTAATGTTGGGCGTGAGATCCGAATATAGCGAGGCGAGTAGTGAAATACTCGCTATGTTTCGAGTACTGCGAGTACCGCATTACTCTCCGAGTACCAAATACTTGCGATTACACTCGCTCATCCCTAGATGTGAATCAAATATTCTCGATAAAGTGAAGCAAACTACTGAATTTGACATTTAGAGATTCGCTGAACCACATCAAATAGCATAAACTTAGTAGAATGTTCTAGACATCGTTTACTTTATTGTTTCTTTCTTCATTACTAATGATGTAATGAATTAGAACAAGATCTTCCTTCTGTAAACATATCTTTATTAATGGCCTCGTGCCATGGGCAAGCTATGAGATATGTGCTTAAGGTCACAGACAGGTTGACAAACTCTAAAAGAAAACAATAGTGACTGTGAAGATGATTTGTTAAAAGTAAAATATTATGTCTGATTGATTTATGTAGAAATGGCTTATGGCTTATCTGTAGCATTGTTATTGCTGTTACTTTTCATTATGCTTCTAATAAACAAACATGCACATTAGATTATTATTCACCAAATAGGACAATTTGTGGGGGAGTGTAGATAAAATATTATAGGTCTTCTGATTCAGGAGGAAAGGGGGTCAAGCGTGTTGTTTTTTGTTCCCACTGAGTGAATGACAGTGGCTTACTCTTCTCTGGCTAGGGTCACATTTAAAACTTAAATTGCATTCACCGCATCCAGATCCGGATGCGGTGAACGCTATACCGGTCACACACATTTTTTTTCAAAAATGTGTGCAGAATACCGCATTGCAGTAACCGTATTGCTCAAGATGTGTAATTCTGAGCAATCCGGCTAATGCATAGTTTGCTGATCACGGCTATTGCCGAGATGAGCAAACTGCTCTATGTATTGTAAAGTGTTAAATTTAATAAATAAAAGAATGCTTGAGGTCTCTAGGGGGGGCTTAGTCCCCCTAGAGACCGGCCGCCCACTCCGGTGGGCTTCTCCTACAATGCCCCATGCCACGGGCTCCTCCGAGCTCCGTACATGTCCCCCAAACTCCCCCCCCCCGTATTTCTATAGAGGGGTGCCTGCACCCCTCTTGTATAGTTATTCTTGTATGTGGCATAAACACTAAGGGTGCACCGTATGCCTGTGTTTTATTTGAAAAGTAATTTCGTGGTAACATACTCCATTTCACTATAAATATAGGGCATGTCTTTTATTATTTAGATATAATCAATGAATCACTGTTATATTCTAATACATTTTCATAAGACTAAATAATGTCCCTTTAAAATATGAGATCAAAAGGAATCTGTCACTAAGTTTTTGCTACCTCATCAGAGAGCAGCATAATGTAGGAAAAGCGATCCTGAATCGCATCACTAGGTTTACTAGGTTTACTGGGTGCAGACGTTGTGACAGAGTTGTTAGATGTAGCATGTTGCAGAGCTCCCAGCCGCCCTCGTCATTGCTTTCTATGTATATTGTGTGTTGATATTAAGCTGCTTATCAGTACCAGGGGCAGGGTTGGACCGATTCTCACGTGACCTTGCCTAGTAGTGATAATCTACTGCTTATAAAACTGTAATTGTAATGAAATAACAGCCTAATAAGTGACACATTCCTGAAATCAAGGTCTCAGCCCCTACCTAATGCAATACTTAGGTTACATAGCAAAAACCTGCTGACAAATTCCCTTTTGAAGTCAGAATTCGACATTGCCAAATTTTCCCAACAATCCCAAACTCATTCCTCCATGAATCTATGCACACATCTCTGGAGATTAAAATGTTTTCATAGAGTAAGGAATGGTTTTACTAAGGAGCAAGTGAGTTTGAGACATGTTCTGGCCTTAGAAAAATTCTAAATTCCGAAGCTTTATTGATGACTGACATAGCACACTTTGTCCATAGGCAGAATGGGAAGTTACACAACAGTACAAAAAGCTGTATGTCTAGGCTGACCTATAGGATAGAAATGTTGCTTCTCTCATTCAGTGGTGTAACTTCAGACCCAGGGGCCCCAATGTGAAAGCTCCAACGGGACCCCCAATTATTGCAAATCTTTAATAGTATTAGTCTTTTTCTATAGGCCAAAGGGACTTATGGGGCCCCCTAGGCTGCAGGGCCCGGGTGCGATTGCAACCCCTGCACCCAGGGGCGTAACTACAATAGGTGCAGGGTTGCGATCGCACCGGGGCCCTGCAGCCTAGGGGGGGCCCCAAACGTCCCTATGGCCCATAGCAAAAGACTAATACTACTAAAGATTTGCAATAATTGGGGGCCCCGTTGGAGCTTTCGCATCGGGGCCCCAAGGCCTGAAGTTACGCCACTGCCTGCACCTATTGTAGTTACGCACCTGCTCTCATTTATTGTATTATTTTATGTCTGATGTGAGGACTTTTCGAAGGCTTATCCCATAGCTTACATTCTGTCTGTAGCCGTGCCATTCGGCAGCAGTATGTTCTTGAAGTCAGATGTAGTTCTCCAGGCAAACTGTTTAATTGCCTTCTTCTGCATGCAAGACAAGAAAAAAAATAAGCTAATATGTTGTTCATTAATTAGGACATATTTAGCTTTATAACGTGATTATTCCTTGAAGCAGTGTCCAGTGGAAAAAAAGTATTGCTCCGAAGACTCAGACAAAACCTTACGTTCTTACTCTTTGCACAGTTCTTTTGCTTCATATAATAGAAGAAGGCATGGCGTACACAGCTCTGTCATTACTATTACCAGGAGAAATATGCCATGGACTGACTCACATGTGTTTTGCGTGGTTTGGAAAGCGTATCCTTAACATGGTCCTGACTTGAGGATGTGTATAACAAACCTCCAGCGATGGCCTGCAAGGCTTTTCCCATGCACATCTTAAAATGAACACATTTCTTGTATGAATATTCTTCAAAAACATCTCCGTAAACTCTCTATAAACCAACATGTGCAGGATAGTTAAAAAATTATGTTCTTTATTTAAAATATAGCAAAGCTCATGGTCTGCTAATTGGAACACAAAGTGGTGGAATATGCGCACAAAAGCAACATGACCTCTAAAATGTGACAGTAGTTATAAGTTAAGCTTGTGCGCAAGTTTATCTCTCTCAGACAACTTAAGGCATTGAAGGATGTCTGCCTAAAGCAATAATGCCCAACTAGTGTCTCCCTCCAGTGATGGTAATACTACAACAGCTGACATCCCCGACATCTGGAGGTTGTAATGAGTATGCAACTTTAATACATTTAATTGGTCTAATTGGTAATTAAATAAGTACCATATTTTTTGGATTATAAGATGCGCTTTTGTTCCCCCATATTTTGGGGGAATGTGGGGGGTTTATAATCCAAATCTACTATATACTATCTACAATCTGCTGCACTGTTAGGGAGGGAGCAGTGGCTCTGGAGTGGTGTCCCAGGGCTAGAGGAGGCTGGATCAGGCTACAGCTGCAGCCCGTTATTATGTGGGCCCACTCAGTAGGCTCATGTAATATTCACGGCATCCCCCTGTCCATCACCTCTCAGCACTGACAAGTGGTTGGGGGGAGCAGCGCATATGACATGAGCCTAATGAGAGGGCTCATAGGATCAGCAGTTGCAGCTGCAGTCCCATGCAATCCTGTTTGGATATTCACTGTCCCCTATAATTTCATTGCGTGGGAAGCAGTGGCTATCCCTGCGAGGGTGGATCATACCTCTCTCCCTCTCTTCCTGCAGTCTGTGCCATCCTTACTGTCTGTGCTTGCATCTGGTCATGTGAGCAGCTCAGCACAGTGATGTCATCACCACACTCACATGATGTCACACGATGTCCCTCACATGACTGGATGCCGGAACAAGCAGATGTACTGAGGGATGATGCAGGCTTCAGGGAGCAATGGAGAGAGGTGAGTATGATCATTTATTATTTTTAACTGTGCGCCAGCATGAGTGCTATAACCAGGATGAGGGGCCATAACCAGAATCGGGGACCATAACCAAGATTGGGGCCATATCCAGGATGAGGCCATATCCTGCATGGGGGCCATATGCAGGATGGGGGTCATAACCATGATGAGGGCCATATCAAGAATGGGGTCCTATCCAGCATTGTGGCCATAACCAGGATGGGAGCTATTTGGCATCATGGGGGACATATCCAGGATGGGGGCTATATCTAGCATGGGGGCTATGTACTATCATGGGGGCTATAACTAGGATGGAGGCTATGTACCAACATGAGGGCTATGTACCAGCATGGGAACTATGTACAATTTTGGGGGCCATGTCCATCATGGGGGGTATGTACCATCTTGGGGGCCATATCCAGCATGAGGGGACAAATAGTGAGGAAAAAAGTATTTAGTCAACCCGCAATTGTGCGAATTATCCCACTTAAAAAGATGAGGGAGGCCTTTAATTGACATCATAGGTAGACCTCTGCTATGAGTGACAAAATGAGAAAACAAATCCTGAAAATCACATTGTCTGATTTTTAAATACATTTTTTGCAAATTTTGGTGGCAAATAAGTATTTGGTCACCTACAAACAAGCAAGATTTCTGGCTTTCACAGACCTGTAACTTCTTTAAAATGCTCCTGTGTCCTCAACTCATTACCTGTAGTACTGGCACCTGTTTGAACTTGTTATCAGTATAAAAGACACCTGCCTGCAACCTCAAACAGTCACACTCCAAACTCCACTATGGTGAAGATCAAAGAGCTGTTGATGGACACTAGAAACAAAATTGTAGCCCTGCACCAGGCTGGGAAGACTGAATCTGCAATAGACAAGCAGCTTGGTGTGAAGAAATCAACTGTGGGAGCAATAATTCGAAAATGGAAGACATACAAGACCACTGATAATCTCCTTCGATCTGGGGCTCCACACAAGATCTCACCACGTGGGGTCAAAATGATCTCAAGAACAGTGAGCAAAAATCCCGGAACCACATGGAGGAACTTAGTGAATGACCTGTACAGAGCTGGGACCAACATAACACAGGCTACCATTAATAACACACTACGCCGCCAGAGACTCAGATCCTGCAGTGCCAAACGTGTCCCCCTTCTTAAGCCATTACATGTCCTGGCCTGTCTGAAGCTTGCCAGAAAGCATTTGGATGATCCAGAAGAGCATTGGGAAAATGTCATTTAGTCAGATGAAACCAAAGTAGAACTGTTTGGTAGAAACACAACTCGTAGTGTTTGGAGGAGAATAAATGCTGAGTTGCATCCAAAGAACACCATACCTACTGTGAAGCATGGGGTGGCAACATCATGCTTTGGGGCTGTTTCTCTGCCAAAGGACCAGGACAACTGATCTGTGTACATGAAAGAATATATGGGACCATGTATCATGAGATTTTGAGTGCAAACCTCCTTCCATCAGCGAGTGCATTGAAGATGACACATGGCTGCATCTTTTAGCATGGCAATGATCCTAAGCACACTGCCAGGGCAATAAAGGAGTGGCTTCGCAAGAAGAATTTCAAGGTCCGGGAGTAGCCAGTCTCCAGATCTAAACCCTATAGAAAACCTTTGGAGGGAGTTGAAAGTCCATCAACAGCCCCAAAACATCACTGCTCTAGAGGAGATCTGCATGGAGGAATGGGCCAACATACCAGCAACCGTGTGTGCCAACCTTGTGAAGATTTACAGAAAACGTTTGACGTCTGCCATTGCCAACAAAGTATGTATAACAAAGTATTGAGTTGAACTTTTGTTGTTGACCAAATACTTATTTTCCACCAAAATATGAAAAAAATGTCTTTCCAAATCCGACAATGTGATTTTCAGGATTTGTTTTCTCATTTTGTCTCTCATAGTTGAGGTCTACCTATGAAGTCAATTACAGGCCTCTCTCATCTTTTTAAGTGGGAGAACTTACACTATTGGTGGCTGACTACTTTTTTCCCCACTATATATAGCAGGATGGGGGGTCATGTACCAGGATGAGGAAAATATATACTGATTGTAAGGTAGGTGCATTTTATAATCCGGTCTGTCTTAAAAAGCAAAAAATACGGTACATAAAAAAACACATATTGTCATCTAATGTACTTCTGTGACAGTCAATGACACTGCTGCCTACCATGATACCAGCATCACTCTACCATGTTAGGAGGAATGGATTCCCCATTTGATAAAGAAGATCCCTGCCTCAGGTGGTTTTGTGGTGGTGGTAGGTTTATTATTGGATTATAAATTTATTAATGCAGTAGAAGTGTTGGGTATCCTCCATTTATTACTTAAAAACATCAAACTATAACATCATATAAAGAAAATTTGTAACATACCTACTATGTAGACTGACGATCAAAAGGGTAACAATGTTTTGAAGATTTGACTTTCAAGCTCCATATCTCATCATCCACTACAGCTTTGAGTGTGAGACTACCTTTATTTTATAGACAATCATCTTGGTTATCTCATGCATAAATTTGACTTACTAACTATTTAGCATATGATTAGTTATGCAGATTCTTGTCCTGTCACTGCAGTATTACTGTTTTGCTCCTAAACATGTAAAAAAAATGATATTCATTTTTTGGTATTTTGTAACTCCATTTTTGGCTTCCAACACTGCCTGATCCCAGGTCTCTTCTTCACGTTCCCAATATTGGTGCACACTGGTCTACTCACTTGGTTATGTATACAGATTTTTATTCAACTCCACCCACAAGTGTTAAATTGGGTTGAGGTCTGGGGATTGTGGGGGCCAATCCAGAACCGCTACTTCATTGTCATTTAACCATTCTATGTCAATCTCGACACATGCTTCTGGTCATTGTTCTGCTCGAACAATATGTTGTCCTTTTCACACCTATAGTACTCAAGTGTGCAAAGTAACTCGTCTTGTAGGATACTCACATATAGCTAAAGGCACTGTTACACTCTGCAATTTCATTAAGATATCACCAACGATCTCGATTGTTAGGACATCTTTTTGACATTGTTGGTGAGATGTCACACAAGTAGATATCGTGGACGACGCACCAACGAAGTAGCGAGCAGCTATCGTTCGCTCAACCCATCGAATGATTCTTGCTCACTGTGAATAGACGAAGTCGTTAACGACATCGTTATCGCGGTGTCACACAGAACGATGCAGCAGGTTGGCTGATTGAGGATCGTTTGATGTGAGAACATATTCTCAAATCTGCGGTCAACGATCCAACGATTTACCATACTCGTATCTCGGTGCTACACCAAACTACGTCCTAACAATGTCGTTTCAACGACTCCAAATCTGTGACGTTTCAGCGATATCATTCACGATATCATACGTGTAACGGGGCCTTTAGCATTGAGACCACCATCAACCCTGGTGAAGTATTTAAAGCATTTGTCTGTTAAACAACCCCGGCTCAGGCTTTCTCCATGGAAAGTGACCGTTCCTTCAATTTCTTGACATCACTGCTGCAGCCTATCAATGAAGACTGGTAAAATGGGGGAGAAGCATCGTTGGACTAAAGAAACCCAAGATAAAGCTCAGTTTCTTATTTTATAAGTCTGAGTGCCAATGGACTGTTAACATTTTAAACTGGACAACCTCTTTAGTAGAGGAGGCCTAAGGTGCAAGACATTTTGTACTGTGTGATAAGTTAGCCTTCCAGGGTCTAACAGAGCATGTTGGTCTTCCAAAAAGATAAAACAATGGTCCACAATTGCCAAGTGATATATATACCAGAATTTCGTTGTGAAAAAAAAGTCACACATGACAATATGTGACAAATTTGCACAAAGGATTGTGACTCTACTTGCCGGATTTGAGAAGAGAAAGAACCGAATGGCATATAACCTACCGCAAACAAATAAAACAAACTGTGCGTAATATAAGCATTATCTGCAGAAAAGTGAAGCTTCAATGACCAGAATGCTGCAGCCAGACGTCTAATGTTTGTAAAGTCTCTTCTCCTCCAAAAAGGCCAATCCAAAGGTTAGTAATAGCAGGAGTTTGGAAACAGTTATACGTAAAGGAAGCCAAGAACTTTAGATTTTACAAACAAATGATAAATATACTACGACCAACTTTCAGCTCAGTGTCAGTGTGGTTTTACACGAGTCAGATCATGAAGGCTAAAAACATATAGAGGTAAGAAAACGGCAAACTTTTTTACCATATTAGGATCTATGATGACAATGAGAGATAAACAAAGCATTTCTTATCTATCCGTTACTATATACTAGAGAATGAAGCGTAATATGAAAGAGACAGAGTCTGTGTAGTAAACTATTGCTCTAGTTGCTCACTGCCAAGATTAGAGAACCGTGCATGGAACACTCCGTGACTGCAAAGGACTTTAGAAGCAAAAGTAGATTAACATAAAATAATACAGAATTAAAATAAATATGGACAAATTAATACTATAATCATATCTCAACTTTGCAAATAGTCTCGATTAAAAATTTCCTACCATTTTTGGTACAATACACACTTATGGGTCTCTGTGGCTGCAGACTGCACACTTTTGGGCCAGATTTACTTCAAAACACCAGTCTTCCTGAGTAAGGTGCACCTAATTGAATAGGGGGCTCACTAAGGCCGGTTTCACACTGGTGTTTGGGTCCATGGCATCGGCATGCGTCCCAGTGTGCCAGCCTACATATCCACCCTACATCCCTATCTTTAACATGAGTGCTTGTAGATTAGTAAAAGGTCACCTGAGGAAGGCGCTAGTACGCCGAAACGCGTAGTGAGAGAGACCAGTAATACTCATTAAAGAAGTTTTATAATTGAATTGGACAAACTTCCCGGAGTTTATTCAGAATGCGCCTGCTTAAACCGCTTGTTTAACTTTTACTAATCTACAAGCACCCCTGGTGAGCGGTGCAGAGCTGCTTCTGTTAACACTGTGTCATTGTGGAGAATGGGGATCTAATAGCTAAAGCTCTCAAGGACCTGTGCTGATGTCAGACCGTGTGACTGATCACGTGTCAGCCTGAGACCTGGAAGCAGGGAGAGACGGCAGCTGCACGAGACGCAGCAAGGCTACAACACCTGGTTATGCTGGCAGCATAACTAGGACAGGTGAGCACCAATAATCCACCGACCCCCTTTCCCCACTGACCCCTGATACTGCACCAGGAGCGCCCCTCTCTGTTTTTTATCTTTAACATGAGGACATACTGTGCATGCGTAGGCATCTTTTTGCATGTGCTTGCGGCCCCCCCTTTTTTTATGTGGCAGTGGGACTCAACATGCTGCGATTTTTGAGCATCTGAGGCTGCTTGAAAACAACAGATGCATCCTGATGCAGCCAAACACTACATAGAGTTGAATTGTGGCACACAGCAATAAGGGATGGCAGCGGAAGAAGATGGGTGGTCCAATATGGAAAATCTCTCTCTCCCCACCTCTGTCTGTCTCTCACCTGGCCATAATTTCATACTTTTCTCTCTGATTTTCATCCATGCGGATCCTCATAAAAACTGCAGAGCTGACATCCGTCTGTATCCGTTCTGCCATCCGTCTGCATCTCTATGCACAGACAGATGCATCCCAAACACTATTGTGAAACCAGCCTAACATACGCGTCTAAGAGTAATGGGGGCTAAACGATATTTTATCAGATAGCATTCGGCCCAATGTTATACTATGGGGCAGTGCAGGTCTGCTATTTTTCTCTCATGCCAATTTGGCATGAGAAAATAATCGTAACATGCTGTGAGTGGCTCCGATATTTGGATCATGCGCACCCATACAATTCTGTTGGTGAATGTGAAATATTGGACTGCACTCATGTCATCCGAATGCAGTCCAATTAATGGGGACACAGGCAATGGAGAAGATGGAGAAATTAATTTCTCTAAGGCCTTGTTCACACATACCAATCCATTTTTTAAGCCCTTAGAAAAACAGATACATTTTTCTAATGGTGCCAGTAGTGTCCTCTGAGGTTCTGAACATTTTTTGGAACTTTTGGGACTTAGTAATTTTTTCACCAAAAATGCATGCAAAAATGCATGCGTTAACGCATGGTGCTTATATGTGCCATGTGTTAACGCATGCGTTTCCCATAGGGCCCCATGTTAAAAAAACGCATGCTTTTTTTACAGCACCCAAAAACGCTGCATGCAGTGTTATTTGGGATGCTGAACAAAAACGCATGTGTTGTTAAAAACGCATTGACACTTAAGTGCACCATGCGTTAACGCATATGCGTTTTTGGACTTTGAAAAAAAACAGTCCAAAATGTTCCCAAAAACAGATTTAAGGCAAAAAACGGATGGTATGTGTGAACAAGGCCTATCTTCTTCATACCTGTGCTTTGATTGTGTCATGCAAGAGAATTGGATCACACTAAGGTGACACTCAGATCAAATTCTGGCACAGTTTGATCCCAGTGACAATAATACAACCCCTGACAAAAATTATGGAATCACCTGGCTCGGAAGATGTCCATTCAGTTGTTTTGTTTTGTAGAAAAAAAGCAGATCACAGACATGGCACAAAACTAAAGTCATTTCAAATGGCAACTCTCTGCCTTGAAGAAACACTAAAAGAAATCTTGAAAAAAAAATGTGCTACCCAGTAAGTGACGGTTACTTCTGTAGACCAAGACCTGGAAAAATGTTGGAATCACTGAATTCTGAGGTAACAATTATGGAACCACCCTGTAAATTTTCATTTCTAAAACTAACACCTGCATCAAATAAGATCTGCTCTTTAGTCTGCATCTAAAAAGGAGTGATCACACCTTGGAGAGCTGTTGCACCAAGTGGACTGACATGAATCATGGCTCCAACACGAGAGATATCAATTGAAACAAAGGAGAGGATTATAAAACTCATAAAAGAGGGTAAATCAACACGCAATGTTGCTAAAGATGTTGGTTGTTCACAGTCAGCTGTGTCTAAAATATTGTACAAATGCAAACAACATGGGAAGGTTGTTAAAGGGAAACATACTTGTAGACCAAGGAAGACAGCAAAGCATCAAGACCGGAAACTTAAATATGTCTCCAAAACAGGAAATGCACAACAAAACAAATGAGGAACAAATGAGAGGAAACAGGAGTCAATGTCTGTGACCGAACTGTAAGAAACCGCCTAAAGGAAATGGGATTTACATACAGAAAAGCTAAACAAAAGTCATTATTAACACCTAAAAAGAAAAAAACATGGTTACAATGGACTAAGGAAAAGCAATCATGGACTGTGGATGACTGGATGAAAGTCATATTCAGTGATGAATCGCAAATCTGCATTGGGCAAGATGATGATGATGGAACTTTTGTTTGGTGTCGTTCCAATGAGATTTATAAAGATGATTGCCTAAAGAGAACATGCAAATTTCCACAGTCATTGATGATATGGGGCTGCATATCAGGTAGAGGCACTGGGGAGATGGCTGTCATTACATCTTCAATAAATGACCAAGTTTACATTGATATTTTGGACACTTTTCTTATCCCATCAATTGAAAAGATGTTTGGGGATGATGAAATCATTTATCAAGATGATAATGCATCCTGCCATAGAGCAAAAACTGTGAAAACATTCCTTGAAAGAAGACACATAAGGTCAATGTCATGGCCTGCAAATAGTCCAGATCTCAATACCATTGAAAATCTTTGGTGGAAGTTGAGAAAATGGTCCTTGACAAGGCTCCAACCTGCAAAGCTGATCTGGCAACAGCAATCAGAGAAAGTTGGAGCCAGATTGATGATGAGTACTGTTTGTCACTCATTAAGTCCATGCCTCAGAGACAGTAAGCTGTTATAAAAGCCAGAGGTGGTGGTAATGTGTTTGAGTGTTGTTTTGTTTGTTTGTTTGTTTGTTTGTTTGTCATGATTCTAAATTTTTACCTCAGAATTAAGTGATTCCATAATTTTTCCCCTGCTTGGTCTACAAAAGTAACCGTTACTGACTACCACATTTTTTTTCAAGATTTCTTTTGGTGTTTATTCAAGGCAGAGAGTTGCCATTTGAAATGACTTTAGTTTTGTGCCAGTCCGTGATCTGCTTTGTTTCTACAAAATTAAACAACTGAATGGACATCCTCCGAGCCCGGTGATTCCATAATTTTTGCCAGGAGATGTATAATTGTGCCGATTCTTTCAAATGAGAGAATATATGCTTGTGTGACCCCCAGTCTACAACTGATGATCATCTCTTCTGGAGTGGTTACTCTTGTTAGAGACTTACATTTCTTTGAAATTTATGCCACTAAAGTGGTGTAAATTTTGATGAATTATACAGGCTGACTTTGTGACACCTTGTATCACCCAGTTCCCCCCACTTTGGTGAAGCTGAGCAGGACGGGCACAAAAAGCCAAAGAGTTGAAACATTTTTGCTCAGCTTCGAGTGGTGTAACATTTTGTAACATTTCAAGTAGTTTTACACCAGAAAACTAATGTACGTACGTTGATGAATTGGGCCCTGTGTATATTCTGACCATACACGGACGGTTATAGATAAATTGGGGCCCTGGGCAAAATTAAAAGTAGAGCCCCTCATCCAGAAATATTCTAACAACAACACTGTTAAGGTCGGCTCACAAGAGCATATAAAAAAGTAATTCATAGTTTTATCCAGAAAAGTGGGAAGATTGTTTTCTCACTTGTTATCCATTTGCAATACTTGTGCTGTCCGTATGCAATCCGTTTTTTTACAGCAGCAGCTAAATTATCTACAGGACCATTTACAGTTTCCTATGTTACAGGATTGCAATGTATCCATAAAAATCCTATGCTACACTATGGCATCTGATTTTTTTCTTGCACACATTGACTTGCATGGGTGAGTCTCATCTGATTTACAGTAAAAACTAGAGCATGTTGCAAATTTTTTCAAACGCAGATTTGGTCAATGGGATAAAAAAATCTCATGTCTGCACTGCCCCATTGAATATCATTGGACCAATTGAATATCATTGGACCGAGTGTTGTCCATTTTTTTTCACAACAGCGTTCAGACAGAAAATACGGTTGTGTAAATCCCTTTTCTCCGTATTGGGTGCATATTTGCTGCGTAAGGCTAGGGTCAGACCTGTGTCTGCCCTAAGCTTGGCCAATCCGTCAGAAACTTAGTTACTGGCCGGAGCAGCGCATAGCGTTACCGGCATGTAACACTATATGCCGCCTGGCTATGGATCTCTATGGTTACTGGATGGTTACCAGATGCTTACCGCAGCCGCCGTCTCCACAGAGAATCTCCAGATATGCACTTTGCAGAGCGCACAGGAAAATGCTGCAAACCGCGTTTCCTGTGCGCTCAGCAACATTACATATCTGGTTCTTCTGGGTGAAGCTGCCGGTTGCACGAGGCATCCAGTAACCATAGCGATCAATCTACAGCCTGAGCATGGTGTTACACTATGTTAACATTTCTCCTGTGCAAATGTACCCTAACTCTAAGGCTAAGTTCACATCTGTGCGCTAGTGAGTTTTGGATGCATTGTGCTTGCATTGCATTAGTGCATGCAAACATAATGCAAAAGCATGCAAACGCAATTCAAACGCAATTTAAATGTATGCGTTCATGCACCCGTAATATCATATAGCCAAACGCATGCAAACGCAGTGAAACACAACCCAAAATGCAAGTGTAAAGTGGGGTTGTATTTGCACGCATGCATTTGCTGTGGCGCATAGAAAACGTCTCTGGAGCCTTTTTTTGTGTGCTACAACAAACGCATGTGTTTGCATGTGTGGTGCCCCTGTGACCAGGGTGGCCACAGGTAGGAACTGCAGCCAGGAGATAGTGACAGTTTGTATATCAATTGTAGAGTAAACTCGGTGAACCCTGCTTCAGTGTCCTTGTCTGATTCCAGGTATAGAAAACTGCTGTTGCACCATTTTACCCTGTCAGGAGCTGTCCCGACCCACGGCGGGCTCATCCACCTGGCTGCAGCATCCATCCATCTGTGAGGACATGCCGGTTTAACTCCGGGGGAATGTGGCGCCCCTGCGACCAGGGTGGCCACAGGTAGGAACTGCAGCCAGGAGATAGTGACAGTTTGTATATCAATTGGAGGGTAAACTCGGAGAACTCTGCTTCAGTGTCCGTGTCTGATTCCAGGTATTCAAAACTGCTATTGCACCATTTTACCCTGTCAGGAGCTGTCCCGACCCGCGGCGGGCTTATCCACCTGGCTGCAGCATCCATCCATCCTCCTGACAGAAGTACACTGCAGCGGTGGTCCCCTCACTGACCAAAACCCGTGGGTGGCATCATGACAAACTCCCCTGTAAATATCCCCCCATTTATTGCAAATCCTGGGACACAGTCCGGACCAAGACCGCCGTGACTTCCCCAGCAGTACGTTGGTCCGGTACCGAGTACCCCGTCCCAGTGGGCTCCACAACCTGGCATCACGAACAGGATCTACCATGCTCGGTAAACCGGGCATTGTGTGCCGTGATTAGTGACTGTTTTAAATCTGCCACAATTGTTGAGCGCGCGGCAAACTGAATTTGAACTGCACCACCGTTCCCAGCGACAAGAACGAAAGGTGGTGAAAATTAAACCAGACTTGGGATACGCATTTGCTTGTGAACCAGGAGCAGAACGGGACATATTTATCAACCGTAGGGACGTAGAAGAACACCTTCCACCAAAGCACCCGGACAGGGATGTACAAGTTGGAGAGTGGGTGTCTTACAACGTGCCTGGAGAGAGAGGTCCATATGGAGTTAAAGTAAGGAGACTATCCCTCAGAACACCAAAGGAGGATGAACCCCCAGCCTTAGAGGATCCAGATCCAGTCGTTCACGTGGAACCAGCTACATACACGGATCCAGTTGCAAACACGGGTCCAGTGATTCCAATAAAGACAGTTGCAGTAAAAGCCACTAAAGACGCAGCTACCCAGACGTCCAGCAGCTACTTGTTGGAACAAGCTCTACAAGAGTTGGAACTGTTCCCTAGGAGAGCTCCACAGATCCTGCCATGGAAGGTAGAGAAAAGTGTGGCACCCTGGTTAGGGCACCACAGGATCTATTAGGACATGGATGGAAAGTACACAGCAAGCAGACCCCACTAACAAACAACACCTTTCACCCCAGACCTGTAGGGGGAGCTCCACTGGTTGCCTTAAGCCAGTTCCCCCTATAAATATGGGTCCTGGAGGGAGAAAAACCAGAGTGTGCAGTCACTAGAGAACTGTAAACAGCTAGGAGAGCTGACCTGATATTGGAGACCCGCTAGGCCCATATCAGAGACACCTGGAAAGTGGTAGACCCTTAGAATAGGGGTCACAGGAACAAGGACAGTAAGTAGTACAAGAAAGGGGCAGAGGAGTCATCCCGACTCACCCTAACAGAGGTCCGGTCACTGGGTCCGAGTGTACAAGAACACAGCATCGTTCCTGTAAAGAAACCAGCACTAAAATAGGGGGTTTAGCTCCCCGGACACCTGAAGCACCAACAAATGAGAGCCCGGAGTCTAGGCCAGACAGCTATCCCCTTTGAGTGCCCTCAGTGCAGCAAATCCGGGTGTGAAGAGTCACACAGAAAGTACAGTAACGGTTTGGTCAGGTTTCATGCCTGCCAGACTCCAGCAGAACAACGGGAATTAGGAAGTCTACAACCCTGCTTGCTGTGGAAAAAACCCTGAAGTGTCTTATTTCATCTCCGGTCAAGTGTACCAGTCAACACCAGTAAAGGTACCCAAAAGACTGTATGTGTGCGTGTCCCTCTTTTCCCTTACACCGCACCGACCGCTTTACCCTATTCCCTCCAATGTCAGTATCTGCCCCGGGGACTCCCTGCTCATCATGTAGGGAGCGGTTCCATCTAAGCTGCCGCACATCACCCCGGAGGTCTGAGCAGCGCCGGTGCCATCACCGGACACCTATAGGTGGCGTCACGAAATAAGACTTTATTATTACCTAAACGTGCAATTGACCACCGGGCCCACACAGCCTCGGGCACCGAACCGTGACCATAGCCAGCGCCTGAGAGCTGAGCACCCGGCAACGGTGAGTCAATTGGAGCAAGGAGTGAAACCTGGACTGCTACAAGCAACAGTAAGTGTGAAGGTGATGTGATCCTTATTGGCCCCATCCCAATCCCGAATGAATGTTAGCCTTTTCCCCTGTTTGTCTTACATGTTTAATAGACATTTCATGCCATGGACGATGATTTGGCATAAACTTTCTTTGTATATAGTTGAGCACTCAGTGTGCTCCGCATTGGTTTTAAGACCAATTTGCACTTTTGAGACTATGCATATGAAGCACTCGTGCTGTACTTTTGCACTTTTTAAGAACTTTATTACTTTTTGCTAGAAAGTAACGTGCTGTTCTAGGAAGTTTGTCACTTTTTAGGAAGACTTTTAAAACTTTTTCAGAAAAGTAATGTATGTTATGTGTTATTTATATGAATATTTAAATGTAACGTTTTAAGTTTCGTACCTCCGTAACAGGATGACAAATATGTTTAATGTTAATGTTTTGCAAGATAAAAATGTTTTTCAGGGGGATCCATGCTGGACGGCGTGAGAACACGCCGGTTTAACTCCGGGGGAATGTGGCGCCCCTGCGACCAGGGTGGCCACAGGTAGGAACTGCAGCCAAGAGATAGTGACAGTTTGTATCTCAAACACCTCTAAAACACACATCCACTGACATAAGACCCAACCTGGAGCCTGGGACTCTAGGCAGGCAAGGGGTAGTAGGGCCAGTTATAAGTGGGTGAGGCGTAGTCAAGGTAACCAGTATAAAAAGGAGAAACAGGAAGTAGTTAGCCAGTAGGCCAGTGGGTGCCGAGCAGAACAGTAAAGACGAAGAGGAGTAAGCGAGTGCTGACAGAGTGACCAGTAAAAACAGGAACAACAGAGACCGGCCCGGTTCCACCGGGTCCAAGGAAGACGGTAGCGCTTACAAATTACTGACAGGACAAACCCTCCTGATATACCTGGGAAGTTACACGGGTAGAAAAGAGCCCGGTGATCCCTTGCAAGACAAGGACACCCAAGGCTAGGCTGGGACCAGAGTGTCGGCTCTGAGGAGGACTGGCGTTTCATACCGGCTCCCCAGACAAACTGATGGGGAACACCGATTCCAGATCCGTGTTCCCACTACAGGGTTGGGGGCATAGTAGCAACTAGGAGGACCTGCCTTTCCGCCCATACACTTAGGGAGAAGCCATATTGAGGGACCGAGCTGCCGCTCCGCAATCCACCCAGAAGAAGAGAGAGAGAATCAGCCTGAAAGGACATATAGAAAGAGTGAGAGGTCTAAGAGTGACAACCTGGCTGCAGAGGGTGCAAGTGTTACCGGAGTTAACTGTGTAAAGCTGTTAAGAACTGAACTGTACCGTGCACTGTGTGTGAAGAATTGGAGAGTAAACTCGGTGAACCCTGCTTCAGTGTCTGTGTGTGATTCCAGGTATACAAAACTGCTATTGCACCATTTTACCCTGTCAGGAGCTGTCCCGACACGAGGGGGGGATCATCCACCTGGCTGCAGCAGCCATCCATCCTCCTGACAGAAGTACACTGCAGCGGTGGTCCCCTCACTGACCACAACCCGTGGGTGGCGTCACAACAAACTGCCCTGTAAATATCCCCCCATTTATTGCGGAACCTGGGACACAGTCCGGACCACGACCGCCGTGACATCCCCAGCAGTACCCCCGTCCGGTACCGAGTACCCCGTCCCAGTGGGCTCTGCACAGATGCGTTCACCAATAGGATATAATGGTTGCACAAAAGCATGCATTTCAATTCTGCTTGAATTGCATTTGCATGCTCTTGTATTGCGTTGGCATGCGCTAATGTAATGCAATCGCAATGCATGCAAAACGCACCAGTGCACAGATGGGAAATTAGCCTAAGGCTAGGGTCACATTTAGGTGCCTAGCGTCAAAGGCATTGCACTTTGACCATGTGTTTTCCCATGGGAGCCTATGGAAGCGTTAACGCTAGCTTTTGTCACAATTTGCACTTGTGAAAAGTGCTAGCTTTTAGCACTTCCATGGCTTAAGTGTGACCCTAGCCTAAGGCTACGGTTACATTTGGGACCTTGCATCCTTTTGTAGGATGCGTGAAAGGATGCTGATTTTTCCCTTGCCATTTTTATGGTACTTTTTTCATTTTTAGCGCTAGCGTTAACGCATGTGTTTCCCATAGAATCACATGCATTTTTGCATGCCCCCAAAAATGCTGCTTAGACTAGTCACACTTGTGCCATGGAAGCGCTAAAAGCTAGCGTTTTTTACAAGTGCAAATTGCGAAAGACGCTAGTGTTAACGCCTCTATAGGCTCCCATGTTAAAAATGCATGGCAAATGTGCAATGCATTCGACGCTAGGCATTTTTGCAAAAGCACCATAAAACGCGGTAAGCAGCATTTTTCGTGGCGTTTACAAAAACGCATGCATTTTTTTAACATGGGAGTCTATGGGAAATGCATGCATTAATGCATGGTACATATACTGTATGTACCATGCGTTAACGCATGTGTTGCTGGACAGCATCCTAATGATGGATGCATGGTCTCAAATGTGTCCCTAGCCTAACACTTGCGTCATGCATATGCTAAATCGATGCATTTTCTACATGTGCAAATGTTTAAAAACACATGCGTTAACACACCCATAGACTCCAATGCAAAAAAACGCATTGCAAAATGCAATGCGTTTGATGCAATGTGTTTTTGCTAGTCGAGCTAAAAATATGGTCTGCAACTTTTTGGGTGCTTTTTCAAAAACGCATGCGTTTTTTTAACATGGGAGTGTACGGAACACGCATGCGTTAACGCTTGCACTAAAAAAAAATGCCAACAAAATGTCAAGGCTAAAACTGGATTCATTAATACATCATGTAAACCAGAGGTCCCCAACTCCAGGCCTCAAGGGCCGCCAACAGTGCAGGTTTTCAGGATTTCCTTAGTATTGTACAGGTGCTAATGTGATCATCTGCACAGGTAATGATTCCAACCCCTGTGCAATACTAAGGAAATCCTGAAAACCTGCACTGTTGGCGGCCCTTGAGGCCTGGATTTGGGGACCCCTGCTGTAAACGGATGCAACCTCGTAAGTGTGACCCTAGCCTTACCGCATTTTTTGGTGCCTTTGCAAAAACGCCTAGCGTCATATGCATTGCACTTTGGCAATGCCTTTTTTGCATGGGAGACTATGGAAGTGTTAACGCTAGCGTTTTTTCACATTTCAACATGAAAAAAATGCTAGATTTTAGTGCTTCCATGACACTAATATTACCCTATTCTGAGGCTAGGGTCACATTTGGGAGGGTGCATCCTTTGCAAGGATGCGTTATAGAAAGCAGTTTTATCCCTTGCCATTTTTATCCCTTTTTAGCACTAGCATTAACGCATGCGTTAACGCATGGTACTTATATGTACCATGCGTTAACACATGTGTTTCCCATATGCTCCCATGTTAAAAAAAACACATGCATTTTTGCAAACGCCCTAAAAATGCTGCTTACCACGTTTTTTGGTGCTTTTGCCAAAACGCCTTGTGTCAAACGTGTTGCATTTTGACCATGCGTTTCTTGCATGGGAGCCTATGGAAGCATTAACACTAGTGTTTTTCAAAATTTCAATCTGAAAAAATGCTAGCTTTTAGCGCTTCCATGGCTATAATGTGACCCTAGCCTAAGGGTATCCGGAGGCAGTAAGGGTTGGATGCAGTACCTAGAGACCTGCGGGAAGTAAGTGCAGGGATCCCATAGCCACCCTGAGCCCACGATCTTCGTTGAGTCCAGGGCGGCTTCTCCCTTCGTTCACCCACTGGAGATTGCCCCACAACTCAGCAGCAATAAATTAACATGCTATGGATATGCAGAAATCTAGCAACTTGCACCAGAGCTGAAATAACGCTGCGGAGGAAAAAAGCATAGACATGGTCGCGTTCCTGGTGCAGACGAGAGAGTGTGATTGTGTGTGATTTGTGCGCGGGCATCCGCCTGTGTACAAATCACATATTGCAGTGAATAGGAGCGCACGGTCATGCGCAGACCTGCGCAGCACCGTGCGTTCTCATTATAAACATAGGGGCTGCGGTCAGCTTGCGGATCTCCTCCGCAGGACGCTGCGGAGGGTCCGCAAGTCTGAAGCCAGCCTTAGGCTGGGGTCACATCTGCGTTAGAAATTTAAAATCCTGATCCGGCATCAGGAAACGCTCCTCAAAGGAGCCCATTATAAAAACTGGGTTGCATTACATACAATCCGGTTTCCACATCCAGCACCGCAGCCTGCGTGAAAAATCAGGCTGCAGTTTTCAGAGTGGTTGTAACATCCGCAATGCGGTAAACGCATTTCTCAGGATGTGTAATCCTGAGCAATGCGGTTATCGTATACTTTGCTTATCCCGGCTGCCGCCAGGATAAGCAAAGTGTTTAGTGTGTTAAAAAAAGCTTTAATATTCCTAATAATTGTGCCCATCATGTCTCTAGGGGGTGCCCACCCCCCTTGGAGACATGCTACCTACTCAGGTGGGCATGTAATGTGTTAATATCTCCTGTACAATAAGCCGGCTCCTGTCGGCTCTGTACAATTTTCTGAATGAAGCCACTGCTCCACTGACAGCGGTGCGCATACTATACGTAATGTATGTATAGTATGTGCTGCTGTATGAGGTCCTGAAGGCTTTTACAGTAGATCTATGGCGGTGCGCAGCCCATAGATCTACTGTAAAAGCCTTCAGGACCCTGGACAGCGGCACATATTATGCGGCAGCAGTGATGGGCAAACTGTACGGTAACCGGATTGTTTCGGATTACATCCGGAGCAATCCAGGTACCGGATTGCGGCTTCAGCAACATATTTTGCTTGCAAAATGTGTCTGAAGCTAATTGCGTTCACTGCATCCGGATCTGGATGCGGTGAACGCAATTCTCTATTAAAGTGTGACCCTAGCCTTGCTGATTCATCATTTAGCCACATTACCTATACTAATATTCAGACCCTCTGGGGCTAGAGTGCCTAAGGCTGGTTTCACATCACGTTATTTTTCCTGTCCCTGGGATCCTACTTTTTGTAGGACCCCACAGACAGGAACGGATGCCTGCAATCGGATGCCAAACAGGCATCCATTTCAGATTTTTTGCAGATTCCTCTCCTCCTCTCCCCACTTCTCCATTTTTCCTCCCCGCTCCTCCACCTCTCATCCCCGTTCCTCCACCTCTCCTCCCAGCTCCTCCACCTGTTCTCCCTGCTCCTCCACCTCTTGTCCCCGCTCCTCCATCTCTCCTCCCCACTCCTCCACCTCTTGACCCCGCTCCTCCACCTTTCGTCCCCTCTATGAAAGCAAAATAAAAACGTCAGTGAGGATTACTACCTGTCCGCCAGCTTCCTCCACCTCCGAGGGTGCCTCCAGCACCTCCTGCTGCCTGTAGGACCGGCCATGATGTCACAAGCCAGCAGCGTCATCGGGTCACATGACCGCAGTTACCGCGGTAACCGGTCATGTGAGCTGATCAGCAGGTCCTGTACTTAGAGCGAGATAGAAGCATCGGTGGATCACCGGATAGGTGAGAATAGCGATTTTTTTTATTTTTAACCCTTGCTTTTACTTAATTTTACTTCTGCAATGTATGAAATGATACGGTTAGTAGCAATTTTAGTGTACTGAGCTTGCTCAGTACACTAAAATCGGGTCAGACGAACGATCAGCTGTTTCCTTGGACCTGCGCTCCATAGGCCCCCATGTTAAAGGCCGAGGATTGGATCGGATTTGGTCTAATTGCCGTCCGATCCCACAAAATCGGATGGCAATTAGGCCAAATCCAATCCGATCCGATCCCCATAGGATTACATGGGGGCCAAATCAGATCCATGGCTGTCCATTTTACAACGGACCGCCATGGATCCTCAAAAAACGTAATGTGAAAGCATCCTAATTTAAAGATACAAAAGCTCTCCTTCCTTATAAGATTAGAGAGATGATCAGGATCTTTGTTGTCAATGTGGTAAATAATAGTCAACTTCATTAAACTAGGGTCTGTATGGTAAACTGCATTAAAGTGTCTGGACACACTATGCAGTTGGTACCCCGATTTTATGTTGTGCCTGTGATTATTTAACCGGGCATGCATGATCTGCATGTGCATTCCAACATGTAAACGACATAGGTGGTTTGGGATGTTAGTATATGCTTAATGGGAAAAACGGCACTTGTTGTTCTTGAGGTGAAGTTTTTTTCACCATTAGTGATAATTGAACAACACAGGCATTTGGGCATGCGACAGGAGCAACATCCCCATGTTGAACTATCAGAGACTTGTTCAATTACTTCCTTATATGTCATATTACTGGGTGCTACCAAATTGCGCAAGCCCTCGTTTTTCTTATAAATGATCACAGGTTTGTCTGGAATGTGATCCGACAGAATAGGGTCCCCCTTGAGGACAAACCAATATTTGTTTAATAAACTATGTAGATGGTACGGGGCTGAGAAAAAGTGGTCACTAGACTCCATTTACTGAATTTTGATGATGTTGTTTGTTCCATTCTCTGTTTGATTACTTTATCCAAGCAGGACTCCTGAGTAAGACACCTCATCCTCTCATATGCATCCTTCAGAAGTTTCTTCGGATAATGTTTTTCTTGGAATCTATTGTGCAACACGAGCGACTTTTTATGAAAATCAAATTCTTTCGTGCAATTTTTTCGGACCCTCCAATATTGGCCATATGGTAGATTTCGAATCCAACTAGGGAGGTGTCCACTGTCGAACCTCAAATAACTGTTGACATCAACAGATTTAAAAAAGGTCGATGTGAACAACTCCCCCAGGTCATCAAACTGTACCAATAGGTCCAAAAGCTGGAGGGCCTTATTTGAATGGGACGCTGTGAATGTTAGCCCCCAACTGTTGTTGTTGAGTTCTGTGACGAAGGACAACGCCTCCTCCTCAGTGCCCTCCCAGACAAAAAAGAGGTCATCTATGTAACGACGATATAAAGTGATGATAATGATAATGATCGACTGCGCAATGGAGACGGACTCAAACACACCCATGAATAGGTTAGCATAACTGGGTGCAAATCTCGTCCCCATTGCGCAGCCTTTCAATTGTCGTAAAACAGATTTTTCAAAGGTAAAGATGTTATTCTCCAAAATAAACCTTATAGCTGTCAATATGAATCTCCTTTATTCTTCAGGTAGAGTCACATCAAGGGATAAATAGTTATCAACTGCTCTAAGACCTAATTCGTGTGAGATGTTACTATAAAGAGCTGTAACGTCTAGAGGTAGCAGTAAACAACTTTTCTCCAGTGGAATGTCCCTGAGTTCCTTAATTAACTGTGTGGAGTCCCTCAAATAGGAGGGTAACTCAACTACATATTTCTGTAGATGAAGATCCACAAAGTGAGACAGGTTACAGTTGATGGAATTTACCCCAGAAATAATGGGGCGGCCAGGGGGGTTGACAGAATCCTTAAGAAGTTTTGGAAGGAAATAGAAATAAGGTATTTTATATTGGGGAACATTAAGGAATTTTTTTTCTTTTTTCTTTAAAAGACCGTTAGAATAAGCATCCTTAAACAATGTATTAAATTTCAGGTATATAGCAATTGATGGATCATGATCTAACGGTTCATAGAATTCAAGATGTCCCAAAATCCTATTGTCTGCAGCATTTTCCTGTGCGCTCTGCTAAAGCGCAGTTCATGGAGTTTCCTGTGTGGCTGCATCCATGGTAAACATCGGGTTACTATGGAGCAGTGTTTGCTCACAGCACCCAACGTTAACGTGAGCCGTTACAGCATGCTTGGCTCAGTGTTTACCGGATCCAGTAATCATGGGTCACCCTCCAGGTGTGACCCTAGCCTAAGTCTGGTTTCACACTTGCATATTTTGCAATCCATGTGAATCTGTGTGAAAATGGATGCCCACGGATCCGATTTCGTCTCCATTGGCTTTTAATGGTGACAGATGGGACTTTTGTGTTCATTCAGTTGTCACTGTTTTCCTACGGACCCAAGTGTCTGCATATTTTTTACGACACCAAAAAAAGAAAAATGTTGCAGTTTTTGTTGCATCAAAAACACACGGACACACATGGATCCATGGCTATATGTGTGGAATTAAAATGGAGCTCTATGGATTGCGGATCCAGGACAACACGTATCCATGTGCTTCCATGTGCAGGGATCCATTTTGAGGGACTGAGCATTGTCGGAGGCAAGTTTTTATATGACACACCCAACAGGAAGTGTTTACATTTCAAACGGATCCGTCAAAAAAACGTACTCACATTGATGCAAACGGATGTCAACGAATGCTGATGGATCCATGTAAATAACATTGTGTGGACATCCTTTGGCATCTGTTCTCACAATTCTGTGGTGGTCCGTGTGTATCCAAGGAGATGCAGGTTTAACATGCATACACACGGATTGCAAAATATGCAAGTGTGAAACCAGCCTAAATCGGATGTTTGCAATTCAATATAAAAAAAAGGGAGTGCACTTGGACCACTGTTTTTCAATGAAGGAGTGCAGATCTGAGGGTTTTTTTCTGACCTGTATTTGGCATGAGAAAAAACAGCAGCATGTTGTGATTAGTCTCTGAAAGGCTGGGGTCACACTTCAGCATTGGATCTGTTAAAACCATCAGTTTTTCCAAGTTGAAAATGTTGAAAAACTGATCCGTTAACGGATCCATCGGCTCCAATGCAAAAAACGCAGTGTCTAAGTGCACTGCTAAAAGCGCTATGCATTTTTGCATCAGCATCAAAAAACGCTGCTAGCAGTGTTTTTGTGTGCTCTAGCAAAAACGCATGCGTTTTTTTAAACATGGGACCCTATGGGAAATGCATCCGTTAATGGATGCTACATATAGGTACCATCTGTTAACGCATACTTTAACGGTAGCGTTAAAATGAGCAATTTTAAAAAATGGATCCAGTAATGGAACAGACCAAAATTACTGCATGTATGACCCCGGCCAAATTGGTAAAATGCAAGAAAAAATTGAATGCCATGAGGACCATCAGTATAGTATGAGATTTTTAGGGATACATTACAAATCTGTAAGATGGGAAACAGTAAATGGTCTTGCAAAAAAGGATGACAAGTGAGAAAAAAATAGTTTTTCAAAGATGTTTTGGGGTGGTATTGCTGCCCCTGACAATGGATGCATTGACTGTGTGCAAGGCAACATGAAATCTGAAGATTACCAAAGGATTTTAGGTTGCAATGTAGAGCCCAGGGACAGAAAGCTGGGATTGCGTCCTAGGTCATGGGTCTTCTAGCAGGACAATGGTCCCAAACATACTTAAAGAAGACCCTAGAAATAGATGGAAACAAAGCGCTGGAAAGTTCTGACATGGCAGCAATGAATCCAGATCGAAATCCCATCGAACACCTGTATAGAAATCTTAGAATTGCTGTTGAGAGAAGATGCCTTCAAATATGACAGAGCTTAAGCAGTTTGGAAAAAAAGAGTGGTCCAAAATTCCAGGTGAGAGGTGTAAGAGGCTTGTTGATGATAGAAAGTGATTGAATGCAGTTTTTTATTCCAAAGGGTATGCAACACACACGAAAGAGATAAACATGTGTACAACAAAATGTGTTTGTGCAATCATTTTCTGGGAGAAATACTTCATTCTATGAAACAATTTCAAGAAAGGTAGACCTCGCCCACAATTAGCGCACCGCACCACGTTAAATAACCATGGATACAAGGTGCAATGTCTTACACATGAGATAAGTGAGAATTATGATACATTTTTAATTGGAGATTTTCTAATATTATTTATGACACCTACTACATATTGGGGTAGGATCTTGGAGATGGGGATTACCAAACACATTTTTTCATCAGATCGATCAATATACAGTAGATTGTCAGCCACAGAACACAACACATTTGTGGTCTACCCTACCTATAGGACTTGTAAAGGGGGAGTATGTTTCCTCTGGAAAGTGATTCCTGGCGGTGGTTATTATAATGTATTATGGTACTATTTGTTCTCTTACAGGTTCTCTGTTACAATTATGTTATTTTGGAATAGAAAAACTTCAATGAACCTAGCTTTTAATGCCAGAATATTCAAAATAAATTAAACCAGTTTATATCCATACTATCCAGAGTACAATGCCTTCTCAGTATGTTTCTTCCCTCAAGCATTAATTTTAATGAAAACTATAAATAAGTTCTCATACTACAGCAGTAAAGTACCATTCACTTAAAAAAGAAGCATTTAGTCATTGCCATTCATTTCACTGAATTATTTTTTTTACTGAACTTTTTTGTCTTCCTACTCAAATATATTATGTATAGATTAGAAGTCAACTGTTGGTGGATGAAACCTCCAATAAATCTGCAGCCTTTAGCCTTCATCTGCTCTTAATTTAAAAAATTAACTTTGTTTTTTGTGATTTTAATATAATGGATTGTATGAAACCTTGGTGGGAGACTTCAATGTACCTGGCAAACACAAGGGTGGACCTTGCCTACCTAAAAGAAAGTTATCGGTTAGTTTACACCACCTAGATCACCCTATTGTACTTCTTCAAGGGAACCTGCCACATGGAATAACGCTAATAACCTTCATATATCGTTAATCAGCAGGTTAATAACATTAGAAAGCTGTTTGACCATTGTACTGATTGTTCGAGACTTATAAGATAATGAACTTTACTCGTCGAAAGAGCAGCCGGTTTTTAGTCTGAGCGTGCCACAGGACTTCGGCATCCGGCTGATGCACCGCAGAGCTGGCTGTCAGCTAAAGTGCTGGGCAAAAGTTACTCAATCTACTCTGAAGCGTCATCTGTGCTCTAAACTTACATCGAATCTCCATCACTGAGTCTTGTGGCACATGGCGCATGCATGTATGAAGCAGACACAAGCACCTTGCTTCACTTTGCATGCCTCAGAGGTGCAGATTCAGTCTGAAATACATGACTAATCTCCTAGAGCAGAAGTCCTCCAACTCCAGACCTCAAGGGCCGCCAACAGTGCAGGTTTTCAGGATTTCCTTAGTACTGCACAGGGGGTTGGAATCATCTCCTGTGCAGATAATCACATTAGCACCTGTGCAATGCTACAAGGAACTCCTGAAAACCTGCACTGTTGGTGGCCCTTGAGGCCTGGAGTTGGGGACTTTTGTCCTAGAATGTCACCACCCATGTGACAAGTAGCAAGTAATTTGATTACAATAGTTAAAAAAAAAAAAACAAGAAGAGCCAGCTCTACTTGAAAATAGCATGTAATGTAAAGCGTGCGACTGGCCATATTCCATCCAAACTGTATTCATATTTTAGGAAAATAATTGATCCGTTTTTGAGGCTTGGTAGCTGTTCACATTCAGCTACATCACCCTTTTCATAGGTGGTGTTAATTGCATGAACCATTTACTTGGGCCTGTTCCACCTTCATTCATGTTACGCTGGTCTGGCACTGTGAGGATGAGTTCTGAGATTGTTCAGGCATGTGTAAGGCTGGCTTCAGACTTGCAGATGCATCTGCAGCGTTTTGCAGATGCATCTGCAAGCATCTGCATGCAGACCGCGGTCCCTATGTTTATAATGGAGCGCACGGCGGTCTGCAGATGCTTGCGGACCGCCGTGCGCACCCATTCACTCCTATATGTGATCTGTGCGCACGGGGATGCCTGCGCACAAATCACACACTCCCGAGATGTCGCGTCCCTGGTGCGGACGAGAGTGTGTGATCTGTACGCAGGCATACGCGTGCGCACAGATCACATATAGGAGTGAATGGGTGCGCACGGCGGTCCGCAAGCATCTGCAGACCGCCGTGCGCTCCATTATAAACATAGGGGCCGCGGTCTGCATGCAGATGCTTGCAGATGCATCTGCAAAACGCTGCAGATGCATCTGCAAGTCTGAAGGCAGCCTAACATTGCTGCATACGCTGGGGCCTGATCTGCCTTTATTCGCAGTTGCCTTTCTAGTGCCATGGGAGCAGTTCTGAGATGTTCCAGGTATGTGCTGCTTTTATGTAGTTCTGCTTTTAATGTACTGTATATAGGGGCACAATTTAAATAAAATATATTGAGTAGGACCTCCCTATTGAGATTTACCTTGAGGTGGCAGGGTGGCTCAGAAAATTGATCAATTATTTGCCAAAAATCTTATTTTACATTATAGTACAGTGTGGAATAAATACGGTATGTGCAATGCACTTTTATATTGCATATTATCCTAGTTAGTGCTGGCTACTCCATTTGTTTGTTATCAATAGTTATACTGATACAGAACAAATTAGATAGTGTGACTATGCTATTATGCAAGTTCTTTAGCCCACACTACAATTAAACTATCTCAGAAATATAAAAAATGACTGTTCTTGGGGTGTTAACGGTAGCCCCAAAATGGCAACTTTAATGTCCCATGAAATAATGTTCATTCAGAATGAACACATACTGTAAGTATCAATCAGAACTTGTAACAACAACGACATGAATCTCCAAGGGGGCAATCGTGAGGGATCCAAGAGGGGTCCCTGGAGAATCTGGAGAGAGCTCTGCATTATGCTTCGTTACCTAACCTAGAATATAAACAATGAAATGTGAGAGTTATTGATACCTTTTAATGGCAAACTCAATAGATGGTAGTAAATAACAAACTTTGCAGACTACTCAGGCCTCTTCATCAGGGTCATAACATAAAATCTGAAGAGTCACATATTTATGCACAACATGACATAGAATAGTGCAGTAAATATGACAAGTATCGAAAGTTTGCTATTAGTGTCTTTTCATTAGGCATTAAAAGGCATTAACCACTGAGGACTTGCCCAGATACTCTTGCCTTAAAGACACCAACCACTTTGTATTATATCAGTGTGAACTGTGTCATGTGTTTTTGTTTATTATTATTATTATTATTATTAATTTATATAGCGCCATTATATTCCATGGCGCTTTACATGTTAAAAAGGGCAGACTAGGACAAGTAACATAGTAGCAATACAAGTAACAATAAATGTTGACAATTCAGTTGTACAGAAACAAGAGGGGAGAAATAATTTAATGCCTCTATGTATATGATGTAGCAGTACATACTATCTATATATATATAAAGCTGAGTGTAGGTGTGTATGTATGTATGTATGTATGTATGAATTACACCCCCTCCAGTAGCACCTACAACTCCGCAAATCCCTGCCCCCACCACTTAGTTCCAGGACATGGCTATGTGGAGGGTGGGACTACCAGAGGGGTGGGGCTAAGGGAGGGGTGGAGCTATGAAGGAGTGGGGCTATTTGTGGGGGCTTGGCTACCAGATGGGGTGGAAATAAGAGAGGGGCATGGTTATAAAGAACTAGGGCTGTGTGTGGGGGCAGGGCTACCAGGAGGGCACAGAGCTATGAAGTGGTGGGGCTACAGGGAGGGGTAGATCTATCTACTTGTTAACACTGTATAAAGATACATTTAACCTAGAATAAACATTTTTCTACCATCCCAGTGGCTTTCTCCATTGCCCCTCCTCTTACCACATTCTCCTTCTCATCTGCTCCCACTATGCTTGGTTTCTTTACCATAAATGTTGCTGCTTGATGTATCTACAAATTGGAAAGCCCAAGGATGCTTTATACCCAACATATACCTGACTCTTACTGTAAGGGCACAGTTTTTTTTCATGGAGTATATATGAAAGGCGTCAATAAATTGACTTCTATTGTGTTCAATGTCAGCAGATTTTTCTGACGCAGATTTCATAATTGAATGAAGAAATCAAGTGAGCTGAGATAATGACCATCAGATGTCTTCAAATCTCCATTATTTTATTAATCCAAGAAATTGTGTAATTACAAAAAAAGAGACAAACATGTGGCAATATACAAAAAAAAACTCCCTTGACCCCTAAAACCCAACATATTTTAGCAATGCCTTAATCATGGTGTTATGACCATTTCATAATTTTTATACTTGCACAATTTTTGGATTAATAAAATAATCAAGAATTGTAGATGTCTGTTGGTCATTATCCCTGGTCGCTGGATTTCTTCATTTATTTGTGCTATTGCGATAGCTGGATGCCAGGCCATATCCATGCAGAGCATATAGCAAAAAACCAACTTAACGTGTGAGTTCTCAGTGGTTGATACCTTTTATTGGCTAAGTGAAAAGATGGTAAGTGAAGCAAGCTTTCAGGACACTGTGGCCCCTTCGTCAGGTTGATAATGACACAAATTCTGAAGACACACACATATATACATAAGCAGGGTGAGATAATGCAGTAAATACGACAGGGGCCATAGTGTGCCGAAAGCTTGCTTTGCTTTTTCTTACCATCTTTTCAGTTAGCCATTAAAAGCTATCAACCACTGACAACTATCAGATTCTAATATTTTTCTATCTACTGGCTAACATAGTACAAACATTTTTTACAAACTTGATGTGGTGAGCTGAAACCTTCTGTTTTTTTAAGATTTTTAAATTAGTTTAATAAGTGACAAGTCCACTAATAAAGTGGTTTTCTTGTGAATTGTCCCTAGGTATTGTGGCAAGGGTTAGTCTAATTGAACATGGATAATGAAACCACAGATCCATTGTAGTTCAAATGTATCAATTACGAGTTTCTGGCATCCGGCCACTGTGCCGCTATTCCGGCATGCACCGCGGCCGGAGCCACAATTAACGGCACTACGAGCACACGCGGCGCGAGTGATGGCGTGCATGCGCCATCGCGAGCGCCGCCTTACCGAGAATCCACCGCCGCGAGCCTCTACGCCGATCCTCGCGACCAGCCGCGGCCTCCCGACACGCACGCATGCGCAGTAAGCCGCGGATAGACACTCCCCCCCACATGCCTCCCACCACAACTCTCCCGAGGCCGCACATCCCCACACCCTCTTCCTCCTCTGCCCGCAGACCCCCGCACTCCCTCCCGGTGCTTGCAGACCCCACACCCCCGGTCCGACCCCTGCAATCCCCCTCCGGCACCCACACACCCACGCACCCCCCTGTTAGCTCACCTATTCTGACAGGACCTTTGGTGATGTCACAGTCATGTGATCACACACATCACTGGAACTCCGCCTCCTGTAGTCTTCACTTTTTCCTAGCTATGACACAGAGCTGTCACAGCTCGGAAGGAGGGAATGAGGAGCAGAGACACAGAAGGAGGGATCAGACACAGGGAAGGGGGGCACTGTAACAGAGGGGAGAGCAGAGAGACGGAATGGGGGTAGAGACACAAAAGCACTGGAGGAAGAAGGCACGTGAAGGCAGGGGCACAGAACAGGGGCTCAGGACAGAGGAGAGGATAAGGGTACAGGACAGGGCCACAGGACAGAGGACAGGAGCACAGGATAGGGGCACAGGACAGAGGACAGGAGCACTGGAAAGAGGAGAGGGCCACAGGACAGGGGCACAAGACAGAGGCTCAGGACAGAGAAGAAGATAAGGGCACAGGACAGGGCACACGGACAGGAGCACAGGAAAGAGGAGGGCCACAGGACAGGGGCACAAGACAGAGGCTCAGGACAGAGGAGAAGATAAGGGCACAGGACAGAGCACACGGACAGGGGCACAGGACAGAGGACAAGGACACAGGACAGAGGACTGGGTCACAGGGCAGAGGACAAGGGCCCAGGACAGAGGACAGGGGCACAATACAGAGGACAGGGCACAGGACAGAGGACTGGTCACAGGGCAGAGGACAAGGGCCCAGGACAGAGGACAGGGGCACAATACTGAGGACAGGGGCACAGGACAACGGGACAGAGGACAGGGGCAAAGGACAAGGGCACAGGACAGAAGACTGGGGCACAGGATAGAGGACTGGGGCACAGCACAGAGACAGAGGCATAGGACAAAGGACAGGGGCACAGGGCAGAGGACAAGGGCACTGGAAAGGGCCAGAGGACAGCAGCCCAAGAAAATGGACTGGGGCACAGGACAGAGGAGGCTGTGGCACATGACAGGGGTACAGGACAGGGCAGAGGACAGGAACACAGGACATAGGACACAGCCACAGGACATGGGCACAAGACAGAGGACAGGCCACAGGACAGGGCCACAGGACAGAGGACAGGGCAACAGGTCAGAGGACAGAGGCACAGGACAGAGCCAGAGAACACAGTGCTAACCACTGAGCCTCCATATACACCATTAAATCCCGCAACAGTGTACTTTCTGGAGAGACTGTACTATTCAGCGGCTATTTTTACGGCATCTGTTCATTTCACCGCACTCCCGATGCAATAGCATCGGGCCTATTTCTAGTAACAAATAACTTTCAGACCACTGCGCTCACTAAGAAATTAAAAAGATTTTTATCAATTTAACTATAGTAAAAAACAATAGGTACCTGATACTTCACATTGATGAGTGATATGGATTTTTAGCTTCCGATACAGTTGATTTGGGTTTGTTTTAGCCTTGTGAGTGATAACCGTCTAGTACAAGAAATAAAATGATAGAAATCATAAGATATGTGACATTAAATATACCTTTGCAGTGACTGGCACTAATTGGCCCTTTGATGCTTCTAAATAAAGGTAGAATGGGGCAGTTAATTTGGTGGCAGGGATGATTAAGCTGAGAAAACTGCAGATAAGAAGAGGTAGTGCAGGGGATATTTTCCTGCTAGCAATGTGGCTTTAGCTCTATGCATAGAGGTGGAAAAAACAGCTCAGGTGTTGCACTTACATGTCCGGAGTCCGTGTGTCTTATCCACCACCGGTGCAGGGTCTGTCCACGAGTAGTGCAGAGGAACGCGCTGGGTGTGTGGGTGGTTCAATGTGCTCGCGCGGAATGAGGAAAGCTCTGGCCGGAAGCTGACCTCACTTCCTAGAGGCAGGGGATAGTGCGGTGACGTCACTGATCTCTCTGTGAGATGTGCCAGAGAAGCACACTGACAGATTCCAATTCCAACGTGCTTCGAAATCAATTGTGAGCTCTTCATCAGGGAATGAAAAAAAAAACACTTTGCAACATCTACCCAAGTGAAGAACACTCTCCAGGAAGTAGGTGATTCAGTATCTAAGTCTACTATAAAGAGAAGACTTCATGAGAACAAAATACACAAGGTTCTCCACAAGGTGCAAACCATTAATCAGCCTTAAAAATAAATAGACTAGATTAGACTTTGACAAAAAAATATCCAAAGAAACCACCCGGTTTTGGAAAAACATTGTTTGCCCAGCTAAAACTAAGATCAACCTGTACCAGAACAATGGAGAAGAGAAAAGGATTGAGAAGGCTTGGGAACGGCTCAAGATCCAACACACACCACATCTTATGTAACACATGTTGGAGGCAGTGCGGTGGATGGGCATTCAGGGCTTCCAATGGCCCTGGGGCACTAGTGTTAATTGATGATATGACTAAAGACACAAGCAGCCGGATGAATTTGGAAGTTTACAGGTCGATAATTTCTGCTCAGATTTACCCAAAAATTGCAGCAAGATTAGACGGCGTTTCCCAGTACTGATGGACAATGACCCAAAACTTTTTTGAGGCAAAAAAGTGGAATATTCAGAAATGTCTGCATGGAGTGTATAAAGCCTTTAATCCTTAATTAGGAGAATCCTGAAGTCAAAAGAAAAAATGGTTAACAAATGTAGACCAAAATAACAATAAAATGATGACACTTCAATAGCTAAAAGAACACTTTATTGTGAAACAATTTTTCAAGTATTCCCTATTTTTATTTCATCTTCCATGATAAAAGATAATCAATAGCTTTAAGTGGATATTAATTAGCAATATATGACAGTTTATTACATTTTAATGTAAGTAAAGTGGTTTGAAGCACTAGTAAAATGACAGCTATGACCTTATGGGTCTTCGCCAGACCTCCAGATGTAGCACTAAGTATCAGTTCATTCCCCTAGGCTAACAGACTCAGTACATGCAAACACATTTCTGGGTCAAGGGAGTGCCATGTCTGCTCAGCGGGAGGTATGGTATTACAAAATGCTTCTTTTGTGTAAATGTATTGGTAATGCTTCTGACAGACAGGAAGGATTTAGAGATATTAAAATGATTTTAACCCATATGAGACAATTGAAAGCTGTAAAAGCAACCTACTTTTTCCTGATCTATTGCAGATTTCTTTTTTGGAGGCTTAAAGAGAACTATCACTATGTTGCGGCTGCCATTTTTATTTAAGAAAACAATGGGCATTCATAAGATTAGAATTTTTCACGTACCAAATATCCTATTGTGTTCCTAAAGCCCAACTTTCTAGCAGAAGTCAGGTCCAAACTTTCTGGTTATGGGATCCCAGCATGAGGCAGGGATCGTCAATCTTGCCCAACTTCCCTTATTGTGAAATCACAAGATCTCACATATTATTGAAGGATCTAGTGCTCTGAACTAAACCACATTCTTTACTAAGAAGTTCCCATATGGTAATCACTCTAATAATGTTACTGTGATCATTACCTTGCATTATTCAAATAGTATGAAAGCATTTATATGTGTTTTGTAATATTTTTCTAAACTTCATTGAAGTTTATTGAGGGGCTTCAGTAATTGATACATATCCCTCATCATTTTCCAATGACGGATCTCAAATTAAGCAATTTGAAAGAAAGCTTTTGCCATATTCATCCAAGGAGATTTCAATACAAGTATTAGAGTCCACTCTGAGGGGCTGCATGGTGGATTGAGTGTCAGCACATCCGGATTCAACATATTTTAAGGGGAGAAAGAAGGAGGAACTACATGAAATAATCAGTTACATCACCACCTTATGTTGCTTTAACAAATGTTACAACCTACACAACATAGAATTCCATAGCGTTCCGATGTTGCACATCAGACGGGGCTCAGTCATATTGCCCTTTCGCTGCAAATCATAGAGGCCCCTTTACAGTGTGTCAGAATGGTTGAAATGTCCACACACTTTCTTGGCTATGAGAACCACCCTGTTCAAGCTAGTGTTTCTGTTTAAAAATGTTGCCAAATCAAAATGATGACTTACACCATACTGGCAGTGTGTGTCTCTTTGTGCAAATGCATTACAACAATATTTCCCAAGTTGTGGTTGATTGGGAGAAATCTAGAGTGACATTTGGTACAATGTTCAGACCTTTTATGTAGGGAATGTGTAGAGATGTCTGTTGAGGAGAATGTGGAAGTGGTAAAGGAGTCCTTTATATGGTAGTAGTGTCTTTAGGTTTTCTGGCACCTGGAGCAAGGATTCAGTTTACCACCTGCCATGCAGTTTAAGTGGTCATCATGTGACCAATAATTCAAATGCAATTTTCACTCTAAGGCTGGGGTTCCACATAGAAGTCCGTTTTTGGAAGTGATTTTCATCACCAATCCGTTTTTTATAGGGTGCTTTTGAGCCTCCTGCACTCCTGAACGTTTTTGGACTTTTCATTAAAAACGCATGTGCGAATGCATGCGCGAACGCATGCGCAAACGCATGCGCAAACGCAAGTGCGCATATGCCATGCGTTTGCGCATGCGTTTCCCATAGGGCCCCATGTTAAAAAAACGCATAAAAACGCATGCGTTTTTTAACTGATGCCAAAAACGTTGCATGCAACGTTTTTGACTCAAAAACGGACAGGGCAATGTTTGGAGCTCCAGAGAAAACGGACAGGGTGTTTATTACATCCAATCCGTTTTTCTGTCAGTTTTTGGACTTAGAAAAAAAAAATGAGAAAACTGAAGCCAAAAACGGACTGAGGGCTTATGTGGAACCCCAGCCTAAAGGCCACGTCACATGCATCAATCTGATGAACAATTTTGTTAGCAATGACATGCACGCGCGATCACTAACAAAATCGTTCAGATCGCTGGTGAGCTGTCACACAGGCAGACTCACCAGTGATCAATGGACCATCGACATCATGGAAATGATTTAAATATCGTTCGCAAGATGTCTTGCTCCCGCTGCCAGGCTGCGGTAAGCGGGAGCAGGCTGGTCTTCAAGGTAAACAGCGGGTATCTACGCAGTGCGCTCTGCCTAGATACCCGAAGTATACCTTGTTTACCAGTCTTCTCCGCTCACCGGCTGGTATCCAAGGTGCACGGCGGGTAACTAGGGACCCTAGTTACCCGCTGTGTACCTTGGATACCAGCCTGTGAGCGGAGAAGGCTGGTAACCAAGGTATACTTCGGGTATCTAAGGCAGAGCGTGCTGCCTAGATACCCGCTGTTTACCTTGGAGACCAGCTCCCAGCTCTTGCAGAGAGGCGCTGGTTCTGGCTTATCGGTCGTCTCCCGATGTCACACGCAGCGATGCTGCGTGTCCACCGGGCGAGCAACGTTAGATTTGAGGTCCTGTCCTCAAATCAAACGATGAACGATCAGCCAACTGATCGTTCATCGTTTGTAGTGTCACACGCAACGATATCGTTTCGACATCGTTCAAGTGTCACAAACGACGTGACTTTTGAATGATATCGGCAATGATATCGTTACGTGTGATGGTACCTTTATAGCTTGAATGATGTGAGAACAATTGATCACAGGGAGCCAGCGCTCTGCAGCTTGACAGCAGGATCAATGAACAGCTGACTCCTAATCCTGGTGGTTGGCAAATGCAGAGGCAGGGAGACACCGAAGACCCTTGCATCAGGCAGTTCGATGGCACCCCCTGATGGCGGCGCCAGAGGCACATGTGTTTTCAACACCTTGTAGACATATGGCCCCCAACATCATCTTGCAGTGACTGGGATGAGTGTTGTCATGCTATATAGTCCATAACATCGCTTCACTTCCTTCCAATAAACAATACATTTGCCTGAGACAAAAGAGGATACTCACAGCACATGTTTGGTGGCACTACTGTCTAGTACCAGGATGTGGGGTACTCGGGTATCAGGCCTCAAGGAGTTAACTGTGTCACGGAGAATGGTGGCCGCACCTGATCCTGTGTCCTGGGGGACTATTCTTTAAAAAAAAGGGCTTTATGCACAGGGGATTATTTACAGAGTTTGTCGTCGTGACGCCTCCTGTAGAGTCTGGTGAGATGCACCAGCACCGCCACAGTCCGCCGGAGGTGGATGGTATCGCGGCTGAGATGGTGAAGTCCTCCACAGGTCGGGCTGGGAACCTCCGGGGCAGCGTTCCTGCAAGGAATCAGTTTATGCAAACAAAAGCAGGCTGAGTCCAAAGTCAATGTTCCTCCGGGTACTTTACTGGCAATTGTATTGGTTTCATACAAGAGTTACAGTGTAGTATTCATGATGGTGCGAGGACAGGTAGCTGGACAGGTGGCTGCAGGCAGATCTTAGGTGATATGGTGGACCCTTGGTGTGTGCCTTCGTATTCTATTCTTGTATATTCCTTCCCTGCTTTCCACTGGTGATGAAGTCTGGTTCCATATAGCTCTTACTCCCTCTCTCCTGGTTCCCTCAGCCGAGAGATCCTCTCCTTGTTTCTAGTTTTCCATTCTGCTCCAAAAAGCCAAAAAACTAAGGCCTAAAGCCTATAGCCTCTCTTGTTCCCCCTAGAGGTGGTTTTATTCCCTCCCGGATAACCTCCCACCGTGTGATCTAGTGTGGGATGCTGGTGAATGGATGCCGCCAACCATCCTAGGAGTGTGCAAAAAAATCAGTGATTTGTAACAAGTACACTTTGTGAGTTTGACACTCACATATCTAAATGTTTATATTTTTTTCTTTTCTTTTTTTTTTAACACAACACAGCTTTCTCCTTCCCTAAAATAAAAAAGCAAGTAATGCTGTGTACACGCCACATCACAAATAAGCAACAATGCCAACAAGCTGCAGCAATGGTGTGACACGTGCAAATGTCAAATTTTGATGATAAAACGGGTGCACAAAAAATCAGTATGGTAGTTTGACATTCACTTTTTGTGAAATAGACCATCACAACATTAAATCTATATTTTTGTGATTGTTTGTATTATTTAATACAATTTTCATAGTTCTAAAAAGGAAGAGCCAAGAAATACTCAATATACGGCATGCCTAAAAACGAACAGCAGCAACTGACTGCAGACTAGTATAACAGATGGACAAAAATCCATTTTTATGGATACATTTATTTTTTATGCAGTCTCAGTTATTTTTTTTTAACGGTGAGCCGCTACTGCATAAAGAATTTTATACATAATTTTCGGAAACGGAGAGTTTTTACCCCAAATAATTTGCAAGCCAACCTGCTGTATCTCAATGCTTTTTATTTAGACTTATGCACACAGTAAAACGCAAGCTATGCATTAGTATACTGGTACACTTGTATACTAGTATATTAGTACACCAGTAGTTAAAATCATCTTTAAACAATCAAGGTTATTGTAGACAGGTTAATAGCCAACTACTACAGCCCAACAGTTACAAATGGGATACATTTTTCTCACATATGAAGACTAAGCAATGCAGGTCTGGTGGTCTGGGTAACTAGCTTAAATAGGAATAAATAGGAAAACCCCCGCAAGATCTATATCACCAAGTGGAGCGTGCCCATGCCTTCTACACTTATCCAGTCCAAGGGGCCTGGCATTCCACTGTAGGTATATACTAGTTAACCCCCCACCTCCTAACATCCTACTGTCAAGTCTATGGAGTTTTTTGCTTACCCATATTGATCTTCGTTAGGCAGATATGGCTGTAGGATCACCCCAATGCGTTACCCTCAGAGCTTCCTCAGGGGCATGCTCTCTTGTATGTCGCCAGCCTTTTATATCCCCCGCGTAATGGCCTGTCCTCCCGCACTTGTGCCGCACGTGCACGGCTGCTCGCCCATTGTCGACGGCTTCCGGCTTTCCCAGACTGGAAGTGCGTCAATTGACGCTATTTCCGGCTGTACTAGAAGCCTTCTACCGCAGACGAGAGGCGCGCGCATCTTAGATCTGGGCAAATTTGCCCATAACTCATAAATGGCAATTTGGTCCCAAAATTTCTGATCTACCTGCAAATTCATATATAGGGGAGGGAATAAAACATCTTATTCATCCTATCTCTTTTTGAGTGAGATACAATAATATACAAAACACTACATACAGATCTAACGTACATAGATTTTTAATATAACATATTCACTTTTTTTCCCCTCCTCTCCAGATATATGGGCTCGGATCATACTGTCATATTTTCCTTCTCCACCTATGTCATTTTTCAGTTGATGTCATTCTTGTAGTTGGAGCCACAGACAGGTCAGAAATGGGGGATACTAAAATGGTTAAAAACAAAAGACAATATAAACAGTTAAAACCAATTCGGTATATTAAACCAGTGATAAAGGAACCCTCAGGGATCTCCCTAAAGGTGCCACAATAGGTCAATCTTACATATATTCTCTATAAATCACCAAATCAGAAACCATTTTTCCCTTTGTTCCCTTTTTGGTAGGGTTTTACCTGCAAAAGAGAGCCGCTTACTCAAAGCGGAACAAGTGGGCCTTATAATCATAAAAAAGGATGAAAGACTCAATTTTTCATTTAGTCCCCTGGTTTTATGTATAAAACCGTAATCAGGAGAGTGCCATTACGACTGATATACTATCCATATATAGTTCAGTTTGTAATATATACTGCATAAACAATGAAGAACCATGAGTATCGCAGCACTTTAACTATTGTGATCAATCACTATTAATACTTATGTCCCAAAAAATAAGAAAATTATTCTAGGAGTGATACTTTTATTGGCTAACCAGAGAAATTATATTTGCAAGCTTTCTGAGCTCAAAACGCCCCTTCATCAGGCATATTAGTGAATTAATGAGACAAGATGACAACATTTAATTAGAAATTACACAAGGACATGAGGTGATGCTTGCTAGAGCTAGGTCAAGGAAATCAAATTAAGGTTTTTGTTGTACATGCAGATGAGGTGGAATGTTCTATCAGAGATCTGAAGACCTTCTGGTGGAGGTGTGAACTGTGTCCATGTAAGGGTGCTTTCACATTGCGAGACAGCGCGGGTCACACGCCAGAGAGGTGAGCATAATATCTTTTTCTTTTTAACCCTTCATTCACTTAATTTCACTTCCGCAATGTATACACATACATTGTGGAAGTGAAATTAAAGGGGAACAGTGTGGTTTTAGTGTGCTGAACATGCTCAATACACTAAAATCAGGTACGAGAAATCATCCAATGTTTTCTCGGACCCATGCTCCATAGGCCCCCATGTTAAAAGCCGCGGATCGGGTCAGAGCTGATTCGGTCAGATTTGGTCCGCTGTGCCCAAAATCAGAGCAGTCTCTGATTTTGGGCACAGGAAAAAATCGGACAGAATCAGATCCAACACAAATCGGATGGCAATAAGGCCAAATCCGATCCGTCGCCCATAGGGATACATGGGGCCAAATCGGATCCGTGGTTGTCCGTTTTACAACGGACAGCCACAGATTGCTAAAAATCGCAGTGTGAAAGCAGCTTAATGAGTCATGAATCAAGGTGTCAAATTGAGTCCTATTGTTAGAGATTAAAACATCCTTCTCAGCTCGAACTCCCAGATTTTTCATTCTCTATCATTTTTTAAATGGCCTTTCAATGTTAGATCTTTTATATCTGCCATGCTGTGTCCAGGTCTAGAGTAGTGTATTCCTACAGGCATGTCCAGCTCATTTTCTATTTTATGTCTATGCAAATTCATCCTTGTTTGTAATTTTTGCTTTGTTTCACCAATATACATTCCTTTAGTGCATTTTGTACATTGTATCATGTACACCACATTGGAGGATGTACATGAATAAAAGTCCATGATCTCAGAGTCCTGATTAGTGTTGAGTATGGGGACTTTATCAGTTGGTGATATGTGGGTACAGGTCTTGCATTTCTTGTTGTTACAGGCGAATGTGCCCGTCTGTGATGGTGATGTGAGGACACTTCTGATAAGGAGATTCCTGAAGTTGGGAGGCTGTTTGTGGGAGAGTAGTGGCAGTTCTGGTAATATTGCTTTCAGTCTGTGGTCTCTGTGGAATATGGGTTGGAGGAGGCCAGCACCAATTGTCCTTAAAATGTTCATGTGAGGGTTGTATGTGACTACAAGAGGCACTCTGTTGTTGTCTTCTTTCTGGACTCTAGATTATTGTATTTTTTTTTTGTGTGTCTTGGATGAAAGCTGTTACATCTCAGGTATGCCGGATGTTTGTGGGTTTGATGGTAACTAGACATTTGTACGGCATTGTCTTTGTATATGGTCGTGTCTAGAAAATTAATTTGTGACTCTGAAAAGTTGAGAGTGAGTTTGACCGTTGGGTGGAACTTGTTGAAGTTATTGTGGAAGGTAAGAAGATCCTCCTTTGAGCCTGTCAAGCTGATTAGTAGGGCATCAATGTAGTAGAAGTATGCTGGAGGTTTGATAGTACAAGTTGCCGAATATTCTTGCTCTAGTTTAGCCATAAACAGGTTAGCATACTGTGGTGATGTGGCGCCCCTCTGGCTAGGCGCCACAAGGAAGTATTACACTGTGACAACAAATGTGTTATCCCTGAAGACGCCGGGTTGTGGCGTTGAAACGCGTTGGAATAAAGAGGATGAAAGGTTGCTGGGCTCTTGGTGAGTTTTTAATCCAGAAGCAGCGCGGACCGTGACACACCATCACTCCCATCATCTCTTTTGGAACATACCACGATCCAGTGGTAGGTGGAGGTCCTGCAGCAGCTTGGAACATTGATTCCTAAACGCAGTCAAACCAGTTGTGGGGTCCACAACTGGATCAGGTGAGCGGCCACACAGCACCACCGTTTACATACTAGTGTCACTAGTGATAGGGCACTATTGCGCCTCTTGTCCCCTCCCTTTATATTTTGCAATCCCTGTAAGTTGTCAGTTCAGGGTTTAACCTGTGGAGTCTGTTTTGCACACACACACCTAGGATTAGGCCACTTAGAATAGGGGGGACTGGTTATTTAGTAGGTCCCAAAAGGGGGTGGAGCCTAGGTTAGAGCTGTAGAAGCAGGAAGTTAGTGAGAAAAGTTACCTCAGACAGTGCTGGGAAGGCAGTAAAAGTGGACGTGCCTGACAGTGCAGTTGACAGGAGGGAGCCCCATTTTTAAGTGGGGTCCCAGGACAGAAGACAGTGGGCCAGGACTGGTTGGAGCCAGCTGGTCACGTTGGGGGAAAAACACTGGCAACACGGGAAGCCGAGGTGGTCAGAAGTTCACGACAGACCGACGAGCTGCGGGCCCATAGCAACCGGGTTGCCGACAGACCACAAGGACATCTCACCCCTCAGAACAAAAACCGGTTGAGGGCACTAGTGGTTGTGGACTGAATTCCTGTGGCGGGAGAAATTGTGCGCTCCTGCTGTTCCCGTCCGTACCGGTAAGGGACCGACCTGGATGACTAGTGACATACCGTAGGACTGGCGGGAGAGGGCTGTAAAGGTGGTAGAGACAGGAAGAATAGGACTAACCCCGAAAGACAAAGAGAGAAAACATCTAGATACTCCATAAGGGGGACCCTGAGCTGGCAACATCCACCCGGTAAACCAAACTGTACCGTGTTCCGTTTTACCATCTGCCGGTACTTAGTAAAGTGGAGTCAAACTCCAACTGGTCTCCTTTGTTCTTCCCGCCGGTGCCCGGAGGGCTTCAACACTATCACCAGCAGCTCACCAGAGGGGTAAGAACTATCACTACAACCCCTTCATCCTCCTCATTCACCGCTGCCCTGAGGTAAAAGCTCCTCCTGTGGGGAGCTGTACCACTCACTGCTGCACCCACCACCACCTCAGCGGCCGGCTAGCAGCGTCGGTACTTATCTTACCGGGATTCTCAGGTGGCGTCACGTTCCCCTGTAAATACTCCCTTCTCTCCCACCATTTACTCAATGATAACCAGGGCACGGAACCAGGATCCTGACCACCCGTGATCTCCCCATTCAGGCTGCCATCAGTCCCGGTGGCCGAGTACCCCTATCCCAGGTCTCATCAGTGACATTCTGCTTCCTATGGTGCTGCTCATGGAAATAATATATACTAACAGTATATGGGAGGGGGAATGGGAAGCAAAATGTCACCATAGTTTATGGCTAACCTAGAGCAAGACTTTATGGCATCTTGTATTATCAAACCTTTAGCATACTTTCGCTACATTGATAACCTACTAATCATCTGGCCAGGCTGAAAGGAGGATTTCCACATTTCAAAGAATTAGGGCCATATACCACCAAAGTGGCATCAATTGACCCGGAATAAATATTGCATAATGGTGCTGCCTGCATGCGTTTCACAGGGTCTAGAACAGGGCCTGACCTAGTATATTAAGGTTAAACACTTATTAGCAACAAGGGGATGAGTGACAAATGTAGGCATTGTGCTCACAGAGCCCTGCTAAATTCAGGAAACAGACAAGAAGGAGACCCTCATAATGAGTCTCCACATTTGAAAAAATTAGGGTCAAATACCACCAAAGTGGTATCAATTGACCCAGAAAAGTGGGTTAGCTCAAGCCACTCGTCAATTTTTGAAACCCAAAATGCAAAAGGATCCAACCCACCCCTGATACTATGGATATTGAGCTCTAGATACTCCTATACCATTCTTTCCAGTTGTTCACTTGTTGTTAGTACTGCTGATGAACAGGGTCAACGTCCCCGAGTTGGAAGTGTAGATCTGCTATGTGTACTTTGGCCCTCACTGCTGTGCTGGTGAAAACCAGTCTTAAAATTGTCTATGAACTTTTTTGATACTCCAGCATGCAGATGTCCCTGTCCAATGCAGGAAGCATCTGGCTATATTTACTCTTGTATCGCGGATCCAACAGTGTGGAAAGCCAGTAGTCATAGCTAATTCAAATGCTAACGATAAAGGCATCATGCTGCATATAGTGCAACAAGAAGACGCTCATGCGCCTGACACAACTATGAGTCACAAGTTCTAGTTGTGTTCGTGGTGGTGAAAAAATCAAGCTTTCTTCCTCCATCCTTTCCCGTGAACTTTGGACAACAAAAAATGGAATCATTTCTTCCTCATCTCCTGACTGTTTTGTGCCTATAACCCCTTCATCCTCATCCTCCTTCACTTGTTCCTCGTTTCCTGCACCTTCACAACCACTTTGTCTGGTTCCATGAGCCCCACTCTTTCACCCTACTACACCCTACCATGCGACCTGGGTGTGTGATGAGGGTACGGAACTTTGAGATATTGATATCCTTTTCACATCCTCTTCTTCCTCATTCTCTTTCTCTGGTACCACCACCTCATCCTGCAGACTTTTCAAAGTTTGCTCCAGCATGTACAGTAGATGACCGGAATATTGATGATGATGACAGATTGTCAGCGCTAACCATCTTAGTAGCCATTTCAAATTGTGCAGAAGGTTGCAGAGGTTCTTGATCTGTGCCTATTCTGCAAGCGTCATTTGCACCACTTTCGTTTGTCACATATTTGAAATTGGTGACCAAGTTCGGGGAAAGTTCGCTTATTTCTAGTTGTAACAAAAATTATATTATTGCAATTCTGAATGCTTTTCAATCATGTTGCATTAATTCAGTAACTATTACATTTATCAGAAACTAGAGCTAATCTGGAAAAATCTAAGTCATATTCTCAATTAGCACCATAAAATTGATATAAAATCATTCAGACATCATTGACACCAAGATCACCAGTGTTATCATTCATACGTGGGTCTTATTTTAGGACCTGTACCGAGTCTTTGTAAGATACTGTACTACCAGTATGAGAATAGCACTGGAGACAAAGGCAAGGAATGCCCGAAAGAAGAGGAGGTGAAAAGAACCAGCAGAAAGAACCATAACTTCTAACAAAAGATGACACCATGTCTACGTATGTTGGAACTAGTAGGTTGGTTGACACTTTCCATCCATTTTTAACTACATAGAATTTTAATAACAACAGCTGTACATCCGCAGTAGCACCAGCTGACATATCTGGCAAGACCTTACTACATCTTTTCCTTAGTTCATTTTACAACTCAGAGGGAAACACCTTCCCTGGGAGAGTTGTTTTAGTATCTGCTTACTGGTTATGGTGCGGTGATTTCATTCTCTCCACTCTGAATATGAATATAAAGACAAACGACAAAAGCAAAATGTGACTCAGCTGACAGGAAAACGAGACACTCCCAGCGGTTGCTTAGAGAAAGGGTCTCAGTAACATCTCCTATGTGTGGACCTCTATATACTAAAATATTCCATGTCGTAAGAGGTAGTGGCTTAGATTACTGCATCGCCTGTGTAATCAGAAGATCTTGATGCATAAAACTAAGTGCAATGTAAAAAGGAGTCAATTTTCGAACTACTAATGGAAACTTGCCTATACCAAATCTGTCAAGGCACATGGTCAGACTTGTCTCTAGCTAATTCATTAGCCAGGATCCAAGAACTCCCTGGTTTTAAACTTTTAACCCTTCCATCCGCTGATTGATCCACAACTAGTTTGAGGCAATCCCTATCAATGATGCAGGATGGGAGGTGCTTTCACTCAGTCTCTGACAATGCCACGGCTAGAATTAAAGACACTAGTGAAGATTGGATCTTTTGAAATTCAACTTCACCAACTTCACTGAATTTTCCTAAATATTAGATTAGAGGCAAATAAATTTGTGAAAAGCCAGAGTCACAAATGCCAACCGTTTTTGCCTTAGATCCGTATTTGGGATCATTTTAGGCATTTTATTTTCAAAGTCAAAAAACGCATATGAGTTAAAGCGTGTGTGTGCGTTTTTCAAAAAATGCATCAGTTTTTGTGCAGTATCCCAAAAAACGCTGCTAGCTGCGTTTTTGGGTGTTTTAATAAAATGCATGAGTTTTTTTTAACATGGGGCCCTATGGAAGACGCATGCGTTACCGCATGGTATATATAGGCAGCATGCGTTAATGCATATGCGTATTTGGTGAAAAATGACTAAGTCCCAAAATTTCCCAAAAATGTCCAGGACCTCAAGGGACACTACACTGTGTTCCAAATTATTATGCAAATTGGTTTTAAGTGTCATAGGGTTTTTGTTTTGTTTTTTGTCAATGAAACCCATTGACGGTATTGTGTCTCAGGGTTCTTTGGATCACTGAAATCAATCTCAGATACCTGTGATAATTAGTTTGGCCGGTGAGCCCAATGAAAGGACAACTGGGTGTTCCACAGTATTAAGCAGGTCATAGTTTTCAAGTGAAAGGAAAAAAAAAAAGAGGAAGGTTGCGCCACGCTAATCCCAGCACTGGCCTAAGGGTTAATCCGGGATGCACTCACCTGAGACTGTTGTGCACCGCACAACATGGATCAGGGTACGGGGTGAATGTATAATCAATCTACTTTTCCTTGAGCGACCTTCCACTTGGCTTGGTGCGGCAAAGCTCCGATGTGATGTTTACCGTGTCCACCGGGCCTGGTCACTTGACCACAAGGGAGGCAACTCTATTACATGTTCAGCAAGGTCTCTCCTTCAGCAGCTCTCATACCACACCCCGAAGGGAGGCAGTAGATGAGGAAAAGAAAAAACAGTATGGAATTGAGCGCTAGAAAAGACCCAGGAACTGGATATTCAAAGATTTACCTCTAAGTTTATTAAAAAGTGGATAGAGCGAGCCCTCAGCCACAACGCGTTTCAACAAACGTCTTTCCACTTGAAGTAACATGGGAAAAAAAAGGATCTCTCTGTGCTGAAAGCCAACAAATAGTGCAATGCCTTGGACAAGGGATGAAAACATTAGATATTACATGAAAACTTAAGCATGATCATCGTACTGTAAAGAGATTTGTGGCTGATTCTGAGCACAGACGTGTTCGTGCAGATAAAGAAAGAATGAGGAAGGTTTCAGCCAGGCAAATTCATTGGATTAAGAGAGCAGCTGCTAAAAAGACCCTACAAACCAGCAAACAGATATTTGAACCTGCTGGTGCCTCTGGAGTCCCTTCAACCTCAAGGTGTAGGATCCTTCAAAGGCTTGCTGTGGTGCATAAACCTACTATTCGGCCACCCCTAAACAGTGCTCACAAGCAGAAACGGTTGCAGTGGGCCCAGACATACATGAAGACTAATCTTCAAACAGTCTTGGTTATTGAGGAGTGCCGAGCAACCCTGGAAGGTCCAGATGAATGGATTAGTGGATGGTTGGTGGATGGCCACAGTGTCCCAACAAGGCTGCAACGTCAGGAAGGAGGTGGGGGAGTCATGTTTTGGGCCAGAATCATTGAGAAAAAGCTGGTAGGCCCCTTTAAGCTTCCTGAAAATGTGAAAATGACCTCTGCAAAGTATATAGAGTTTCTGACTGAGAACTTTCTTCCATGGTACAAAAAGCAAAAATGTGCCTTCAGGAGCAAAATCATCTTCATGCATGACAAAGCACCATCTCATGCTGCAAAGAATACCTCTGTGTCATTGGCTGCTATGGGCATAAAAGGAGATGAACTCATGGTGTGGCCACCATCTTTCCTCAACCCTGACCTCAACCCTATAGAGAACCTTTGGAGTACAATCAAGCAAAAGATCCATGAGGGTGGGAAGCAGTTTACATCAAAACAGCAACTCTGAGAGGCTATTCTGACATCAAGCCAAAGAATATGAGTCTGCACACATTGGAAGCAGCAGTGTGAACTGCAACCAATCCCCACTAAAAACATGAAAAAACAAATGCAAAAACCGTATAGGTGTCACACAAAACGAGCTCTGCTGTAAAAATTATAAATAGCAAGTGCCGTGACAAAAAACAGGGCCTTTTGGTTTATACGTTTTTTCAAGAAAACGTACAGTAAGCTGCCTCACCAACTTCACGGTGGGCCCTGGTAGAGACAGTCCTAACTCTGTCCCTAGTACTACGTTAAAAACCTGCCAATGTGTACATACCTCTAGGCAGGACGCGGGAGAGCACAGGAAAATCTCACCTTGTAAGGGTGTGTGGCAGGCAGCTCTGTGTGCAGACTTCATAGGGAAGGGGCAGGTGCCTCCAATTTCTGCTGTACCAGCAGGGTTAAACATTAAGCCAAAGAATATGAGTCTGCACACTTTGGAAGCAGCAGTGTGAACTGCAACCAATCCCCACCAAAAACATGAAAAAACAAATGCAAAAACCGTATAGGTGTCACACAAAAGGCGCTCTGTTGTAAAAATTATAAATAGCAAGTGCCGTGACAAAAAACAGGGCCTTTTGGTTTATACGCCCCTCCCCTATGAAGTCTGCACACAGAGCTGCCTGCCACACACCCTTACAAGGTGAGATTTTCCTGTGCTCTCCCACGTCCTGCCTAGAGGTATGTACACATTGGCAGGTTTTTAACGTAGTACTAGGGACAGAGTTAGGACTGTCTCTACCAGGGCCTACCGTGAAGTTGGTGAGGCAGCTTACTGTACGTTTTCTTGCAAAAACATATAAACCAAAAGGCCCTGTTTTTTTGTCACAGCACTTGCTATTTATAATTTTTACAGCAGAGCTCGTTTTGTGTGACACCTATACGGTTTTTGCATTTGTTTTTTCATATTCTGACATCATGCATAGAAATACAAGCAGAAACTCTCCAGAAACTCACAAGTTCAATGGATGCAAGAATTGTGTAGGTGATATCAAAGTAGGGTTCCTATGTCAACATGCAACTTGGCCTTTTAGGATGTTTTGGAGTTAAATAGCTTTTTATTTCAGTGAATATGACCTCCTAATGCTGCAAAATCAACAAATGAGCATTTTCAGTTCTTTCAAACATATCAAATGTCTAGAAACTCTACTGTGCCTAATAATTTGGAAGAGTGCATTTAGAGTTTTTTTTAATTTTGAAGATTATACTGTTATCATTGGGAAGTTTCTTTAAGAAAATTCGATGTATACTCTAACGGGTGATGACTTTTATTACACTGACAGTCATTTGCACCGACCATTTAGGAAAATCAATGAAAAAGAACATTTGCATAATAATTTGGAACATGCAATTGCATCATACCGCCCCTTTTATGACGCGCTCTTGGATCTGTAGCACGCCCACCGGGGCGTGCATAATTAACAAGCAGGCGGCGGGGAGCAGCAGCCAGGCACGTCTTTTGCGGCTTCTCAAACGCTGAGAAGCCGCTGGAAATAAGGTATAAAAAGCACTTTCATTAACATTACAATTTCGCTTTGGCCACACAAAGGGATGGCTCCAGAGGTGTTAGCATGCTGCAGGGAAAGGTATTAAGGGTCTGGGGGCTCATTTTTTGGGGTCAGGATCCCTTTAACACCCCTGCACAAGGTGTGATAATCCGAACATTGTCATCACTACAGATCATCATGACAAGTTTTATTTATTTTTTTTTTTGCCAGCCACTAACCTATGGTAATCAAAAATGTTAAAATTCACATGAAACCACAAATTTCATTAAAGTCAGCTCAAACTCAATCCTCTGTGGATTCCCTCATCTCTAGATGGTACCAACAAACAGTTGGAGTAAAAGTCTACACTTTTGTTAGTGTTCTCTGCACTGGAAAAGTGGGCTTCAATTGACTGACTCATGGCCAGCTAAGCAAAGTTTTATAATTTTCTTGTCAAAATGTACAATTTTTTAATCATTGGACAGGGTAAAGTACTCAACTCAATTAAGGGATCTGTATATTGAGTTGACACTACTAGGAAATGTATCCACCACAATTATAGTCACAGAGGAAAGAATCTCGTTAACCACAATGTCTAATGAACTGTTCAGAGATGTCCAATGTGAGGAACCTTTCTATCTATTTGTCCCTTTTTTGAATAAAAAGACAGGATTAATCAAATTTTTTTACATCTTAGGGTTTTTATATGTTAATTAGATCTGGAACAACTTTACTATTATAGGTAATCTGTCACCAGGTTTTTGCTCACTCATCTGACTTCAGCCTAATGTAGGAAAATATTCCAGCAATGTAACACTGAGTATACTGGGTACAACAGTTGTAACACAACAAGAGTTCTTAGGCTGGGTTCACACCATGGTTTGTTCATGTCCGTGGGGATCCTGTTTTTTGCAGGACCACATGGACAGGAATGGACAGGACTGGATTTTTAACTCTGTGTGCCATTTCTGTGTCCGGATCCGGGATTTTGAGGGATCAGGACGCAGAAAGAGCTGGGGGAGCCTGCAAAGATCAGACAATCGGGGCTGTACTTTCACTTTCACAATGTATCTACATATACTGTGAAAGTGAAAGAAAGCAATGGTTAAAAATAAAAAAAAAATGTTCACCTCTCCGCCGAGTGTCCTGCGATGTGAGGCGTCCACATGCGATCACTGCAAGGACCTGAATCAGCTGGCTGGCGGCAACCAGCATTAGCAGTTTAAATAGCCCGCCGATCAGTTTTGGCTGTCATGTGACACATCAGCTGAGTGGTTGCCGCTGGTGAGCTGATTAAGGTCCTTGCAGTGATCAGACGTGGACGCCACGTGTTGCACTACACTCGGCGGAGAGGTGAGCATTTTTTTTTCTTAACACGTGGCTTTCTTTAACCACTTCACGGCCCAGCCTATTTTGACCTTTCTGACCTGGCAATTTGTTGCAATTCTGACCGGTGTCCCTATATGAGCTAATAACTCTGGAACGCTTCAACGGATCCTAGCGATTCTGAGATTGTTTTTCGTGACATATTGGGCTTCATGATAGTGATAAATTTAGGTGGATAATTTTTGTGTATATTTACGAAAAAATCAAAAATATTTTGAAAATTTCGCAGTTTTTAAATTTTTTATTTTTATTTTGTTAAACCAGAGAGTTATGTGACACAAAATATTTAATAAATAACATTTCCCACATGTCTACATTATATCAGCACAATTTTGAAAAAAAAAACTTTTTTGTTAGGAAGTTATAAGGGTTCAAAGTTCATGAGCAATTTCTAATTTTTCCAGCAAAATTTACAAAACCATTTTTTTAGTGACCACATCACATTTGAAGTCCCGTTGAGGGGCGTACATGACAGAAAACACCCAAAAGTTACACCATTCCAAAAACTGCACCCCTCAAGATACTCAAAACTACATTTAAAAAGATTATTAACCCTTTAGGTGCTTCACAGGAATTAAAGCAAGGTGGAAGGAAAAATGGGCATTTTCATTTTTCCAACAAAAATGTTCTTTTAGCCTTATTTTTATCTTTTTCACATGGGCAATAGGATAAAATGGATCCTAAAACTTGTTGGGCAATTTCTCCTGAGTGCACCGATACCTCATATGTGGTCATAAACCATTGTTTGGGTGCACGGTAGTGCTCGGAAGGGAAGGAGCGCCATTTGACTTTTTGAATGAAAAATTAGCTCCAATCTTTAGCGGACACCATGTCGCGTATGGAGAGCTCCTGTGTGCCTAAACATTGGAGCTCCCCCACAAGTGACCCCATTTTGGAAACTAGACCCCTGAAGGAACTTATCTAGATGCACAGTGAGCACTTTGAACCTAGCCTGCGGCTGCTGGTGTCTGATTGGCCACTGCTTGTCATATATGTACTGCAGCTGAAACTCCTCAGTATGGCGCTGGCATTAATGCATTGCCTGCCAATATCTCCCCGCCGATCACTCACTGTTCCCCTCGTACCATGCGATTTTGCTGCCACCAGCTTCTGCAGCATCCCACCGTGCTAACCAATGTCACCCGATGCTTGTCGCTTGTGCAGCGGGTGACAGGGGGTGATTGAATGGTATGGGGGATGCATGCAGTAGTCAGCGGCGGCGCCGTAATTGCAGGGTACTGGGGGGAGCGGGGAGTGATCGAGGGGCAGGGGGCAATCACCAGAGGGAGGTGGCACATTGAGCACCTCCCTCTTCAGTCCACCAATGGGATTAGGCCAGTGCAGTGTGGGACAGGGGTGTTCAGATGGCACGGAGGATGCTGTAGAAGCCAGCGGCAGCAGGGAGTGACCGGCGGGCAATGCATTTATGCTGGCACTGTACTGAGGTGGCTCAGCCACAGTACATGTATGACAAGCAGCGGCAAATCAGACCGCAGAAGTTGGCAAAAACAAATGAGCCATTCACACAGTGAACATGTCTGTAGGACAGTGTTCACACCACCAAAAGACTGAATCACAAAAAACAGTCAAACAAACGTGTAAAAATACTCAGTTGTAGAAAAAAAACACAGTAAAAAGCAAGTGCTGCTGAAAAAGTAGTAAAATACAGGGTATTTAGTTGATATGCTTTTTGCAAAAAATGAATACTAAGCTGCTCTACCACTTCAAGGTAACCTGTATCAGAGCAGTCCCTATCTGATGTATTTAAAACCTGACCATGTGTATTGGTACCTAAATGAGCAGGATCCAGACAGGTCCAATGTCTGACTTGGACTGAATGCAAGTCAGACATTGGACCTGTCTGGATCCTGCTCATTTAGGTACCAATACACATGGTCAGGTTTTAAATACATCAGATAGGGACTGCTCTGATACAGGTTACCTTGAAGTGGTAGAGCAGCTTAGTATTCATTTTTTGCAAAAAGCATATCAACTAAATACCCTGTATTTTACTACTTTTTTAGCAGCAATTGCTTTTTACTGTGATTTTTTTCACAACAGAGTATTTTTACACGTTTGTTTGACTGTTTTTTGTGATTCAGTCTTTTGGTGGTGTGAACACTGTCCTACAGAAGTGTTCACTGTGTGCATGGCTCATTTGTTTTTGTCTAAATTGTTCCTTGTTTCTGCAAGATTGGGGAATCTTCCACCCCTCCCCTTGAGCCCTGCACATAAAAAGCCATCATCTGCATTCAGTCCAAGTCAGACATTGGACCTGTCTGGATCCTGCTCATTTAGGTACCAATACACATGGTCAGGTTTTAAATACATCAGATAGGGAATGCTCTGATATGGATTACTTTGAAGTGGTAGAGCGGCTTAGTATACATTTTTTGCTAAAAATGTATCAACTAAATACCCTGTATTTTACTACTTTTTCAGCAGCACTTGCTTTTTACTGTGTTTTTTTTTTTTATATCAGAGTATGTTTACATGTTCGTTTGACTGTTTTTTGTGATTCTGTTTTTTGTGACCCAGCAGTTGCTGGCATCTGATCGGCCACCGCTTGTCGTATATGTACTGCGGCTGATACACTTCACTACAGCGCCGGCATAAATACATTGCCCGCCGATAGGTCCCCACCGACCACTCCCCACTCCCCTCGTACCTTGCGATTTCACTGCCACCGGCTTCTACAGCGTCCTCTGGGCCATCCAATCATCCCCTGTCACTCGATGCTTGCTGCCTGTGCAGCAGGGGACAGGGGGTGATCAGATGACACGGTGGATGTATGCAGTAGTTGTCGGTGGCATCGTAATCGCAGGGTACTGGGGGGAGTAGAGAGTGATTGGTGGGCAGGGGGCGATCACAGGAGGGCGGCGGCATGTTGAACACCTCCCTCTTCAGCCTCCAGTCCACCGACGGGATGAGGTTGAGGAGGGAGGGCTCCAGGCACTGCACATCACACCGCCTCTTCACATCTGATAGTAAAGCGAGAATCACATCGATACTAGCTCCAATCAGATCTGAGGGGGTGACATAGGTCACCTTGCTCCAGCCAATGGCCGATGATATTGCAGCATCAGTCATGGCTGGATTGTAATATTTCACCCAGTTTTATTGTAATATTTCACCAATCGTCGTGATTGACTGTTTCACTTTTAACAGCCAATCAATCACGGGGATCGTAGGCATGGGAGCGGCTAAGCCACCCCCCTGGGGTAAACTACATGTCCCCACATACCTGCAGGATGTCCCCACATACCTGCAGGTTAGGTGACATTTCACCGACCCCGGTCACTCCACCTGCAGGAATGCAATCCCGCCATGACGCCTATGTGGCGTTACAAGTCGGAAATGTACAGAAAGGTATGATGCCTACAAGGTGTCACAGGGCGGAAAGGGGTTCATTTCACTTTAACAGTGTATGTAGATATACTGCTAAAGTGAAATTACACATGTCACATGGGAACAGAGCAGTGCATTTGCTTTGGGCATGCTCAGTGACTGAAACCGGATCAGGGAAATTATCCTGTTTATTCCTAGATCTGGCGCCCATAGATTTCCATGTTATATATGCCGGATCGCCCAGGATTAGTTTCTGTCCGGCTTGGTCCGTTTTTTTCACTGTAGCCCAAAATCGGAGCAGTCTCCAATTTTGGGGCTGGGAAACAACAGGGTAGAAACGAATCCAGGACTGAATTCACCAAACCGGATGGTCATTTATGACCAATTCAGCACCATAGGGATACATGGGAGGCAGCAATGTTCTTAAAGGGATCCTGTCACCTCCAGAACGCCTCCTAAGCTACCAAAACATGTCTCTGCAGAATCCTATCACTAATCTCACACTCCTTTTGTCTCCTAAAAGCATCCTGTGAAAGTGCATAAAAACGTTTTAATACTTACTCATTAGGGATTATAATTAGCAGGGGCTATATTCTTTAGCCCTTAGGGTGTGTTGTTTTGTAGGCTCCAGGATCCACCCTCTCTCTGTCTGTGTGCTCTGCTTGTGCAGACTTTACCCTCCCCCCTCTCTATCACTCACAGAATGCAAATCATAAGTCCTGCCTTCAGCATCACATCACAGCAGCACAGAGAAAGTGTGGATCATTCGGGGCGTTAAAATGAGCACATAGGGAGGGATTTGAGTCTCACAGGGGACGCCCTGTGAGACTTATTCAGGGACAAGAAGTCTCAGATTTGTAAGTGTATATTGTTGATTATTCCAATGTTACACAGCGCTTTTTTTTTATAGAAAAGGAGCACTAATACTGATATGTTAGGGTGCAGGAACAGGTATTAATAGGGTTGGGGTAATTTGGAGGGGTCAGGTTCCCTTTAAGCCCTCTATGGGTGGGGATGACCCCTAGGGTGGCCAAGGTACCTGAGTGAGTTGGTATTTGTGTTTCTGGTGCTTTTGACATGTTAAGAAAGTTCTGACACAGCGGGTTGCAGTCTTCAGTTCTTTACTCAGTCTTTGTGCAACAGCCCATTGAGCAGTGGGTTCTAGGATGGTACATAACCGGCACCCCTTCTCTGTCCTTCACAGGTCGTCTCGAGCAGTGCTTGCTTCGCCCTTCCTGCCTTGTGCCTCGCCACACAGAGCTCTGACCCAGTGACTATGGGCTTTTCCTAGGGGTTCCCCTGCAGTGTCTCCCCTTAGCCCTATGGTTGCCACCTTTTCAGCAGATGTGTGCAGTTGTCGACTGTGTCACCTTGAAAGTGGCACAGCCTCCGGGTTGCTAGCTGAGCCTGGTCTTCTCCACTAGTCTTTTGGGTTCCCGGTGTCCCTTGCGGCCTAGTCCCTCCACTTGCCTGCACTTGACAATGGATGCGAGTCCCAAGGGTGGATTGCTCACTTCCCGTGCCTCTGGGACCCCCTTTTCCTCCCGGAGCCACTTGGGTGATGTTCTGCTCTATGGTTCAGCCTTAGGACACTTGCTCCAGTCCGCTGGACTCTTCTCAGGCGTATATTCTCTAGCTGGCTGCCCTCCAACTCGACCTTGGTGTTCAATGGCCTCTCCTCAGCTGTTCTACCTCCTCCTCTGTCGTTCTTCTCACTGTCATCTCCTATGTTCTAGATGTTTCCCACTCTTTTTTTTCTCACTCTTTATATACCCTCTGTCACATGTCCCATGTCATCTATATGTGTTCTTTCTGACCTCACTCCTCCCAAAGTGCTCCCTCTAACTAACTCCCTTCACCACTCAACCCTGCTACAATTGCTTCTAGTGTGGTCTGGTGGTCCCGGCACCGGTCAGTACTCCCCTTACCAGTGAGTGGATTACTACACCCTAACAGGGATGCAGTACCTCTGTGGCAACTGGATCCACAGGGGCGCCACATATGGTCATCTCATATCCTCCAGATCTATTGTTCACAAGCTTTTCAAATGGGAATTATTACATTTTGTAAGATTAGAATGCAAAGTATATTAATCACCTTGCTGACTTATCTAAAACTAATGAACTGTTATCTAAAACTGATGAAATTGAGTCATTAGAATATTTTGAACTTTAATAATAATGATAATAACTTTTACATCACTTTTTGTATCTGAAGTGTGTAAATATAAATGCATACACTTGACAAACACTGTGTGGACTCCTGAACATCACTGCCATATTTGTTGTTAATCATATCACTATAATACAATAGACATTAATATGATGTAGTTATTCTGCTTTGACAACCCTGATTTTTCCCAGAAAGGCTTCTCAATTTTTATTACATTTTTTGCTGCAAGAATTTATATATATACCACAAGAGCATCACTGTGGTCTTGTAATAATACTTTCCATAAGGTTTGACTTGCAGTTGATGTTCCAGTTCATCTCAAAGGTGTTCTGGTGATTCAGCTCAGGACTAAGTCAAGTTCTTCTACACCAATATAGAAGTTCATCTATCACTATTATGAATTTACTTTGTTCCAGCATAGATTGTTCATTAAAATGTTGCTACAAAGATTAGAGAATACAATTCTTTTGAATAGAATTGTAAATAGTCTCTTCAGGGAGGAAGTGGATGAACTGTAGTGCCACCTATTGGAAGTAGCAATCCTAAAAGTAAAAATCGACCCTTTAACGAGCCTTGTCACATGACTTAGGCTATGTTAGCGCACAGCGTTTTGCTGTCTTTTTTGAGGATATGTTTTTGGTGCCGAAACCGCAGCCTTCTGTGTGTGAACGCTGCTGCGCTTTTCACCTGTGCTTACTCACCTCGCCGCACTCCCTCAGTAACCGCCGGCGGTGTCTTCTCATCCCCAGAGGCCACAAGAGCGATCATTCCCTCTAGGACCCTGCAGCCTGCTATATGACTGGGTGACGTCGCTCGGTCACATGGTGCTGTCCAAGTTCCTCCACAGGCCTTACAGCATCGGTATGAGGGGAGATCAATGAGGGAGCACGGCGAGGTGAGTGGATAGCGCAGCAAAAAACGCCAGATAATTGACATGTCAAGAATTGTGGCATAAAACACTTTCAAATGTCACAGAATTAGTCACATAGCTTTCCTGCACGCTCATTTATATTCAGGCATGCTTATGAGGCTAAATGTAAACAAATAAAAGGTGGTCTAATGGAGCGCTAAGAAGGAGAGGATTACTAATCTTATATTAAAGCATCCAAACCTTTATTAAGATGTCCCGCATACGCCACAACATGTTTCGACAGTCTACAGCCGTCTTCCTCAGGTGTTATATGTACCATGCATTAATGAATGCGTTTCCCATAGGTGCCCATGTTAAAAAACGCAAGCGTTTTTGGAAAAGCTCCCAAAAATGTTGCAGACCATGTTTTTAGCGCTAGTAGCAAAAATGCAATGGGCTAAACGCAATGCACTTTTGCATTGCGTTTTTTGCATTGGAGTCTATGGGTTCATTAACGGATGCGTTTTTAGACATTTCCACAAGTCAAAAATGGATCCAGTTAGTGGATGCATGACGCAAGTGTGGCCATGGCCTAAGACAGCGCTGTCTTACATTGAATGCAAGTATAACACTTGAGGATGACTCGGCTGGATGGGTGTGCGATACTGTAGGGGTGAGATCTAAGAACCCTATTCCAATAAGGTGCTGCAAATAATTGATTAATTGGGCATTATGAGTGACAGTCCAGCCACCCAATAAAGACCGAGGTGTTCTGGGTTTCCTCTGGGGTTTGCCTAGCCTCTTTGGTTTGATTATTACTGGAATTCTGACCTCAGACTGTGACCTTACTACACCTATGTCTTACACCTTTATTTTTACAAGCTTGCTCGGTATTTGACCCTGGCCCCATTGACTACCCTGCCTCATGGCTTGTCAGTGAGTAGTGACTCAGGTCACATTATCCCTGCCGTCCACTCTTTTTTTCCCCATCCGTGTGGATCCAATTTAAACACTTTGCGATCAGGTGGTAAATGTGAATCAGGTGGTTCAGGATATGGCCAAGGAGCACCAAACACTAGAAGTATCGTAGAACCATCTGCAGGGTCAGTTTCAGTCAGGGCAGAAGATATGACAGCTGAACCTTCTGATGTGCAGTTGGCCTTTCCCGAACCAGTTGTGACCCTTCCAGTTAAATATTTTGGGGAAAAGACCAGTTTAGGGAGAGCTGTAGAATAATTTTTACCCTGCGACCCTGGTATTCAGAGGATGAGTCCCAGCGGGTGGAAATAATCATGTTCCTACTGCAAGGGAGCCTCAGGCTTTGGTATTTTCTTTGTCCACACATGACCCAGAATGGTCTTCTGTTAATAACTTTTTGATGCCTTAGTGTTGATCTAACATGAACCTGACAGCATCCAGGTTGCAGAGGTAAAGATCATGAACCTAACACAGGGGGACCATACTGCTGAGGAATTTAGTGCTGAGGTCTGACCCTTCTACTGAAGTTCTGTAGAATGATACAGGTCTCAGGTGCCAGTTCAGCAGGGGCCTTTCTGACATACTTAGGGATGATGTGGCTCTACATACTACACCCTATTCCTTGAGGGAGACCATGACCCAGGTCATTTGGATGGAGTGCAGAATTTAGGAGAGGCATGAAGGAAAATTGGGCATCTCAGTTATTCTCCCTTGAATCTGTTCGCCTACCTGAGGCGGAAGTGATGGAAGTTGGAGCTGACAGCTCCCAAACCGTTGATAGGAGAAATTGGTGTGATCTCTGATTTTGCCTCTACTGTGGCCGTGCTGGACATTTACCTAAGGACTGTTTGCTTCAAACCAAGTAAGTCTGCAGGAAACACCTAAATCTGGGTGATTGTCGAAGACATCACCAAGACTTGCAGGTACCTTCTTACTCCTCTGATAAAGTACCAATAAATGTGGAACTTCTTTTCCAGAATCATTTGTTATCAATGTACGCTTCCACTGACTGCAGGTCTGCAGCTAACTTTGATTCAGGAATGGTTTTGAATTTAGGATTAGGGACTGTTAGGTTGGAAAGACCCATTCATATTTTTGTCATCAACCGTACATTGTTACTCCAGAATCTTCTCCAGGTGTAACAGTGGAGTTCACACTTGGAGTGGGAACACGTCCCTTTGTTTTGGATAATTTACTTGCAGGGTTGGTTTTGGGGTTTCCATGGCTGCTTTCTTATAATCATGTTATTGATTGGGGGTTGGAAGGATGTAGTTAAGTGAATCCTCAATCGTCATAAGAAATGTACTGTAGATCTGTACAAATTTGCTCTGCTAGTCTGAAAGGTCTGCCAGGGTACCTAAAAGACATTAGAGATGTGTTCCCAGAAAAAGAGGTAGAGACCTCCTCATCCTCCTTATGAATGTGCTGTTAATCTTATCCCTAATGAAAAATTACCTAAAGCCTGTACAATTTGTAAGGAATTAAAATGACTGTTATGAAAGAATATGTAAATGAAAGTTTACGGAAGGGTCGTATCTGTCCTTCCTCCTCACCTATAGCTGCCGGGTTTTTCTTTGTTAAAAAGAAAGATGGTGTCTCCATCTTTGACTCGATTTCTGTGAATTAAGCTAAATAATGGTTAAGAATACTTATCCACTCATCCCCAACCTATATACGGTAATCATCTTACAGGGGCTAAATGTTTTTCTAAAGTTGACCTTAAAGGGGTTTATAATTGGATATGTATTCTAACGGGTGATTGGTGGAAAATGGCTGTTTTTAATATATGAGGTCCTTTTGAAAATCTCATCATGTCGTTTGAGTTGACCAACGCACCAGCAGTATTTATAAATTTATGAATCATATATTTTCCAATTGTATTGGAAAGCGTATTGTGGTATAGCTTGCTGATATTCTAATTTTTTCGCCTGATCTGTATTCGCGCTATGAACATGTTTGTTTTGTTTTACAAAAGCTATGATAGAATTCTTTGTTTGATAAGATGGAGAAATGTACTTTTTCTTTTCAGGAAATGTAATTCTTAGGGTTCATTGAATTGGCAGAAGGGTTTAAGATGGATCCTGGGATGATGCAAGCCATAATTGAATGGGCTCAACCACTTTTAATCCAACGCGATCTCCAGAAACTGTTCATTGTGCAGATGTATGCTTCTAAGGACGAGGTAGGGACATATTTCAAGGTATCAAAACTCTGACAAACTTGAGACCATGTGCATTTTTCTTTAGGAAATTGTTGTCTGCTGAGATAAACTGTGATGTTAGGAATCACAAGGTTCTCACTGTCAAATTAGCTTTTGAAGAATGAAGACTTTTCTTTGGAGGGGGTGTTCATCCTGACATGGTGGTGACTGATTACACAGGCCTGCGATGAAATAAATGCAAGCGAAGTTTTCACTGATTTTCATGTAATTTGGTTTTTATCCATTTAAAATTTATTATAAAATATACAACACGGCCCCCCCATTCGGTATACAGAGGCCCCCTGCTGGCACACGGCCCCCCCATCGGTATAAGAGGCCCCCTGCTGGCACATGGCCCCCCCATCGGTATAAAGAGGCCCTGCTGCAGACGGCCCCCCCCTTCGGTATTCAGAGGCCTCTGCTTCCGCATTGATCTCACCCTCCGATGTCCGCAGGCACCCGGGGTCCTCCGTCCACTTTCCTCGCTGTATGCCGGCGGGTTCTACATGTGACCGCCGGGCGCAGTGATGACGTCATCCCTGCTGCGCCGCTCTCAGCAAACCCGGCATACAGCGAGGAGAGTGGACGGAGGACCCCGGGTGCCTGCGGACATCGGAGGGTGAGATCAATGCGGAGGCAGGGGGCCTCTGTATACCGAAGGGGGGGCCATGTGCCAGAAGGGGGCCTCTGTATACCGATGGGGGGGGGCCGTGTGCCAGAAGGGGGCCTCTGTATACCGATGGGGGGCCGTGTGCCAGCACGGGGGGCCTCTGTATATTTATACATAAATTTAAATGGATAAAAACCACTGTTGCCAGATATTACATGTACAATTGTTCGACAGAATTCCTTTTTAAATAGGATTTTAGCAAAAATATCGATCTTGGTTTTACAAAAAATCCTTACGTGATGGAAAAAAATGGAGGTCATTTTCGTAATCAGCACACCAAATTACCGTACATAAAAATCAGTGAAAACTTCTCTTGTATTTTTGAAATAATTCAATTTTGTAGGAATTCAGACTATATTGAATCACTTAACGGTTAAATCCAAGACAAGCCTGATAGTCCTGATATTTTTCTAGATTCAGTTTTACTGTCACTTTCAGGCAGGGATCCAAGACTGTGTGGGCTGATGCTTTATTAAGCAGCGCTGATTCAGTTTCTCCTCCAGAACCTCCATCCTCCATTTATGACAAGCTTTCTTGGTATCTGACTCCAAATCTCTCAACCACCCTGCCTCACGACTTGTCCATGGGTGGTGACTAGTGTCAAAAGAACTTAGAGGTTTACAAACATATTTTCATAGGCAACAAGAGAATTTGCAGAATTTAGATTCACAGTTAATTAACTTGCAGAAAACAAAATTTAGGGGGAAATTTTGGCGAGATTGCTGAATTCAAATTTGAAAAGATCTCATGTCTAGTATTAACTGATGTATGTACATATAAAGCACTCTGGATCAGCTTTAGGTTAGCATGGAAAAAACCTGCAATGTAAGAATGCTTTCCAAAATAGACGTGTTGTATTTTAATTACCGTATGTACTCGTGTATAAGCCGACCCGTGTATAAGCCGACCCCCTACTTTTGCCCCCAAAACCTGGGAAAACCTATTGACTCGTGTGTAAGCCGAGGGTGGACCCCAGCACAGGTATACAGCCCCCAGCAGTGTGGTATACAGGCCCCCCCCAGTGGTATACAGGCCTCCCCAGTGGTAGTATACAGCAGCCTCCCCAGTGGTAGTATATAGCAGCCTCCCCAGTGGTAGTATACAGGCCCCAGCAGTATTACAGCAGCCTCCCCAGTGGTATATACAGGCCCCAGCAGTATATACAGCAGCCCCAGTGGTATAAATCAGGCTCCCCAGTGGTATATACAGGCCCCAGCAGCATATACAGCAGCCCCAGTGGTATATAGCCCCCCCCACCCATCAGTGATATACAGGGCCCCAGCTGTGTATACAGCAGCCCCAGCTGTATACAGAAGCCCCAGTGGTATACAGGGCCCCAGCTGTGTATACAGCAGCCCCAGCTGTATACAGAAGCCCCAGTGGTATACAGGGCCCCAGCTGTGTATACAGCAGCCCCAGCTGTATACAGCAGCCCCAGTGGTATACAGGGCCCCAGCTGTGTATACAGCAGCCCCAGCTGTATACAGAAGCCCCAGTGGTATACAGGGCCCCAGCTGTGTATACAGCAGCCCCAGCTGTATACAGAAGCCCCAGTGGTATACAGGGCCCCAGTTGTGTATACAGCAGCCCCAGCTGTGTATACAGCAGCCCCAGCTGTATACAGAAGCCCCAGTGGTATACAGGGCCCCAGCTGTGTATACAGCAGCCCCAGCTGTATACAGAAGCCCCAGTGGTATACAAGGCCCCAGTTGTGTATACAGCAGCCCCAGCTGTATACAGCGGTACCCAGTGGTATACAGGGCCCCAGCTGTGTATACAGCAGCCCCAGCTGTATACAGAAGCCCCAGTGGTATACAGGGCCCCAGTTGTGTATACAGCAGCCCCAGCTGCATACAGCGGTACCCAGTGGTATACAGGGCCCCCCATGCTTGTGGCAGACCTGTAAAGGAAGACTACATTATATTTATCGTGTCGCTGCCGCTGTCGCCGCTCTTTCACCGCCACCACGATATTCCGGGTCTTCAAGCTTCCTTCTCCGACGCACAGACAATGACGTCATTTCCTGTGCGCCGGAGAAGGAAGCATGAAGACCCGGAATAGCGCGGTGGCGGTGACAGAGCGGCGGCGGCAGCGACACGATAAGAATAATGATGTCTTCCTTTACAGGTCTGCCACAAGCAAGGGGGGGCCCTGTATACCACGGTGGGGGGGCTGTATACCACTGGGTACCGCTGTATGACTCATGTATAAGCCGAGGGGGGACTTTTCAGCACATTTTTTGTGCTGAAAGACTCGGCTTATACACGAGTATATACGGTAATTAACAAAATGAAAATTAAATGAACAAAAGCAAAATCTCAATCAGTAGTTCATGTGAGCACATTTTGCCTTAAAAACAGAATCATAACATCATTCCTACTAGGCTAACTTTAACACAATTTTTCAATGATCCAGACAAGGAGGATTTTTCAAATCTTCCCTGGAAGATAATCAGGTAATTCAGCACCATTGATGTCAATAATCTGGCACCATTGATCATTGATCAATACCGAATTACCAGAATTCACTTCAATGAGTTCAACTCAGGTGAGTTCACCTGGGGTCGCAGCTGGGATACCATGGGAACCACGCCAGCTGTGACCTCAGATGAGCTCTCTGATGTCACCACTCTCACTGCTGTGGCTTTCAGGGCCGACAGTGTGAGAGCACTGTTTAAGGTGAGCGGTCACTTTAATGTGACCACTCACAGCAATGTAGCAAAGCTGGGGTGCGTCATTGAGGGACACCGTGTTGTGGATTTACCATCATATTTGGGGTTAATAAATGGATAAAAGAGGGTGTCTGTGTGTTTTATTTCAAATAAAGTCATTTTTCTCTGTGTCTGTGTTTTTTAACTATTTAATTACAGGATTGGTAATGTGAGGGTCTCACAGAGACCCGGATATCAGCAATCCAAGGTGCTTGATGTCAGCTGTTAATTCTCAGCTTTCATTAACCCCTTCTATTACCCTGATTGCCATCGCACCAGGTCAATCGGGATGAACCTGGGTAAATTCTGGGGCGGCTGTGGGCTGCTATTTTTTTGTGTGGGGGCCAATAACTACGGGCCTCCCCAGGGTGAGAATACCAGCCCCCAGCTGTTTGCTTTATCTTGGATGATTAGAATAGATTCCATACAATCTATGAAAGAGTAGGTCTGCTAGAACAATAGTCCCCCGACCCATTTATAACTTCTAAAACAATATTTTAAACAAGAGAACACAGGGCATCGCTAGGTAATGTGTCTTTTATCCTGCCGACATCTCTTCCATTTAATTCTCCATTCCATTAAGTGATTCAGTATTGAGTTCACTGAGTAGATTCAGGAACCCACTGCAACATTCATTGGCAACCTACTCCCCTCCCACTGCTCCCTGAAGAACTTGTCGTTGATCGGGAATGAGGGAAAGACCTGGTTTCTCAATCCCTGGGGTATCAGGTCTTTCTCAATACCTTAGTTCTTTATTTTGAGCTCTTTATAGTTTCTAGTAAGCTCCTCAGCTGCGTCTCTGCCCCCAGAATCCACTGCCAGACCTCTTGTTCCATCCACGGCTTGGTTGAGCTGTGACAGCCATGAATCATCACAAGCCTGGAAATCCATCATGCACACTAAAAAAGCTGTGAAAACGCGTCTCTAACCATGGATGTCCTTGACCATAGTGACGCGTCCTGGCTCCCGGACGTGCGCATCATCAATCACAGTGATGTCAGCGCACTTTCGCTAGGGACGGGGAGGGTCCGGAACGACGTGAACACCGCATTATGACCAGCATATGGCATGGTACACGCCATTTATGTATAAATACCAGCAGGTACACATGCTGCATGACTTATACTGTATATCCAATTGACCCTGTGTTGTATATGTAAGCCTTTATGGGAAAATGTTCATTTGGTAGTTTGCACTTGTCTTTGTACCACTTCTTCTGTCCTTAAATAAAAGATTGTAATTAGCCTGTTCTTTATTTCATAACAGCATTAAATAGTTTATGCATGCTATCTTCCTCCTTTGTTCTCTTGTTTAAAATATTGTTTTAGGAGTTATAAGCGGGTCGGTGGGACTATTGTTCTAGCAGACCCACTCATTCATAGATTATATGGAATTTATTCTAATAATCTTGTTTTCTGTGGTTTCCACAGCTTTTCCAGCGTGCATGATGGATTTCCGGGCTCGTGACAATACTTGGCTGTCACAGTTCAACCAGGGCGTGGAAGTGGATTCTTAGTAGCTTGCTAGAAACTATAAAGAACTCAAAAAAGGAACAAAGGTTTGGCAGAACAGGGCATTCCTCAACAATTATATTAAGAAAGACCTGATACCCCGGTCTTTCCCTCATTTTCGATCAACAACTAGTCCTTCAGGGAGCAGTGGGAGGAGGTTGTAAATGAGTGTTCTGGTGGGTTCCTGAATCTACTTAGTGAACTCAACTCTGAATCAGTTAGTGAGATGGAGAATTAAATGTAGGAGTTGTCGGCAAAGTTCAACGAGAATATTGTGAGCAAGTTATTAAAAATGGAGAAGGAAATTAAGGCATATAAATTTAAAAAAATACCAACGTGACCAGCTGAATCGGGTGTATAAATGGAAAATATTGATAGGAAGGGGCGTCCGAGACCTTGATCCAAACCTCGACCCAAAATGACTCCTCCCTGTCCGCCCACTAATGTGTATGGCAAGCAATCATAGACACTGGTATAGATTGTGAAGGCGCAGTCTGACTGACACAACCAATTACTGATGCTGTCACAGAGTGTGGGGGGTGGGGATGCAGTGAATAAACATGAGGCTTAATTAGCGGACCTGAAATCAAATGTGACTGCAGGGGGAGATGGAAAGTATAATGACTGATAAGTATTATTTTCCTCCTTTAATCACCATTTTGCTTCCTTTTGCAGCTCTCTAGTCTTTATTGCCACTATTTTATAGCACTAAAGTTTAGGTCCCCATAGACTTATATGAGGTTCGGGGTTCAGGCTCAAGTTCAGGTCAAGTCCAGTCTTGAACCCAAACTTTTTTAAAGTCCAGCCAGAACCACTGAACCCAAACATCTGCAAGTTCGACCAAATCTAATAATAAGGACATAGCTGATCTAGAGTGGATACAGGGAGGAGCAACCAAGGTTATTAAGGGAATGGGGGAAGTTCAATACTAAGAAAGGTTATTAAACTTTGGGCTATTCAGTTTGGAAAAATGAAGGCTTAGGGGTTTACAAAGTTCAAATATATGAGGGGACAGTACAGAGACCTTTCTAACGATCTTTTTCCACCTTGGACTGAGAAGGGGCATCTCCTACATTTAGAGGAAATCATAATCACAGATGTGGATTCTTTACCATAAGAGCAGTGAGACTGTTGAACTCTCTGCCACATGATGTTGTAATTAATGATTTTCTACTAAAATTCAAGAGAGTATAAATATACAAAATCACTATACACCTTATATCCATAAAAATTCTCATGATTAAGGATGCATCATTCCTATAAGGTGTATATATAACTGGAAGTAAGTAACACTCCTCTCAATTATTAATTAAGTGGACACCACTATGGAGTTTGAGTTACATAAAATATAACTTTTATTATTAATATAAAAGCAGACACATAAACGTTATGAAACGAAGCACAAGGAAATTCCAAAAAACAACTGCAGTAGGGTAGTAACCCCCTGGGTTAAACCGTACACCGTAAGGCACAATTCACAATAATGTTAAGTTACACAAGTAAAGAGTGTGTTAGCAGACAAATTATGGAAAATACCATTACATCAGTCACTCACCCATGGTGTACTTATGTGATGGACCTGACGGTTCCCCGGGGGGCCCTGTCCTGCAGCACGCCCCTAACAGCTGTTTCGCCGCTGCTTGATCGCAGGGGCTAGTTCTCAGTGTGATTCTAGGCTGTTAAATACACTGCCACTAAGTGCCGCCGCCCGCCCTGCACGGCGTAATTTCCACCTGTCATAAAGCAGAGCCTAGCGATTAGGCAGGCGCCGGACGTCATGACGTCATCGGTGCGCATGCGCAATACACCCGTCGGTGCTTTTAAAACATAGAGCGATGTGCACATCTTGAAAAAATACTCGCGGCGGCCATTTTGTTGAAGACCTGACTGGACTAATTAACCTAGAAGAATCTACTGGTCTTGTAACCACATCTTTTGAGACATATAGAAGGATTTATACATAATAGGCTTTGCCATCATGCAGTGGGGAGTGACATTCATACAAACAGACATACCCAATCATACTTTTATATGACAAGTGTTTTAAAAGTGTGTATTCTACAGTATTATTGTATATTCTACAGTATTATTGTATAAAAGTTAGAAAAAGTGAGTGAACAAGAAAATGATTATATAAAAGGTTACGACACAGTACCAGCTGTGAATAAAGTGATAAATAAGCACATCTCATTTTTCTACTAAATATTATTACATCATATAAACATACAACAACCAGTTTAAGAGCATGTATTCAATACATTATTGACAACCCTCTTTTATGAACATGATGACAACCACCGATTTTTGCTTCTCCATATGTTTTTGAGTTTCCCAAAACTGATAACTGAGATGAACGGAGCAGTGTTGAAACACTGTCTTTTGACCACGTCGGACTTTCATTTTACAATGAAAATAAATCTATGGGGTACCTAACATCTTGGAAGATTCCTTAATGAAACATATGGAGAAGCAAAAATCGGTGGTTGTCATCATGTTCATAAAAGAGGGTTGTCAATAATGTATTGAATACATGCTCTTAAACTGGTTGTTGTATGTTTATATGATGTAATAATATTTAGTAGAAAAATGAGATGTGCTTATTTATCACTTTATTCACAGCTGGTACTGTGTCGTAACCTTTTATATAATTATTTTCTTGTTCACTCACTTTTTCTAACTTTTATACAATAATACTGTAGAATATATGTATACACACTTTTTTGGAATTTCCTTGTGCTTCGTTTCATAACGTTTATGTGTCTGCTTTTATACTAATAATAAAAGTTATAATTTATGTAACTCAAACTCCATAGTGGTGTCCACTTAATTAATAAAATTCAAGAGAGGCCTGGATGCCTTTCTTGAAAATTTATAAAAAAGGATAAATAGGGAGCGCACATAGGGCGTTATCGTCTTAATAAATAGTCCAGTCCCTCCAATCGGTGTGACTCAACTGCGGTGGTTGTGAGAGCCACAACAAACTGAGAGAGCCTGGTAATGGTCGCTGCAGGAGCCCACTGAAGATAAATGATTTCCACCGAAGAAAAAGCTGGGCTTTGTAGTCCGCGCTGACCTCAAGACACTTCAAGTCCAGTAAAGGGTTCATCAGGTTCTGGTTTATTTGCCTACGCGTTTCGTGGCTTTAAATCTGCCACTTCATCCGGGCTATAGCAGATTTAAAGCCACGAAACGCGTAGGCAAATAAACCAGAACCTGATTAACCCTTTACTGGACTGGAAGTTTCTTGAGGTCAGCGCGGACTACAAAGCCCAGCTTTTTCTTCGGTGGAAATCATTTTTCTTGAAAATGTAATATTACGGGTTAAGGGCAGTAAATTGTGTGATGGGCATTGATTCAGGAACAAGTCTGATTGCCATACGTGGACTCTGGAGGGCATTTTCCCCCTAATATAAAGATATTAGTGTCTGCCCCATGGGGCATGTGGTGTTTGCCTTCCTAAAGATCAACATGTTAAGCTAAACAGAAAAAATAACTTTCCAGTTCCAAAGGACCCTTGTAAAATGTTTTCTCCAGCTTTATTTAATAAAAAAGTGAACAAAACAAACAAGTAAAAACATTGTGCTGCTGTGATATAGCAGCTGTGGGCCATAGTGCTACGCGTTTCGGACTTAAAGGGATTGTCAGCGCTTTTCCTAAAATCTGTGTATCTAGACTGAAATTTGTTAACAGTTTGTAATTTATACCCTATCAGCATTTTGGATAGTTACCTAGCTATCAGCATTCCACGTGTGTGGAGGAGCAGGTCAGCCCCCATATTGTGCTAACATATTCTGGAGCGCTTCACAATTCAGTGTTTCATATACAGTCAAAGGTAATAATCATATAAAACAATACAATACAGTAATTTAATTAGAGAATCAATGTAAAAACTACAATAATTAAAGCAGAGAAACATTGTAAAAGTACAATACAATAATTAAAGCAGAGAAACAATTTAAAAAAATACAATATTGGAGGTTGCCTGTAATGTCACAACTGTTCGTTTACACCCAGACTCGAACAAGTCCTTCCCAGACCCCAACAGGCCCGCCCCATTCCCAGCAAGCCCTCCCCAGTCTCCAACAGGACCATCCCCATTTACCAATGTAGACACTGATTGAACTGTATTACACTGAGCTGTCATCTCTGCATGACTGTGCTGAAGCCAGACCTCTGTGTAGGAGTTGACCGCTCTGTGTAGTGATGCAATGTGTGTATAGTTCATTCATCTTCTCTGTGCCAGGGCTGTCACTGAAGTGATCCTCTGTATCACTGCCACAGCCGTCCCCCCTGTGAAGGAGATGAACCGCTCAGTGTCAGTGATGCGATGTGTGCGCGGTTCATCTCTTCCCATGCCGTTTCAATAGTGTCTTCAAACAAACACCAGTTGACAGTCAAAATAGAGAAACCGACCCTTTGAAAGTAAAAAATTGGGCTGAGTCATAGGAATAGTAGAAAGTGGGCGACAAACACTAGGCCCCTCTGACTGGGGAGGAAAATTCAAAAACACCTTGCTTTCTAAATGTATGTCAGCATGGTACCCCATTACATTCTATGGGTGTTTTATAACAGTGGTTTACCCGTGACAAACAGATGAAGACTAGCGGATCAGGTTGGAATCTTGTTTATTTGCAGTAGTTTTTCCATATGACCCCCATGACTCCTTTTTAGGATTCCTATGACGATTTTATTGCCTTGTCTTTCTATGTATTTATGAAGTTACATTAAATCCGATGTTTTATTCTTTGAAATCAGCCTTGCGCTGTGAGCATAAATATAAACACCGCGTAGAACTATTTTGCAGATGTACTTCAGAGACAGTTAATCACCGGCATTGTATTTATGTCAAAGATCTACTCGCTGTTTCGCTTAGTCCCAAGTGCAGCTGAGAAAACAAATAAGGTAAAGTATGCAAAACTGTAATGCACACTCATATTTAGTGCCCAAGGATTTTACATTGTTATCCAAAATTATGTTGTACTTTCCTTGGCTTTCCAAACAAAAAGCATATTTCTCATTAAGGGTTTGGTTTGTAAAAAAATGTATGGCATTTACAATTTTATTAGAAACAGCTGACAAAAGTTGCTTTTTCTATAAAAAAAAAAAAGGCAGATAATTGTTTTATGTTCACACAAAGTATATTCCAAAATGGCCGTGTGCACCTTTGGCAGCCGGCCACCAAGTTCATCTAATACTTCTCTCGTCCAAATGAGAAGAGCTGTTGTTTGATAGGTTGTAGTCGTTTGTGTTCAAGAAAATGTTTTTTTTTTAGGAATCTTTGTTCTCAAATCCTTTGTGAAAGCAGAACAGAATAACACAATGGCATTGTAGCAAAACAAAAGAAATCAAAAGCAACAATAAATTAGCAAATAATTATGGTATGTTTTTACCCCACAAGACAAATTAAGAAATTCGTCACTATGTATATTTGTTCATTTTTCTAAAAATACTTCTAAAGTTAAACTTCAGCCAAAAATAGGATATTCCATTTTGGATGAAGAATAGACCTCCCAGACCTTTCAATTTCACCCATGTTTGGTTTAAACGCTAAAAACTGAGTAACAGCTGCAGAAGCATAAACCAGGTACCCATCATAGTCAGACCCTGAACACTATGGTTAAATGTCTCCAAATAAGGCTTCTTTGGTTAGAAAGACATTAAAGAGGGGTTGTGAGCAAAGTCGACCATATAGCCAAGATAAAATATTCCCCTCTTGTGAAGCGAGGGGTCCACAAACCGGCCACAGGGCTGTGCCGCCTTTTCTTTAACGGGACCCTGGCCGTGTGTGCATCCCTGTGTCTGCAGGAGAACACCATCATTTCTCTCTTCCTCTTCTGCAGGGACCACAACGCACCTGGGCTTCAGTTTTCAAACATTGTTTAATTGTAACAAACGGGTACATAACACAAATGATAAAGAACACTGATTAAAATTAGAGAACACTTTCAGATACCGGCAAATTATTCATGTTAATCTGGCACCTGGTGCTAATTTCCTTAATTATCTGACAAACCTATTTAACTGGCAGCCTGACTTTCCAGTTTGCAGTGACTTTGCAAAAATGGCATACCGTTCCAAAGTGACTGAAACCTTCTAGTAGCAGGTTGTCCAAATGAAAACCAAAGGGACCACCCTATCAGCCATAACAACAGAAGTTGGTCATTCCCAGTCTGTGATTTCTAGAATATTGCATCTTTACAATACCCCAAACTCTTTCAATTCCCCCAAGAGGGCTGGACACCCTCGAAAAGCAAATGCAAGAGAGGACAGGATAATGGGGAGAATCTCCCGGGGTAATCATTTCAACACAGCAGCTGGAATAGCTCTGGACAGGGTAAGGATGTTTCTCATCATACAGTGGCCAGAGAATTAAGAGCATTTGGACTGAAAGCCTACTCTGCAGTGGCCAAACCTTTCATTAGCAGAAAGTATCAAAAGGCTAGACTCACCTTTGGTGAGGAGCATGTTGTGTGGACAGAGGCGAAGTGGCCACAGTTCATTTTACTGAACTAGTTTATGAGCAAGTTTAAAAGCAAGTTTAGTTTATTTGGTTCTGATGGGAAACATTATGTTCATCAACAAAAAGGGTAAAGACTGACCAAAAGTGTGTAAAGGAGTAAGTGAAAGGTAGTGGAGTGTTATGATTTGGGGAATGTTTTCTGCTGCTGGGGTTGGACCTCTCATACAGCTATGTGGCAGAGTGTATGCAAGTGTGCATCAGAACCTTCTTCAACAACACGTGGTTCCTTACTTGCACTCAGCACTCAAGTAGCCAGCCATATTCCTTCAGGACAATGATCCCTGTCACACAGCAAATCTGGCAAAAGATTTTTTGAAACAGAAAACATTGAAACAATGAAATGGCCGCCCAGAGTCCTGATCTAAGCCCAATAGAAAATCTCTGGACAATCCTATGTGACAAAGTTCTGGAAACCAGAAACAGAACTGGAATGCAAGTATATGCATGCAGCATGAAGGTGCATGCTCACACAGGCTAAAACAGCAAAACAAAGAAAAGAAACAAAAATGAGCAGATACTCTAACATAAGTAAATAAATAAATAAATGACTTGCAATTGAGCATGAAAATTAAAATGTAAAAGCCATCCCACCCTGTCAAGGTGACCTCATCAAGATGGTCCTATCCTACCATCAAATATTTCAAAACCTTACCAGATGTCATTGGGGATCCGGATCCTGCTTAGTACTTATCATAGTTACATCACTTGACATCTGGTAAGGTTTTTAAACATTTGATGCTTGAAAAGGATCATCCCGATGGGTTGGTGGGATGGCTTTCACATTTTGTTTTATCAAAATAATGTTACCAAGTACCCTATTTTAATTTTCATGCACTTTTGTAATTTATTTATTTGCTTATTTTAGTGTATTTGATCATTTTTGTTTCTTTAAAAACATAAATAAAGGTTTTAAGTTGATAAACTTTGGTTATTTTGGATAATGACTGTTCTAGTGGCATGGTGTGCCCCTACACAAAAAACCTCCAAATGTTCATCAATGTAGATTACATTCTGTCTGAAAAAATAATGTGATCATACATTGTTCTCTAATTATGATCAGCAGTGTACATGAGGCTAGAAAAAGGTTCCAGGGAACCAAAATGTCTTTTTTTATGTATATGGAGTGCTGCCCTCCTTTCTATTTTTCTATGCATAACTACCGTATAAACTCGTGTATAAGCCGACCCGTGTATAAGCCGACCCCCCTACTTTTGCCCCCAAAACCTGGGAAAACCTATTGACTCGTGTATAAGCCGAGGGTGGACCCCAGCACAGGTATACAGCATCAGGAGTGTGGTATACAGGCCCCCTCAGTGGTATACAGCAGCCTCCCCAGTGGTAGTATACAGCAGCCTCCCCAGTGGTAGTATACAGCAGCCTCCCCAGTGGTATATACAGCAGCCCCAGAGCGGTATACAGCAGCCCCAGAGCTGTATACAGCAGCCCCAGAGCTGTATACAGCAGCCCCAGTGGTATACAGCAGCCCCAGAGGGTATACAGCAGCCCCAGAGGGGTATACAGCAGCCCCATAGGTATACAGCAGCCCCAGAGAGGTATACAGCAGCCCCAGAGGGGTATACAGCAGCCCCAGAGGTATACAGCAGCCCCAGAGGTATATAGCAGCCCCAGAGGGGTATACAGCAGCCCCATAGGTATACAGCAGCCCCAGAGAGGTATACAGCAGCCCCAGAGGGGTATACAGCAGCCCCAGAGGTATACAGCAGCCCCAGAGGTATATAGCAGCCCCAGAGGGGTATACAGCAGCCCCAGAGGGGTATACAGCATCCCCAGAGGTATACAGCAGCCCCATAGGTATACAGCAGCCCCAGAGGGGTATACAGCAGCCCCAGAGGTATACAGCAGCCCCAGAGGGGTATACAGCAGCCCCAGAGGGGTATACAGCAGCCCCAGCTGTATACAGCGGTACCTAGTGGTATACAGCCCCCCCCCCCGTGGTATACAGGGCCCCCCCTTGCTTGTGGCAACCTGTAAAAGAAGATATCATTATACTTATCGTGTCACCGCCGCCGCCGCTCTGTCACCGTCACCGCGCTATTCCGGGTCTTCAAGCTTCCTTCTCCGGCGCGCACAGACAATGATGATATCTTCTTTTACAGGTTGCCACAAGCAAGGGGGGCCCTGTATACCACGGGGGGGGCTGTATACCACTAAGTACCGTATATGACCCGTGTATAAGCCGAGGGGAGACTTTTCAGCACATTTTTTGTGCTGAAAAACTCGGCTTATACACTAGTATATACGGTGTATATATAAGGTGGGCCTCGCAACCAGACTTTTTCACTTTGTGCTGCTCTTATTTTCCTCTACAGCTATAGTGATCTTCCTGTTATATCTTAATTCTTTGCAGAAATATAGTTCACACCTGAACTTTAAAAGATTAAATAAAATCTATTTTTTTATAAATACAAGCTATAAAAATGTATATTTTTACGGGATCCGTATTTATTATGGTTTTTCACTTTTGATATTTGGATTGTTGATTACAAGAGGATGATAACCAGGAACCACATAGACTGGGACGGAAGGCATTTTTAAAACTAATTTTGTCAGGCACACAACTTATAAAGGGTTGTCCACTACTCAGACAGCCCTTCTCTATCCCTATGTACACCCACAGTAAAATAACAACACATATACAATGTTGGCAACCTTGAAATGATTCCAGAAAATTAACAATTTTTCCCTAAAAGTTATTGCAATCAAACATGTTTTGTCATCCACATATTTATTTATTTTGTGGGTATTAGAAAAACACAAAAAAAATAAAATAAAATAGAGAAAAAAGGCAAATTGGGTACAATTTCAAACAAAACCCTCAAAATGGGGTGGCCAAAATTGTTGGCACCTTTCCAAAATTGTGGGCAAACATCTTTGTTTTAAGCATGTGATGCTCATTCAAACTCACCTGTTGCAAGTAACATGTGTGGGCAATATGAAAATCACAACTGAAACCATGTAAAAAGGGGAGAAGTTTACTCAGTCTTTGCATTGTGCATCTGCGTATTACACAAACATGGAGAACAGAAAGAGGAGAAGGCAACTGTCTGAGGTTCCAAAGAAATCTAAGCTGTCCTGTAGGCTTCAGGTGCATCAGTGTCAGCGAGAACTATCAATTGACATTTTAATGAAATAAAATTCTATGTCAGGAGACCCACGAAGACCCCACTGCTGGCACAAAGAGATTTCAGTTTGCCAAAATGTACATGAGTAAGCCAAATTCTTTCTGGCAAAGCCTCTTGTGGACAGATGAGACCAAGACAGAGATTTTTGGTAAAGCACATCATTCTACTGTTTACTGAAAACGGAATGAGGCCTACAAAGGAAAGAACACATTGAAAAAATCTGGGTTTGTGTTCTAGATCATGGATCTTCCAGCAGGACAATAACTCCAAACTTACTTCAAGAAGCCCCAGAAATGAATGGAAACAAAGTGCTGGAGAGTTCTGAAGTGGCAGCAATGAGTCCAGATCTAAATCCCATTAAACACCTGTGGAGAGATCTTAAAATTTCCATTGGGAGAAAACATCCTTAAAATATGAGAGACCTGGAGAAATTTGCAGGAGAAGATTCCAAAATATCAGTTGGGCAGTGTAAGAAGCTTGTTCATGGTTATAGGAAGTGATTGATTACAGTTATTTATTCCAGTGTGCAACCAAATATTAAATTGAGGTTGTTAACAATTTTGTCATCCCAATTTTAGGGGTTTTGTGAGAAATTATGTCCAGTTTGCCTTTTTTTCTCTCCATTTTGTGTGTTGCTATAGAGGAAATAAACATTTGTATAAAAAACCAATTGCAATAATTTCCTTGGACAAAAATTAAATTTTCTGGAAAAATGTCAAGGGTGCCTATACTCTCGGCCATGACTGTACTCATCTGTGGTGCTGGTCCTGTTCCAGTGGTCTCGGCACTGGGTCTCTCAGGGATCAGTTAGTTCTGGCCTCACTCTCCCTTCCTTCAACCATAATTGACATACAGAGGAGCTAAGAGAGCTGCCGCAGCTCTCTCACCATCCAAATCTCTGATCTGTTCAAAGGAAAGGTGAAAGTGACTAGCACTGATTGGCTGCAAGGATCGTGTGACACTGCTGGAACGGTGTCGGCATCGGAGGTGAGTATAAGTGTTATTATTTTTCTGTCAGAAAATGTAGGCATAGGCATTAATAAGTAAAGGACAATTCCACAATATATTTTCTTTTGTCCATTACTTGAAAAGTACATTGCCTAAAAGAAATAGAGTCTCCTGCAAAAAAATGTGGTGAAGCCATAAAGATAGATGGCTCAACAAACAAGCTTCTGGTGTGTGCAGGACTCCATCCATTAGAATATCAGCCAGCACCGTTAACCGTTAATATCTCATACCAAAAGGACTGAATGTAAAGACAACCTCATGTCATATGCCTGAAATTGGCATTAAATGTCCTACATCGATGGCATCTATCATGGGTTAACGTGCCTATTTTCTGAAAATACTGATAACATGGATAATATTGATGTAAAAAGCAAAGTTGTACCAGCTTTATATAAATGACTGGAGGGACATACAGTACAATGGGAATTCTAGTGTCTTGTCCTAACCGTCCAGTTAAGGGCTCGTAAACAGCCATAGGTTCTCATATGTGAGAGCATCAGGCCGATTAAGTTAATGACACTTGGCTCAAACTGTGATTTGAGCTTCATATGAGTGTCATTTACTACGATACATTTCTCTCGCTTGCAAGAATCGTATCACAGGTGAGAAGAAAGTGAACAACTTCATTTCTCCATCTTCTCCGTTGTCTGTGTTGGCATATATCGAACCGGATTCGGATGCTATCTGATTGCAGTCCAATGTTTTGTACACACCCATTGACTTGAATGTTGCGCATAGTTCGATATTCGCTGCCAATCATGCAGCAGCGATTTTTTTCACATGCTGAATTGGCTAACAAAAAAAATGCTGGTTGGCATTGCCCTATCGTATAAGAGCCAAGTACTATTCGACAAAACATCGGAGAGCACTTGTCTGAGTTATCTCCTTGTGTGACAGAGCCCTAAAGGTACCGTCACACGCGGCAATTTTGCTGGCAATTTTACTGTCAATTTACTGGTTGCAGTGAAATCATGGACACATAGTTCCATTTGTACACAGCCACAAAATAGAACAATGTGTCCATGATTTCACTGCAACCAGCAAATTGCCAGTAAAATTGCTAGCAAAATTGCCGCGTGTGACAGTACCTTTAGGCAAATAATCCTACAGCAATTTAACCAAGCAGGTAAGAAACGTAATACCTAAATTGAATCCTTAAAATAACTTTTGGGAACATTTCGTAGTCAATCCGGCTCCTCACCATATATAGTGTTACTTAAACAAATACTAAATTAATTTTAATTTCTGAGAAGTTAAATAATATCATTTGTGTCTCGGGTTCCTGTCATACATGTTCAGGGTCCAGTAACAGGCAAGCTTGAACATGTGGCCTTTTCATGTTGTGTACTGGATAAAAACATGAAATACATTCAACGCACCACTGAGGATGATCAAAATATCATGCTGGCAAAACATACGGAGTAATGAAGAAATCATAATAAACATTTTTGCTCTACATTTCCTCATGCAGTGAAAGAAAACAGCAAACCTCTGTATAAAGCTAGAGGCAGATAATATAATATAAATACCTATGTGACATTCCCATCTGAACAGTTGGGTAGTTCATCATTTCCTCAACATAAAGCCTAAAGCACCACTCCAGTATTTTTTTTCATTGCACCGCTGTAGTGGTGCTTTAAGTCTAATTCCCCTGCCTCCTGTCTTATACTAACCTTCCAGCCGCTTCATCTTTTTACAGCATTGCTGTGATCAGTCTCCTGTGATCTGTGACCTGACGGCAGCTCCATGGGAGGTCACGATTCAATACATCTCTACAAGAGCCGCGTTCTGGCCTTGTTCTTGCTCTCAGACATTCATTGAGAGCTTGGGACTAGTCATGGGCGAATCTACCGATGTTAGGGTTCGGCGAACCCAGATGGACTTTTTTAAAGTCCAAATTCGGGATTGGACATGACCCAAAATTGAGTCCGAACCCCAAACTGGGACTTTAAAGTTATGAGATGGGGCTGGGGGGCTGTAAAAAAAGCATTGCTTAAACATCAGCTCATAGCTACAATATCCATTCCCGTAGATTGTGAGCCTTCGTGGACAGGGTCCCCTCCCCTCTTGTATCTGTAAAAGCTGATTGTCCAAATTTACTGTATATGCCTATGGTCCCCCCTCTTCATATGTAAAGCGCCATGGAATCTAATGGCGCTATATAAATAAATAATAATAATAAAATTGTACTTCCGAGCGCTCATTAACTTCCTGGTTATTCACTGCACTGACTCCAACAGCCAATCACAGACGCTGTCAATGAGATTGGGCATCTGTGATTAGCTGTTCGAGTAACCTGGAAATAGCCCATAAATGCTAGTATCTAGTATAGATGCTAGAATGTATGGGCTGTTTCCAAGTTACTCCAACAGTCAATCACAGATGCCCACTCTTTGTGACAGCGTCTATGATTGGCTGTTGTGCCCCTCACTAGTGAATACTTAGGACGTTAATGAGTGACCCCAAAGTACAAGCACACGGACACGGTATCCATGAGCTCATATTTAATCTATATTTTGTTATTTTTGCAGCCCTCTACCGGATGAGAACCCAAACTGTAACATGGACTTATGTGGAAGTCGGCGTTCGGGGTCTGTGCTCAAACACGTGGTGGTTGGTACAGACCATGAATCTTACAGTTCAAGTTCGCCCATCCCTACTTGGGACGTCACTTTTAAATTCTGGGCAGTCAGGAGCTACAGTCACAAGGTGGCACCATAGGCCTGGATCTGTGCAGGTAAAAGGTTAACCTGCCTGAAGAAGAGTATGTGATAGAGGACAGGGGGATTGAATATAAAGCGTCACTCCGGCACTGGAAAAAAAATGCTGAAGTGGTGCGTAAAAGAATGTTACAATATGACAGCATAGCGTAGCATGGAGATATACAATCATTAGAGTCTCTGATGAAGGGAAATGCCTTTCCAGATAGCAAATCAAAAATTGTCAAAAAAACTACACAAAAATAATGAAAATATTTTCTAAAATGCTACTTTAAGATAAATAAATGAAATAAGTCCAACATTTATTTTCTAAAGGAAATTCATGCACAGAAAAGGCTACAGTATACAGAGGCAATTTGCTGACTCAAAGGCCTAAATTGCATCGTTCTTAGGAATTTTAAGTTGAACCATTTGCTGTAATTTTCAGTCATTTAGGATAAAGGGAAAAAATAATAATTAATGGCTTAGAATGTTTAGTGTACAATAAAACATGAACGGCGTAATTATGATTGGAGGGATGGAAACCCATAACACAAGATTATTAAGCATATGTAAATAATAACCCTGCAAAAACAGGATATTGTTAAAATGCTTAATTAGCAATGTCAAAAGAGTAGCAGAACTTGTGAGCCCATCATATAGTTCTATTAGAGAAATATCAGTGGAGTTTGTGGACAATTAATCCCACCTGAACGATGACTGATGATATCAAGACTTCATTTCAACAGTCCAGCAACTCCAAGTGGAAGTAAAGACTCTGGGACCCCTAGTGGTCCGAAATCCGTCAGATGTGTCACTTCTTTTTATTTTTTATTTTCACTTTATATGCACTTTAATTGTTTTTAATGTAAAAGTAATAGACAAGAACATACTGTCCATGGTGGCACACTGGGCTCCATCGCTGTCATCTCAATGTTAGTGGTATCCGCATCCTCTGGATTCCATTGAATAGATTGATGGATCAAGGAATCAATTTTGCCTGCATGTGTGAGTTTGAGACTCTGTGCACTGCAGGTGGAGTCTCAGTAGTCACACTGTACAGTCCTGAGCAGTGTGTCGGGGTAGCAAAGCCAGGTGAATACTGTTCTTTTAATCAGAAATTGTGGGGGCCAATTTTACTGATTGATGGCTGGTGAAGGCAATTATATCGATTGGGAGAATTGTTGGGGGCCAATCATACTGATTGCAAGGCTGGTGTAGGCCATCATACTGCTTGTGGGGCTTATGAGGGCCATGATACTGATTGTGGGGCTGGTAGGGAGACAATTATACTGATCAAACGGCTAGTGGGGGCCATCATACTGAATAGTGGCCGGGTTGGGTCCATCTTACTGAAAGGGGGATGGTATGAGGCCTAATACTGGGGCTCTAGTGGCATCAATATTTCATCAGCGGCTGTGTGAGACATCATACTGAGTTGGGAGCTGTGGGGGCTTTCATACTGTGTGACAAGCTGTGTGGGCCTTGATACTGATTGGTGCCACACTGTATCTGTGGGGCAAGTTCACTGTGGAGATACCATATTCAGTGAATGTGTGGGTGGGGGCATTTTTGTGAGCTTCATACTCTAAAATGGTCATAAAAAGGGAAGTTCTGGTGAAAACACTAAGTAGATTGAATAGGGATACATTTGGGGGAGGGCTATTAGAATTTTGCTATGGGGCTCTGTGATTTCTATGTATACCAGTACAAGAGAACAATTTTGTATGCACCTGAAGATAATGGACTATTGAAACAAAACCTTGAAACCATAATTGGTTTTGTATTTGTTTTTTGAAACTCTTTCTCCCATTCAACTGTATCCCAGATTTCTAATCCAATTCACAAGTAGATCTCTAGCTTCTACATCTGCTAATGACAGCGTCCTTTCTACCACCCTAATTAATTCCTCACATGCTCACATAGAAGACTTCTTTGAAGCCTCCCATATTTTATAGAACTTCTTCACTTGATCCATCCAGAACTCAGGCACAACTCTCCAAATTTTCAAAAGTTACCTGACTCCTTACCTCATCAGATAAACATACAAACATACACCCTCCGCAAACGAGTCCCCCATCCTGCCAGCAAATTTTGACAGAATCAGAGACAGCTTTGATCCACTGTCCCCACAGCCTCCCCTTTCACCTATACTGCCCTCTCCTTCCATCAACTGCTTCCCCCCCATAACTGAAGACCAGCTCTCCTCCCTCCTGTTAAAATCACACCTCACCACCAGCCCCCAAAACCCACTCCCATCCCACCTCATTCCCAACCTCACCTCCGGTATCATCCCAGCCCTAACTCATCTTTTCAACCTATCACTTACCACTTGCACCTTCCCCTCAGCCTTCAAACATGCCTTGATCACACCCATTCTCAAAAAACCCACCCTCGACCCCACAACTGTCTCCAACTACCGCCCTATATCTTTTCTTCCTTTCGCCTCTAAACTACTTGAACAGCATGTCCACTCTGAGCTGTCCTCTCACCTCTCCTCCTGCTCCCTCTTTGACCGCCTGCAATCTGGCTTCCGACCCCTCCACTCCACTGAAACAGCCCTGACCAAAGTCACCAACGACCTACTGACTGCCAAAAGCAAGCGCCACTACTCTGTCCTCCTCCTCCTCGACCTGTCCGCCGCCTTAGACACTGTTGACCACTCCCTTCTACTTCAGATCCTGGAATCTCTTGGCATCACGGACCTTGCCCTCTCTTTGATCTCCTCATACTTAACGGGCCTTCAGCGTCACCCACTCCCACACATCCTCCTCGCCCTACCCCCCTATCTGTATAGGTCCCCCAGGGCTCGGTTCTTGGACCGTTACTGTTCTCAATCTACACTCTCGGACTAGGGCAACTCATTGAGCCCCATGGCCTCCAGTACCATCTCTATGCCGACGACACCCAAATCTACCTGTCTGGTCCTGACATCGCCTCCCTTCTATCCAAAATTCCACACTGCCTGCCCGCCATCTCATCCTTCTTCTCTGCTCGCTTCCTTAAGCTGAACATGGACAAAACTGAGTTCATAGTCTTCACCCCAAGACGCTCCCCCTCACTACGTGACCTATCCATTGTCATCAACGACTCCTGTCTCTCCCCAGTCCCCCACGCCAAGTGCCTCGGGGTTATCCTTGACTCTTCCCTCTCCTTCAAGCCCCACATCCAGGCCCTCGCCACCTCCTGCCGACTCCAGCTCAAAAACATCTATAGGATCCGCACTTTCCTTGACCACGACACTGCTAAAACCCTTATTCACGCTCTCATCATCTCCCGCCTCGACTACTGCAACCTCCTGCTCACCAGCCTCCCCAATACCTCCCTTGCACCTCTCCAATCTATCCTGTACTCCGCTGACCGCCTAATCCATCTGTCTCCCCGCTACTCCCCTGTCTCACCCCTCTGCCAAGCCCTTCACTGGCTCCCTACTTCCCAGAGATCCCGGTTTAAAACATTAACCATGACATACAAAGCCATTCACAACCTGTCCCCTCCATACATCTCTGACATGGTCTCCCGATACCTACCCTCACGCAACCTGCGATCCTCCCAAAAGCTCCTCCTCTTCTCCCCACTCATCTCCTCTTCGCACAACCGCATACAGGATTTCTCCCGTGCTTCACCCATACTCTGGAACTCACTGCCCCAACACATCAGACATTCTCCTACCCGGAGAACGTTCAAAAGAAGCCTGAAGACCCACCTCTTCCGCCAAGCCTACCACCTGCAATAAGACCCAGGCCACCAGACCGCCTCCCGACTGGAACTTCCCCCTCCCACTGCATCCCCACCCGCCCCTCGTACACTGTGAGCCCTCGCAGACAGGATTTCTCCCCTCTTGTATCTGTACGACCGAATTGTCCACATTTATTGTTACTTGTATTGTTACTATGTTACTTGTCCTAGTCTGCCCCTTTTAACATGTAAAGCGCCATGGAATATAACGGCGCTATATAAATAAATAATAATAATAATAACATGGTGATTGCAATCTTAGTATAGTACTGAGAAATATTTGGTACCATAGAAATAAAAGGAGATAGGCAATTACTATAACTAGAAAGCTAGGGCCCACGGTGACCTTTGGTTTAGCGGAAAAAACTGGCTCCGACATCCATAAAATGACCACAATTTTTCTCTGTGGCATCCGAGATCCGATTGATTGTGTATTTGTGTAATATGTTGGAATTACATGAACGGGATTATTCCCGATGTATACCTTTGATGTAAAGACTAGTGATGAGCAAGTAGTCAGATATTCGGGTTTGGATAGCTCTAACCAAGTACTTTGAATTGTTTCATTAATCGGATCCAAGTTAGTTTCCCATTGACTTACACTGGATTTGTAACTCATTACTTAGTGTTCAGTTAGAACTATCCAAACCCAAGGATATTACTCCTTGTTCATCACTAGTAAAGACAGATGTTAATTGGTACATCTAAATGTTTAGCTTTGATGACTAAATGAGTTAGCAATGTCATGTAAAAGAGTAGGAAAGATCTAAGAGAGAACTGACATGGAGCAAAAAGTTCTGGGAACGGGTGTTGATGGTTTAAAGAATTGATAATACGGAGACAGGCAATAAACAAATAAACCGATGAACCCGGATATACTCTGCCAGCAAGCAATGAAGGAAAGGAACTAGACAAGACGTGTTTCCTGGTACAGTATGGATTTATTACCTGTAAATGAACGGAGACTGTGATGAGGAGTTCAACAGTATCAAGAGCAGCTACAAAGATCAAAGAGGTTAAAAGTCCTAGAAAAACTACCTAGAGAATGAGAATACTCAAATCATTAGCTACTGTTTCACTTGAATGAGAACCAGACTGTTGATACACTGAGCGGATAGGGATTGATCTTCACAGTGACAGCCTGAAATAAGGGATGAAACATACTAAATAGTAGCAAGAGTGTAATGGAGGGTTAATCAAAATCAACAGAGCAAACATATTGAAAGGAAAATGGGAATCACTCTATATAGTAATAGCATACATAAATAGGAAGAAAAAAGGTGTTGGCTAACTTGAAGGTGTCTGGCATCAAAAATCACTTCCAAATATAATGTTTAGGGACATTTTAGGATATGTGCTCATGATCCGGAGGCACTGCGTGTTGGATACAGTGCCTCCGGACCTGAGGAAAGCCGTTGGGTGCATGCAGGAAGACCAAAGCCACCCTGTACTCACCATCTACAGTGGGTACAGGGAGCCACATGTGACTCGCTGGCCATGATGTGTGATTTGTCCGCCATCTTGGTGCATTAGCAGCAGGTCTGTCAAATAGCTATGAAGAGCTATCCAGTGACGTTTCTGAATAGCCCTCCACAGGAGAGAAGAAGTGGGGCTTCATATATTAGATGAGCCGTAGGGATAGGAGATAAGTGTAGTCTGAGAGGGCGCAGGTAACAGCAGGAAAGGTGACCCACTCAGGGGTCTATGGGAACTCGGTACCCGGGTGTTTACTGTAACAGGATGTCAGTCTCTGTGCTGGACAGAGTCAGGGCTGGAGAAACCGACACACACACACTGAGAGTTGTTTCTGTACCTTTACTGGTGAGATTGAAGATACTCTCCAGGGCACACTCTAGTGGTCGGGAAACACTTCTAGATTTCCACAGTGAGTGAGTTATAAGGCCTCCTTGTTGCTTTTCCCTCGGTGAAGCCCCTGACCCGTGTGAAACTAGGCCTGGCCTCCTTTGCGTCTCTGTCACCTGTGTTGTGTAGTGGGAACCTCTATGTAAACTACCACTATGACTTCTCCTGCGGTGCCTGGCTCCCTTCTTGGTTGCAGTACAGGTGTCTGGGAGACTGAAGTCTCCTTGGGGAACCGGTGTTTCTGCTGGGCTAGATGCTCTCCAGCAGACTCGGACTCCGGTGTCCAGGTTGCTTTCTGGGGTGAACCGATATGGCTCTTCTGCCCCCACTCTGCTGTTACTTTGTTCCTTTCTGCCTTGCCTTTGACCTCACTCTTAGGCCTTCACACTGGCTAGGCTGGTTAACTGTCAACTGGCTCGGACTTAGCGTGGCTCCGACAAACCAGGACGTCTTCACAGTTCTCCTAGCGACTGCACACTCTGGCTAACTCCACCCCCAGCACCGGTATTTATAGGGGATCTTGCTTAAAGGCAGCAAGTGTAACTCCCCTACTATTCTAGGGTGGAAGGTGTGTGTATGTTAGTACCTACTGTGGAAATCCATCCATGCGGTAGGTGGTCCTTTGGCTACCTGTAATGGCAGGGTGCCACAAAGGGAACGTTACAAGCAGTTTATCAAACCTTTCTTTTCTTAAAACTGCACAACGCATTTTGGTGGAGTACCGCCTTCATCGGGTGATGACCAGTATTACAACTAAGGGGCTTTATATTGCAATTGAAGCACTTTGATTGAAACAATTAACCCCTTACTAGTTTACTTCAAAATTGGATGAAATCAGAGAGTAATAGCTTTAATGAAAGAGACTTATCAATATTAAAAAAAATAGAAAGCAACCAAGATCAATGTTTTAAATTAATAAAGTTTAAAAAGGGGCAAAACACTGTTTTAGAATATAATAATAAATATAATAAACATTATAATAATAATTTATATGATAACACAGTATACAGTGCCTTGTGAAAGTATTTGGCCCCCTTGAACTTTTCAACCTTTTGCCACATTTCAGGCTTCAAACATAAAGACATAAATTATAATTTTTTTTGTGAAGAATCAACAATAAGTGGGACACAATCGTGAAGTGGAACAAAATTTATTGCCTATTTTAAACATTTTTAACAAATAAAAAACTGAAAAGTGGGGTGTGCAATATTATTCAGCCCCTTTAATTTCAGTGCAGCAAACTCACTCCAGAAGTTTAGTGAGGATCTCTAAGGCCACGTGCACACGTTGAGTATCTGATGAGTTTTTTTACCTCAGGATTTGTAGCCAAAACCAGGAGTGGATAATTAAATCCAGAAGTGGTGACGTGTTTGTATTAGATTTTTCCTCTGATTTCTCCACTCCTGGTTTTGTCTACAAATCCTGAGGTAAAAAACTCATCAAATACTCAGCGTGTGCACATGGCCTAAATGATCCAATGTTGTCCTAAATGGCTGGTAATGATAAATAGAATCCACCTGTGTGTAATCAAATCTCTGTATAAATGCACCTGCTCTGTGATAGTTTCAGGGTTTTGTTTCAAGTTCAGAGAGCATCATGAAGATCAAGGAACACACCAGGCAGGTCTGAGATACTGTTGTGGTGAGAGTTTAAAGCTGCATTTGGATACAAAAGATTTCCCAAGTTTTAAACATCTCAAGGAGCACTGTGCAAGCGATCATATTGAAATGGAAGGAGTATCAGATCACTGCAAATCTACCAAGACCTGGCCGTCCCTCTAAACTTTCTTCTCAAACAAGGAGAAGACTGATCAGAGATGCAGCCAAAAGGCCCATGATCACTCTGGATGAACTGCAGAGATATACAGCTGAGGCGGGAGAGTCTGTCCATAGGACAACAATCAGTCGTACACTGCACAAATCTGGCCTTTATGGAAGAGTGGCAAGAAGAAAAACATTTCTCAAAGATATCCATAAAAAGTCTCGTTTGAAGTTTGCCACAAGCCACCTGGGAGAAACACCAAACATGTGGAATAAGGGGCTCTGGTCAGATGAATTCAAAATCGAACTTTGTGGGTGTGGCACCCTGCCATTACAGGTAGCCACAGGACCACCTATGACAGAACGGGTGAGAGAAAAGCACAGAGGAGGTCAGGTTTAGTTTTACACAGGTCAGAGCCTTCAACAAGGGAAGAGAGACAAGGAGGCCTAATCCATCACTCACTGTGGAAATCAAGAAGTGCCTCCCGACCACCTGGACTGTACCCTGGACCATGCCTGCAAATACCATCAGTAAAAGTACAGAAACGATCCACAGTGTGTGTCAGTTTGTCCATCCCTGAACCCGTTCGGTTTAGGGACTGTTGCAGCGGCCCAGCTGCCTAATTACCTCCCTGTGCAAATCCCCGTCACCTCATCACTGCCCCTGGGACTCCGCTCCGCCTGTGGGGAGCTGTACCACCCAAGCTGCCCATCCATCATCCACGGAGGCCTGAAGCAGCGCTGGTGCCTTTACCAGAATCCACAGGTGGCGTCATGAGACTTTATTATTTCACCCTTTATTCAGCTGACCCCCAGAGCTATGGGCCCAGGCACTAGCCGCCGAGACAGCACCCCCATCTCAATCGCCCGGGTACCGAGTCCACATAGACCCCTGGGCGGGTCATAGCTTTGGTGTCACGAACAGGATCCCGGCCCGGTGCAACCGGGTACTGTGTGCCGTGTATATTAACTGTATTTTGCGAGCTGTTAAGATTTGGCTGCCAATTTCTGGCCATTGAGCAAGAAGAAAGGGGGCATAACGGCCGAAAGAGCAAGATGCCAAATTCTGCCCCGCACCCCTGCCGACAACTTCCGAAGCGCCCCGACCCAATCCGGAAACTCCCAAGTGCTCAGCTCCCCGCCTGCGGAGCTACAGTTTGTTTTCCCTTAAAGAGACAGGCCGTGATTCACTAGGGGGGCACCAACATGATGAATCCCACAGATCCCGCAGATTTCGGCCCCATTTATCAACCAGCTCTGAACGTTCCTACAGCCAGTGGAGTATCCACATAGGCAGGTGCCGTAGCACTGATCTCTACTGTATGTCCCGAGAGCTAAGTGGCTCCTCAGTACGGATGGCCGGCCAGATACCTTATTAGGATTCAAAAGGAAATCTGCAATTGCTGGCATGTACCGATGACTGGCAAGCACAAGCTGTGTTGTTTGGGGCAGTTTAACCGGGGCAGCAGTGCGGGAATTTTAAAACCTGGGCGAGATGATCAGCAACAGTGATATTATTTTTTATGATTGCAGACTGTTTTGAAAATCCAATGAGAAGCCTCCGCTAAAATTTTATCACTTTTACCAACAAATTTAAGAACAAGGAGGAATGGAAAAATCCCGCAAAATTCCAGAACTACCTGTTCAAATTCCAAAAAAAACACCCATTGTACAAAACCCGGGATCTTACAACCGGGGAAACTGCCAGCCCTTAGTGAGATAAGCCAGCAACAGTTACCTAGTTCCTATAACACATGAGCAATCAGAACACCTACATCACCCAAAAAACCCAAAAAAATATGTAGGTCTTGCGTTGTAATCGGGTCAACCCCCATCAGTTATGGGGGAAAAGGGTATAAAATGTAAA